>JACXIV010000002.1:6072153-6536034 GCA_014737475.1 Bombus confusus | reverse complement strand
GGAGGAGGAGGAGGAGGAGGAGTCAAAAAAGAGGAGACAAAAAAGCGCGGAGAGGTAGAGAGACGGATGAACGGAGAAGGTTGAAAGAGGGTTGTATGTTAGTCGAAGAAGGAAACGGCGAGGTGAGACAGGAAAATGTGGAAAGAGAGAGAAAGAGAGGGACGAGCTTACGCAAGATTCTCCCGCTTCTATATTTACTGTAAGAACCGACTGGTCTCTCCGGCAGTTTCTCTTTGGTATCCCCCGACGAGCCAGTTTTACGCTTCGTTTTCATGATTCATTCCTGTCCACCACGTGGCTCAGTCGACGACGCTTCCCACGGCGGGCTACTTGTTCGAAGAACGACCGCGACGACTTTTGTAGGCCAAAACTCGTTACCCGCGCGTTGAGTAAATTGCACGAAATACCGAGAAACCGATGAGCTCTCCCAATGGGAGGCTTTGACCAGCCATCTAACCAATTTTTCGTTAACGTGATCGACGGACATCGCGGAGACAGGCTTCGTCCTCGTTATCGGCGCTAATCAGTAAGCTAAATTTTCACGATTGATTGGTAGTTTGCGCGAATTTATTTCAATTGCCTTTTGCATAGATTTTACGAGATAGTTATGAATATAAGTATTGTGTAATAGGTTTGTTCGAACGTAGAGCGAATTATGGAGTACGTTTTTTTAAAGGAAACTGTAGTTGTAATATTTTCGAAAGGAACTTTAACTTTGTGAGCAACATTTCCTACGATCTAAGGATCTTTGTTACTTTCAATGGTATTTTTCAATCATCGTATAGCTTAACGTTTGTATTATTTATGCAATGCGTGATTTTAAGATTTCACTACAACGTTCTTACTTTGGGTAAAAATTACTTTTTTATACCTTAGTCTTTTTTATTATGAATAATTTTAATTATGAGCAAATCACAGTTTTTTTTTTCGTAAATAATGTATATTTCCTGAAGAGAATTGTGGATGCAGTATAGTTCTTGTGAAGCTTCGGAAAAAGTGTCTATTGCCATGAATTTGTGTTACATATATTTGTCGGTTGCATCTTGTATAAATACCTCGAGTTTTGTAGAAAGAATCGTAAATATGTATAGTATGAAAGTTCTTACTTTGAAGAATATTTCTTATATGAATTGTGCCGGTTTCTCTTGCATAGACATTTTCTACTTTGTAGAGAGGATTGTAGACTTCGTATGGCTTTACCGAGACTGTAGAAAAGGTTTCTACTTCGTAGAATTACAATTTAAAAGATACCGTGAATCTGATGATTTTCTTTTATTTTAAGTGTTTATTTATACAAGTATTTACTAAGCCTATGTTTTTTTCAAATTTGTTAATTCGATTATTTATGCTTCCGACAACTTTATAAAAACAATTTTAGACTCGTTTTCAGTTGTAGTTTCGTCTAAAAAATTGAAGGTATTGTGCAACAATTAATCTTGTAGGATGTTTTCCATTCTGCAAATTTAACTACTTTAGCAGAGTAATCGAAAACAAATTTATCCAGAAATAAATTGTAAATTAAGGTCCGGAGATTTTTATGAAATTTTTTTTTTTAAGAATTATTCACTAAATAGAAATATATTTTACGAAGATCGCACAGAATTATGAAAGAAATAAATCTCGACAGGATATTATAATAATAATTAGATTAAAAATAGATATATTAACTGTCTATACTAATATAGTTTAGAATTAATAATTGCTCGTATATTTTTCATACTTTTGGATCGTTATCTTTTCTATAACAAATGTTCTACAATGATATATATATACATACATCTGTTTTTAACAAATCTTGCTGTAAAATTCGATATACGTAATATGGCTAATAAATATTAACCAACGTATACGTATATTGCAAGATACGTACGCTTTTAATCAAATTAAAATTTTCATATTTTGCCAGAGTGCAGAAAACACGATATAAAAGAATAGTCACCTTAATAATTCAAGAAATACTAAAGCTACACGAAGAGTGCAGCTTAAAATAACTGGAAAAATTCTTTCTCTAGTAAAATAATTAATATTTTGTGAATAAGTTTCATACGCAGTCAACAAAATATTCGAAAGAATTTTACATAATTATATGTCTATGCAAGTAGGTAATTCGTAGCCATGGCTAACTATAAATAAACGCGACAAAAGCATTTGCAAAGTTCAAAACAGCTATTAAAACAGTGTGTTTTAACCGGGTTTATTCCTAAGTGATTATCATGCATTTGCATATGCAGGAATTCTTAATAATCGCTTTAGGTACCATTAAATTTTTCAGTTATGCATATCATCTAGGTTAAGCAACGTGGAAAAGAAACGAGAGCAAGTAATAAAACTTCATGTACGCGTTCGTTAACCGTGCAATTTTAAAACCGAGCCAGATATTGTTTTTAATTATCCGGCTAACATAAGCAAAGAAATACGATTATATATATCGGAGAGACGTTCGTAATTACGTGAAATGTTATCAAAAATAACCTTAATTGATTTGTCTCGATGAAACAAGTGCATAATTATTTTGAATCGTAATCGTACTAATGAAAGAACGATAATATAGATAAAAAAAAAAAGAAAAACAGAATAAAGAATATGCAGATAGATGTATGTTTGAAGAAATTTCGAGCAAAATTTGATCTTCTACAAATATATTATGCAACTCGAAATAATTCATTTTTAATTTTTGCTATTAGAAAGCAATTTTAAATTGAAAATCATAAATTTCTACTATGTTGCTTTTTAAGCTCTTAAAATTTGTCAAATTATTCTATAATTATTTCATTAAAACAATCATTTACTTATTTCGAATAATAATGTCGGAAATATAGTTAGTTATTGGCTAGTATTAATTAGTAGTTAGTTACATGATAATTAACGTTCGTGTATTTAGTGCCCACAATAAATAATCGAACGTAAACATTTATGCGGAACTACGGTATTATTACTTTCGCATTCGATTGATTCATTCATCAAACATTTCATTGAAATTCATATATCAAACTCTGAATTTCTTGATAATTCCAACTTCAAATGCCAAACTGTACAAACAAATTCATCCGAACGCTTATACCGCATTGAGTGCACTCGTTCACGTTCCATCGCGAACAAATTCAACAAATCAGAATTATTTCAATAAGATTTCCCTCGATCATAAAATTAAAGCTTTCATTGCTCTCTCTCCTCCGTCTTTAAACAAAATTAATCACGTTACAAATGTAACTGATAATGACCACTCTGCAATTACATAATCAAACTCGACAATAATGAAAAAATTAAAATCATCTCAACAAGACACTTTTCAATTACGAAAGACACTCTGCAATCACTGCTCCATTGCTTCAAACAAAACTTTACGCTATTTCTTTTCCCCGTTCTCACATTTTACACATCAAACTTCAAATTTCTTGATCTCCTCAATTTTCCATCTTCAACCACGCAATCAAACTCATCAACAGACCCGACTTAATTCGAGATTCTTCTCAATCGGAAAAACAAAACTTTCCTCGTTTCAAACAAAACCGTCGCTTCTTCGTCCTCGTTTCCAAACAAGATTTACCATCAGCCCTGAAATTTCTTGGTTTCTGCGATTTGCCATATTCAACCATACAAACGCCAAAACAGTGGAAACTATTCGGACAAGAGTTTCAAGTCAAACGTAATTTTTCTTCGATCACGAAAAATAAAACCTCGATTATTTCAGATAAAATCCTCGCTGCTTTCTGCCGATTTTCAAACAAAATTCACCGTACCGAATCACGCTAATCTCTTCGGAACACGAAATCCATCCCCTCTTGAAAATTCAACAAACAATTACTGGATAATTTTCCATCGTTAGTTTTTCGAGACAAGCGTGGAGGTAGGTAAACGTTCTATCGCGAGTGACTCGAACAATCGATGGAAATTCATTTGGCTGGCGATCGATTGGCGAAGAGGTCGACGCCGCGGTGCGAAATCGCGCGGGAACTCGTCTTAATATGTTTTTAATTCGCGGAGTATTAGCATCGGTCGTACGGTTTTATGGTCGATAAATTATGGTTTCATTTATTCAAAAGGTTGAACGCGTGAAAGGCCGCCGGCTCGGTACTTAAACGAGCTATCCATATTCCGGCGCGCGTATATTTTAAATACCTGTATAATTTTCGTAGCTTCGGCTCGGCTCGCCACAGAACGCTGAATTAATTTCAACGGAACGAAATTTCCGCGTCGACTTTCGTCGACCATTTTCCTCCACGAAACGCACGCGTCGCCTCGAGAAGCCAAGATTTTCTCGATTTTTTCTCGCGCAAGTCGTCGAGCAGCACGCGCGAAGAAGTTTCCCCTCGATCGTCGTTTCCCTTGGTTTTCTCTTTTCGATTTTTCTAATCCCAACTGTTTACAGAACCGTTGAGTTGGGAAGAATTACTCGGCACAGATGTGACTGCCGTAAAGATCGACCGTAAGCGACGAATTATATCAAACGTTTTCAGATTTACATGTGCACGTTTAATTGTAAATCTGACAACTAACAGCAACTTGCGATATTTGCAATTGTCGAATTACCGTTAAACGCATTCCTTTCAGCTGCCCTAAATGTGAAGAGTCCCGTTGCAAAATCCACATCAGAGAAACTCTAAATGGAAATTTCAGTAACGGAAAAGAAATTTCAATTTCGTCGTGTCATTTTAAATGACGCGGTGTTGTAAAACAGGATTTTAATATTTTCAATCTTCGTTGTCGTCTAATAACCACATGTGCGCGGCTGAGGCGACGCTCAAATCTACGGAAAAAGAAAGATCTCCGACCTTTCTTCTTTTTCTCTAATTACAGTTGCATCGACCGGTCGCGTGAATTATTATATGACGACGCAAAGAACGAAGAGTTACGATTTTACCAAGTTGGCGAGAACGTAATGTCGGTTTTTCATTAAATCCAGGAAACCAGTTTGAAATAGTTAATACGTCACGGCTTGCGACAAAGTTATTTTATAAGTTAATATCGATTACTAATAAATTAAATGATATTAATATTTATAAAACGCTTGACTCGCGTAGATCGAGCAATTTTATTTATATTTTAGTAAAATTAGACATGGAAAATGACAAAGATTGTTCTTAGATCGATCATGCTACGCGAATTTGAAAAAGGTGTAAAATTAAATACCTGAAATTCTCTTTCGTCCTCTCTGTTCTACAGACACGACGCCATAGCATTATAATCATTATCAGTCACTGTAAAATTATTCGAGTAAGGGAGATACAAGGCATTGGTTCGATCTTTTTACGTAATTTAAAAATCCTTATGCTGATTTATGATATATTTGTCTTTTAAATTCTCCTCGACAGCGGATTTTATATCGAACTGCTATCGGTAGACTCTCGCATTGGAAAATGAAATGTTCTATCGTTAACGCGATGCTGCATACATAATTCATGTGTGATTTTCTCTCGAGGAAATGAACTAATTCTATGCGTCGACTCTCCTCAAGTCTCCTCCTAGGTTCTAATTCTGGAAATTACAATTTGATCGTGTCTTATCAGAATATATAGTATCTACATTGATTTCATAGAAATTATCCTACACCGTTTAACGTCGGTTGCTTTTTATCATTTTTTTTTTTTTTTTCTTCTTAAATATTTTCTCGTCTCTTTGAGAGTTCGAAAATTTTAACTCGCATCGTTCGAATCGTCGTATGTTTTCTTTCGAGTGGATGTAACAGGATGGCTGGGAAAACGGAGAGGATTAGGGCAGATAACTGTTGGCCGAGGACGCGTTTCTTTGGGAAATGTCGATGAAGACGACGTGCACGCCTGAAAGGATTAACTCGTGATCCGACGGTTGCCAGATGAGAAGTTGCGAGCGAGCGTCGCGGGCCGACGGTCTTTCGTCCTTTGTATTTTGTCGACCATCAGCTCGATGATAGTATCTTTCATCTTCTTTTTTTTCAAATCTGTTCATCTATTTAACATCGTTCGTTATTTATTGCTGTTCATCGTAGATTCTTTGAACGTAGTATGATTTTTGTGCGTAATTTTTCTGTCGTTAGGTTTTAGAGTTACGCGTTGTGATATTGATTGGATATTGATTTTATTTTTATTGAAGAAATTTAAATCTCCGTGAAGGCGTTATCGTCAGTAGACTCTGATTTATAATTAGGAAAGCAACAGATAATTAGTTTTATTTATTTTAGGCAGACAGTAGTCTTACGAAGTTTTACAAAATAATAATTAGATACACGTAATGATTTTTTTTTAATTATAACGCTGATATTTATTACTGGATGTAGAAGAAAAACGGAGCCAGAATTAACGAAAATGCACTGAACTAATTCGAACTAACGAACGAAACGTACCAAGTATAGTCTGTTATTAGGCTCCTTTCGACAATAATTTTCACGTCAGTTTTAGATACTGAATTTTTATACTCGATAGTATAGTCTTATCTGTTTGAAAAGATAATACAGATATCAGTAACATTAATGGGGAATTATTTGAAAGATAAATTAACTTCAAATCATTTTCGAAGTTCATGCTTTTCCCGCAAATTTCATATTGTTAAGTATTTAGTTGTTGAAATGTTGAAATTATAAGCCGATTTTAATTCCTTGTATTACTTTAACGAGTAATTTAACATTTAACGCTATTTTCTTGGAAATGTAGATTTCAATAAATTATTCCATCGAAGTTAATTTAACTTCCATGGACAGCACATCGAATCCACAAATTTTGCGTGTAAACTTATCAAGTTTAACATACAACGTTTCGTCTACTATTCGATTTTCTATAGAAAACCTTGAAATAATCTAATGTGTAATAATTAATTATTCGTTCCAACGGTCTCTTCGTTTGTTTATTCCAAACAATTCATATCTCTGAAAATTTGTAAGAATTATATTCGTGTGTGACTATCTTTCATAAAGGGAACGACAATAATTCTGCACGTCTTATCGCAAAAAGAGGAAACTCGAATAAGTGATCGGTAATCGTATTACGAGATTGAAAATCAGTTTAGCTGTAAAATACCGGTGTAAACCGATGAATAATTGAGGATTGCAGTTTGGCGTGAAAATCAATTCTAGTTGACTGGACTGTTTCGCCTTCGTTTCTATGCTGGTTCCGTTCGATGCATACAGATTATTTTATCAATATTATTCATCGAAGGGGATTAAACTAGCGAGCGAAGATGGAAAGGAAAAAAAATAAATAAATAGCTTCGCTTTTACTTCATTTAACGCTTATCAATTGGCGGCGCTTGTCGAGGGAATTTTCGAAGGGCGGCGTTGAATAAAATTTTCAATTTCAACTGATGAATTGAATTGGAAAACGAGACAATAAAAGGAAGTTTAATTTTTTGTGAAAAAGTTCATTGATAATACCGCGATTGAAATTTCCAAGTTATTCATTTATTGGATAACGTATCATACACCTATCGATGACTTTTTAATTTAATCGAAGTTCAATATGTTGCGGCGCGTAAAAAAAATATTCCACGATATTCAGAATGATTTTTATGTCCTTCTTTTTGATCGGATCAAAATTTTTTTAATCAAAAGTTTCTCACGTTATTAATTAACAATCGTTTCTTTACATAAGAAAGCGGAAAATGGAAATTATACATTCGTTCATAAAATACAAGATATAATATAAACCTCTGTTATAAAATTTCATTCTTCATATTGTAACGTTCACTTACGCGTAGTTAATTCCGCATTCATACAAAAAACATTCAATGAAATAAAAAAATAAAATTCATTTATAAAGTGGATTAAGCAGTACGCGATAAACACTATTCGAAAAAGGTATGCGATATAAATGAATCGAAATATCTGACTCGTTGAAGAATACGACGTTGTCAAGTGAAATTACAGCATTAATAAATTAATACGATTCTCGTAAAACAAAAGCAGTTTATTTATATTAAAATGTACAATAACATGCAATACATTGAAAGTACACATCGCGCGCTTCCTCTTTCAAGAAATTTACGATCTACGTAAATTTAAAAAATTCCTCTTTCATTACGAAATATGATATTATCTGGTATTGGAAAACGATTATTGTAAATATATGTACTTTAGTAAATTTTCCAAACAGGAATAAGATTTAAATGCGTGCCAAAATAATTTCTCATTCGTTATAAAATATTCATGTAATGAGCCATAAAATTCGAACAATTCGAGAAATTTATACAATTCATTCGTATTAAATAAATTCCAAGTAAAAATATCTACCATCTTATTTGCTAAATTCATGACTGTATTTACTAAGAGTACGAATAATTTAGATTATTTGTTGCAAGTATAATTTGGCATAACTCAGGTAAAATAGTAATTTTACCGTAGATGAGACGACAATATCGATTAAAACGCGACTTCGAAAATTAAGCTTCGACGAGGGGAATTTTTCTCCTATAAATATCTTTCTTCTGAACCTTTAATTGTTATTGAAAAAGCTATCAAATACTTGACGAACTGTTGTATGATGCATAACAGCAGAGATAATTAATACGAGAACTGTTTCAAATTTTTTGAAACTTGAGAATAATAAATAGATTAGGTTCGACATACAACTAAATTGGTAAAAAATCATTAAAAGACACGCAACCGATTTTCTCGCTGACACGTACACCATCCGCAATTGGCGAGCTGAATATCACAGTTGTGCGAGTGAAGATATTAAACATTTGAATTTAATCACTGTATTTCAATTGAGAAAAATTGATCCTAAATAAAAGTTCGTTTCATCTTGTATATATTATAACAGATCTTATGGATCGTAGACAGTCTGAGCATCTTTGTATATTAAAATTTACAAATCCTGTAAATGCATAAATATTCGTAGTATGGCCTCGCTCTCTCCTAAGATACGTTTTCGTGACTTGAAAGAAATACAATAAATTTCTTACAGTAGGAAGCGCAAAATTTATTATTTATTACTATGAGATTCTACGAATTAGTTTATGGGAAATATCAATGAACCAACTCGTTATCGTTAGGATTCTCACCCAGTCGGTTAATGACAATTATCCACGATTAAATTGATTCAACGAATTTCTCCACAGTTTTCTTGAAAAAACGCGCTATATTTTACCAAACGATTAGTATAACGAAAAACGTAAAAAAAACCTAATGCAGGGAAGAATAAATAAAGCAGAAATCTTCCAACTTGTGCAACCTCGCGATCGACGAATCGACGAAAATCCTCCGATTTCGAAGCGAAGCACGACCGCTTTAAATACTTAACATCGCGTTTGACGGAGAGTTAAATCGCTCTCCCGGCAAATCCTTCAATTGTCGAATTAACGCGGCACCGAGTACCTTGCGGCTGGGTTTAAGTTACGCTCGTCGTCCGCCTCGACGCATGACGAGTAACGAGATTAGCGACAAACAGGTAAACGCGTTCTGGATTCTAGTTAACGCGTAAATAGGTTACAGCTTCGTGGCAGCACTGCCTTGTTTCATCCTTTCCTCCTTCTTCTCCTTCCAACACGCGTAAACACCACTGTCTAAAATTATTGGTCTCTCAACTAAATCTTTGGGTTTATGACGTTAAAGGAACTCCTTGTATTCTCCTTTAACTCAAATATGTCGATCAACCTTCCAAAGGGACGAATGGAAGGTAATATTACGCACGAAGATCACAGAGGAAAAATACGCCGAAGGAAAAAGAATTAAAAAATCGTTCAAAAGGTTCATCGAGATACGTCGTATACGTCATACCGTATCACACGGATCACACGCGTTACATTTTCTCATCGTACAATTTAATTCCTTAATTAATGATCAAACACTGTATCGAGCATCCCCCAAAAACACTGACGTCGAAGTCCAAGATAGCGTCGCCCAGTCTAAATCCCAGCAGGGTGGAATTAAACGAAACGTCAATTCGCTTGAATCGTTGAGCAAAGTTGCACGAAAGCTGGCCAAATCGCGGATCTGGGCCATAAAAGTCTCGTTCCAGTCGAGAAGTTATTGGTCGTGTTGCTCGGGTCGCCGCGAGGTGAGCACAAAGAGCGCGGCGCGGAACGACGCGACGAAGCTCCTCGGAAACAATAGCGGAAAGAACGCGCTCGCCGGCCATAATTCCCTTTACTTTGTGTTGTCACAAAGTACTGGACGATATAAATGTTTTCATAGGCGGTGAACGGGCCGAGCTGAACGTCTGTACGACGTTCACGCGAACTTTACGCGTCGCGCGTCCAGCCCCCGTAAACGTTGATATCGCGACGTGACATTTCAGCGATTCAACGGCACAAAATTATTGTGCCCGAGAAATACTAATTTCTGTTAGTTTCATGGGATTTTCTACTCATTGGTTTTAGTATATATTTTACTCTACAGTTTGTTCTCAATTTTGATATCTTCCGAGGAAATAAATGTTCCGTTATTGAAATTTTTATGCATCCGCACCGCTATCAAGATCAAGATTGAATTTTGGTTTGCTAGACTGTTGCAGTGGTTTTTCTACTGTCTCGTGTTTACCTTTGTTTACTTCGTTTAACTGATTTTTATAATCGATGTTAAATATTTAGCAACATTCGGTTGAATATTAACCAGTTGACAATAACTGTCTGGCTGAGAAAAGTTTTCTAAGTTTTGTTTCGTTTTCTAAGTTTCTACATTCTTACGGATCTACTAATCGGGTTGCGATTTATCCATAAAGATTATTCAAACGCAACGATATCTATAATCTTCGTCGTCTTAAAGAGTACAGTTTAATGGTCTCGATTTCTAATTTAATGTTTCTTATGGTTGTAGAAGGTGACGTTCATAGATATTCGCGCGTTATAGATTTCGTACAGTGTTCGTGAATGTGAAAATGAAATTACAGAGAAGACTGCGCGACGTAGCGCTTGATTTTCACAGAAACCAAAGGACTAAATCACAACTACATACAAAATAGCAGTGAAATTTTTACCAGTTCGCACCTATCCATGTAGTTCGGCTTGAAACGGCCGGATCGCATGCGTTCAAAAATGGATTATTTTTCACTGTTTGACAAGCTGTAGTCGGTCATCAAGAGCCATCAAATATTTGCAATCTTTCGGTACAAAACTTGCTGGCCAAATATTGTTCGTCGGCTTGCAGTTTACACGAACCTTGCGTCGTCCAGCTTTGATCACCAGCTTAAAGCCTGATTCATACTAACGACCAAACGTACGGTCAGATCGTGACCAATCAAAATCTAGCAGTTCACCGAGGCGTTCACACCGAAACGAGCAGAAACGATCGAATCTCGTCGCGATCTCTCTCACCTTTATTCGTTCGCTCGAAGAAGGAACAATATCGCTTTTCCACTGTACTTTAACGAAAGTCGCGTTAATTTTAGTCGAGCAGGATGGTCCTCGATACATCGGATTAAACGCTCGTTCTCCATGTTCCTCTTCGAGCGTTGACCGCGGCCTTTTGATCGCTAACAAACCGACGCCACGGTCAACAGATTTTCATTTGACTTATTACTGCTCTCATTGGATTACGCGTACGTGCGAGCGATTTTGATCGATGCCTGACTAGCCGCCATCTGACCGTACCGTGCTCGCTAGTGTGAATCGAGCTTTAATCGAACGATAAAATCAAGATCGTCCTTTTTTTCCCCCGTTGATCTCCGCGATAGAGACCGTTGCCCGTGGAATTAATGTCGGCGTTACTCACGCAGCTATTGACCTCGTTGTGAATCCCTTTTGTCTCGACGATCGCGAGACGCGAGAGGATCGGCCGAGTGTTTTTTAAACGCGGCGCCCGCTGGAAATTTGACGGAACGGAAGTGGATGGCGCGAGGAAAGGGGCGCTGGTGTGCGTTGAATATTATTGTGACGGTTGAATTGTGCTTTACGCGGAACGAGTGTTGTGTGGGTAATGGTTGTTAAATTGTGAGGCTGGAATTTTTGTTTTTTTTTCTTCTGCTTCCTTTTTTTTTTTTTTTTTTTTTCTTGATCCGTGGATGGATGCGTTTGAATCGAAGTGAATGGAGTCAGGGAGGGGACGTTAACGCGCAGTTTAAGTATCTATTGTGTTGCGTTAATAGGAAGATATGAAATGTGTTATTAATGGTGACGTTAATAGGAGGTAACGTGTTGGGTCGAGTAGTAAGTTCGTTTGCATTTACTTAAAAGAGCATCTAATATCATTATTTTTAGATATAGAAAATTCACAGTGAACGATGTATATATTATTTCGTCTGTTTTAATTTCTGTCAATTTATTAAACGGTCCATTTACTCCGTTAGCGTATAACTTCTTATTTTTTATTAAAACATTTTTTTTAAATTGTTTAATGATTTCTTGCGCAGAGAATTCTCTCAAATTTAAATCAAGAGCTTATAGATTAGACGAAGTCGCGAATCCAAAGCCAATTGTAGTAACTTTTATCGCGTGGTTAAAGAAACGTGCAATCTGGCGTCTCACAAAACTTCACAATGAAATATCCATTTTATTCTGATTCAGAACATCAACTTTTCTTTGAACAGTCGAAAATTGCTTGTATTTATTTCATATAGTTGATCGTTCCAGAGAGATGGATTTCAAAAAACAAAATTCTGTCAATTCGGCAAATTTTTCTCGGTTAATTTATGCGAGCTTGAAATATTGCACATGGTTTTCGTTTTGTCTTGAATGCAAAGAAATTTCATATCGTTAAAACTATTTGAAATCCTGCTATTTTTCCCCTTTGTATTTTTGTAACATGTTTAATATTATTAATTTTCGAACAAATATTTTAATATTTCCCCAATACGCCACTGACGGTTGAACGAACTTGTTATTCGATGTAATATTTGTCTCTTGACAGATATTTTTATAAGCTTGTATCAAGAGCTGCGAAACTTTTAATCGATACTTGGTATAATTATATAAATGTTATCAACAAAAATAAAATCACGTGCTTTTCGTTCTATTATAGTTAAAACCATATGAACTTTACTCTGCAAGTTGTGAAATTACTTCTTAAAAGAAATATTTATTAAATATACGCATTAACGCGTACATCAGTGCAGGATTGTAATGTAGTAGCGAAGTATCTATAATCTGACATCTTACCTGCAAGATTTCTCAATTCGATAGAGATTGAATTAGCAAAATGTATTTTAAATGGTCGTCAGCAGAGTAGAAAGATTCCTGATAAGTAGACTGCGGATGTTTCAAACAAAAAAATATGTACAAGCTACGTTACAATATGTAAAAGAATCTGCAAGTATCTAAAGCAGAATACCCGTGATAATGTTAAATAAGTGAAACAAATCTCTATTTAAATGATGCAACATACAGTAGATTCATCGTAATAGTGAGGGTAATAAAGTTTTGAATAATCGTAATCGCTATACAGAATGTCCCGGTAATTACGGTACAATTGAGAAAGCGGTGATTCTATATGAAAAAATGAATTGAATTATTACGTGAAAATATAGAGAGAAAAAAGTACAGAGATACATAGAGTAACGTTATCCATCTCATACGACGTCTGTTTGCAAGAAAATCGAGTTTCTAAGATTTTTTTCTTTCACGGTTTCGTTTTCAAGACATTCGACTCGTTTGATCGAGAAGTTGCTCGATACATCGATACGCGAAAACTTGAGAAATTGTCAAATTTGTTATTTTCGGAAACGTGGCTTCGAACGAAAAAATGTTATTCCGCATCTTTTCTATCTTTTCACGTAGAATCACCGTGAACAAGTATCGAAGATACAGTTTACATTCGTGATACATTTTTTCCTCGATGTAGCTTCTTATATTTGAAACAAAAGTTTTCTCTGAAAAGTAAAGTGAGAAGATACGACTATAGTCGACTCGTTTTACAAATTTTAGGAAAGACAAAGGCGGTGCATTCCGACGCAGGCTGCAGCAGAACGTTGCCGGTCGCCTCATCTTGGAACGGACAGGATGCAAACTGCAATGGCAATAATAATGGGGGTAACAGCTTGGTAAAGAGGGAACCTCTGGCTTCGGTGCCTTGTCAGGTTGCCGAAGTCTCAACTTCTCTTCATGCTACCACCACTTCTGTTAAAATCGAGCCTGTCCCACCGAAATCTGAAAATGGTAAGTTTTTTTATCATTAGCAACCAGTGTCAACTATTCAGCTTCGAAAGTCTTCGTACATTTTTATTGGAAAAGGGACATCTTTATCGAAGTAAATGATATATATTGTAATATGATAACGTTTGACGTATATTTTATTTTGTAAGATGGAATAAACAATTGTTGCATAAACCATCTTTTTTACAGAGATTAAAATTGTCTCGATAAAAGGAAGTAATTGAATAAAATAGATCTTATTGTTAGTCGTCTGTCGTTAGATTAAATGCATTGATATCGCAATGAATTTTTCTAGTATTTTATTTTTAGAAAAATAGCTTTCATATAAGGTGTACAAAGACTTTCGAGGATGGCTGTACACATCTCGTCTTTTGGGATTTTTTTAAAGGTATATTAGGATTTGGGACGTGAAATAACAGAATGAAGCGTTACGGTAGCGGTTTGAATGATAATGTGTATTTAACAAAATGCGTGTACGTTGTTTGTTCGAGTAAGATTTGAAAGCGATGAAAGTGAAAAAGGAACAAGTCGTGAGAAATGTGTGAATGACATTCACCGAACGTACGCAGGAGAGTACGAATAGGTTTGACTACACGAATATAGAAGAATTTACGTATTTGGAGAAAGCATAATTTACGTAGTGATCTTAATTTGTTTGAGATAAATGACATTGGTAAAATTATTTATTTTTCCCTAGAACTCGTGAATCATATCTAACGTAACGCTTGAGTAAGTTAATAAAATAAATCAGTAGAAAACAGTTTTTTTAAAAAAATTTTTTTTAATTTAATTTTATGTGGAACTTTATCGCTAAATTTATCTTTGAAATTTGCGAATTGTCTACTGTCGTCGGTATATCTAAAAAGTGAAACGTCCAAAAAATCAGAAACTTGGAAATATTTAAAGAAAATGACTATAAGCGTGAACTACCTATTTTCTGGAATTAATAAAATCGTGCTATTTTATAACCAGAATGTCACAGTTCAAAAACTATTTCCGTCTATTTTTTTTTTTAAATAACAAACGATATAATAAACGGTACTTTACTAAAGTCCCTTGAAATTGAAACTCCCTGCCGAATCCTAAAGGAAGAGAATTGTTTTCATCGCTAGATGATCAAGTATTTTCTTCGAGTTACTTTTAATTTCCTGAAAATTTTACTCTTCCTTGTTGTGCCAATTTTCCAACAAATAATATAGTATTTTGTGTAAACTTGAGAAACTAAACTTTATGCAATTGCAAGTATTTTCTTCGTACTTGAAATGGGAACAAAAAGATAAAATAAGAATCAATGAAACACACGCTACAAAATTATATATAATATAGATATTTGCATATCATAGTGCAAAGATTTGAATATGGAATTAATTGGAATTAATCTATTCTTTCACTTTGAGTTTTTAATTGCAAACTTATTAATGATAATTTTAATTATCCTTCGGTCCTTATTTCACGTCGATTGTCGTTCTGTTTGTGCACTTACAGTTAGATTTATTTATTAATATCGTTGAGAATCAGATAACTGAAAACAAATTATTATTTTTTTTTATCACATGTACTAACTTCATACATAAAATAATAATATGACGTATAGTTCGAACAGTAGACTTATAGAATGACGCAACTTGCGAAGTTGGAAATTTTTTACGCGGGTTTGTTCGTTATAATATCACCGGTGATTGATGATACACTGGCGTAGTTTTTAATTGGAGTTTTGGCAAGTTCGCGATGCACAGGTTTTAATGGGTTGTTAGAGGGAACGCAACGAAATCTTTGATTTCGTTTTGCCGTTGGTCGTGAAACTAATTTGAGGGCCGTGAAACGAGTTTCTTGCTCGATATCTGGATTCTGCTTTGCTTAAAGTAATTCCGTAAGGAGTTTCAAATAGAACTGTTCGTTCAATTCGCGTGGAAACTTTCAGGTCGCTTCAACGCGCTATTGTATCCGCTCGAATTTATACCTCGTTAATTTACTTTGCTACCCTTGCTTCTTTGTTCGTAAAATAATCTATTTGATTTTCACGATTAATATTCGAAGGTGAGAGAGCGTATGAAATAAAGCAGATGAATGGATAAAAGGGAATGGAAGGAAATTTCAAAGAACGAAGGAGAAAAACAGCTTAACTAGGTTTATAATCCAATTCTATTTGTTCCAAGTTTCCTTACCTTTTATATTACATTACATGGTTAAGTGAATTTTCGTACAAAGGTAATTCGTAAATAGAAAAGTTACTACCACAAATTTTTTTCATAAGATTGCCTAAATGGTTACCTGAAAGAGCAATTATGGAAAAAATTCATTTTCACAATGCCAAGTTAAAATAACCACCAAACCAATATTTTTTCGACATGAGCAAATTAATAATTTTCTATGACGAATATCGAGTTGCATTGACCAATGCAAAGAATGTACGATTCTAGTTAAAGGAATGGACGTGATCTTAATATTTCCGGAGCAACATTAGCTGCAAATAAATTATCGCTGTCATATTATAGCTCCCTCTGTACCGAACACTTTTCGTTAACAAAGATTTCTCATATCTCCAAAGGCGACAATTTCAAGAGATATTCAACAGCTGATTCTCATCGGACCACCCTGTACGCATACTTATACAGGGTGGTTGGTAACTGGTGGTACAAGCGGAAAGGGGGTGATTCTACGCGAAAAAAGAAGTGGAAAATATAGAATAAAAATTTTTCGTTCGAGGCTTTGTTTTCGAGAAAATCGGCTTTGAATTTTCGCTCGGTACGCGTGCGCTTTATCGCGTCTCGTTATAACGGATCTCACTGTAGATCATTGTCTCGATTGACGTTATGTTGATAAACACTTCCAATGCGACCGAAGTGTTTTCCTACCTATTAACTCACTATCCGACTTTTTTATTTTATTTTTTTATTCTATATTTTCGACTTCCGCTCGTACCACCAGTTACCAGCCACCCTGTATATAAATCACAATAACGTAATATTTATAACAGCGTGGAATTGTGCGAACGTTTATGAAAACCAGTATACTAGCTGCAAAACGTGATTTTCCTCGGAATTCGTAGTTCCTTCGAACCCTTTTCTTTCTCGAGCTTCCAGGAAAAAGCGATCGGACAGCTGTTGCTGTGCACACGAGGCGTGACGTGGTCGTATCGTAATTAACGATCGTAATTCAGGCTGCGTGTTATCTTTCGACCGTCTTATCCCACATGGACGTTTCTCGAAGGCATTATTCAATAATCGAAATTAAGATCCACAGCAACGATATCCAAAGCTATTTCGCGCGGGTCTCGAGCGACTAAGGATTCGCGAACGTTGTTAGCGTTATCGATTAGCGCAATTAGGACGGCAATACCTGAGTCGTGTGCCGCTGGCTGGATAATAGCATTTTTTTTATCAATGGCGGGATTTGACTGCGACGCTGTCGGGAATGTAATTAAGCGATTTACATTTGAACGGGAGGTCAGATCGTTTGCACTTATCGAAAAGTTTGCCTCGTCGATTTTCCACTTTTTTCCGCCACATCGTTGCTAAAATGGTCGTGAGAATATTCCTCGTTTCGTGCGAGTGTTGTTTGAATAAGGTTTTTTTTTCGTCTTTTCGCTTCCCCCTGCAGGGTTTTACACGGTGAACCGAGCAGAGTGCGAGAGAATTAGAAATTTTTAGGGTTCTGGGTTTCGCGGTGGTTCTGCAAATACCGAAAATTCTGTCAGAAGAAGAAAAAGTCTTTCGATCGATTCTATCTGCACTGAATATTTTATGCGACTTGTTCGGAAATTTTATTCGACTCTATGAGCGTTTGATACGTTCTCGAAGTTCTCTCTTCTTTTGTTTTATTGGAAATGTTAAAATATTGTAAGTTTTTCACTTAATAAACGAAAGTCTACGTATGTCCTGTAAATTGGAAATTTATTCACAGTAAACTAGATTCTGACGTTCGTGCATTTCTAAAAAAATTCGACATATATGATACACGGAAATATGCAAAGTATCCGGAGTATAGTACTGGCTATGACATTGACATCTCTGTGTAGGTTCCAATACTCTGATTGTATTCAAGGTGATCATCGTAAGACGTATAAAGTTGCATTTAACCTTTTGACACTCAGATTCAACGAAACAAAGTTCTATAATAGAGCTAACAGGTGAATAGTTGTTAACAACTACATTAGCCATTATCCTAATGTAAATATCGAATACGCGATTATAAAATAACTGACAGGCAACGTAAACGCAATTTATGCAAGATAAGTACTTCTTAAATATACTCGAGGAAAATGTCAAACGGAGAATATAAGCGATGTTTTTCCTCAAGGTTTTAAATTAGCTCAATCAGTAGAACGAGTTCTCGATGGATATAAGGAATCAACTTGAAAATATTACGATAACTTGGAATTCATTCAAAATACATGGTACGATCACGCAGGTTAAATATACACGGTTACTAAACTTCGAAGAATTTGCGGGTCATTAATAATTTCAGGCACAAGATGATCATCCTTGACGTTCATTAGTAAGAAGATAAATATAAGATACAAACGAAGTATGAAAGTGGAACATCACGATCGCAACACTAAAATGTAATGTCATTCGCGGCAACTGCACGCTTCGCTTTTGCAGTAAATTGTTAAATGCTAGTATCGTCGACAAGATTCGTAAAAATAAATATTCTTAGAATTCACATACCAAACATAATAATTTAGTCAATAGAGCATAGAATATATATTTACATAATCGCGAGACATAATGATAAAGCAACTTTGAATATAAAACAGAATGTAAAGTAGTAGAAAAGCAAGTATTTAGTTATCGCTTGGACTGCTTGTCCAGTTACTCTTTCCCATCTGAGTGTACGTTTCAGAGATTTTTATTGCGCGAATGGTAATTACTAGAGTGCAAATATTTATGCGTCTGCGTGAAGTTTAAAGATGCAAAAATGCATAGAATGTAGAGGTAAGGGTGGTAGTATACCCCCCTCCCATACTTTTATATTTCTTCCTAAAGTCTGACTCTTAAAACTTAAAATGCTTTAAATTCTTGCGTAAAATGTTCGTAAACTAATAACGTTATCTGCGATATGAAAGGTGGAAGTAAAAGAAAGAGAATTTAATTGAATTTCAAAATATATTTTACGTTTATGTTTTATGAAAGTAAGTTACCTCTGGAACATCAGCAAAAGTACAAGTATTGTGGCTCCTCAAAGAAAATCATAGAAAGTCACTTTTTGGCAACATTTTCGAGATCAGAAGTGAATAAACGAAGCAAGTTCTTCTATTTATCGAAAATCACACGCATATTTACCCTACGTGTAATGTACTCGCATTTCCTCACTTGTAAATGTAGTAGATGCAACAAAGGATAACATTAATAGCTAGATGTCTTCGTTGTGATATGGAAAATCACGAAGCGGTCATATTAACACCCTTTCTTCAGATAATATGCAAAAATGCCAGTATATATAGCATACAAGTATAGCAGAGCGTATAAAGTATACAACTACTTTCTATAACGATAAAAAGTGTAGTGATAACGAATAAAAAGAAAAATAACAATGCGTACAATAATATTTAGAGGAGAAAACAAATCTTCCGCTTAGGTTCGATTTCTCCAATTCGTAAAGATTTCCAACCTAGTAACCACGACAATTTGAGGGTCTTAATATATCATTAAATGATAGATAAATTTTATACAATGGAGAAATAAAATCACGTTTCGTCATGAATCGCGTTACAACAATTTTTCTGGTCTTTCTTTGCAAATTGCTTCCTTCATTCGGTCGATTACAACTTAACAGATTTCCCTCTCGAGAAAAGAACAAATTTATACTTCGCACAGATTCGTGTATGAACTTTAGAAGTATACAAATATTTGGAAAGAATATAGAATGGCCAGCTTTAAATTTAAATTGCAAAAAGATCCGCAGAGGATGGAGCTGGGTGTATGTGCATGTATGTGAATAAAAGGTTCGTATTCGTTCGAAGACGTGGTGTGTGCTTTCGAGAGCGAATATTGATTTTTCAAATTATTTCTTTAATGACACAGGTCGATTGATTCGCACGATTTAAAAAGAGAAATGACAAGGAATGAAACGTATATATCGGCCAATTAAAATCTTCATTTACATTGCCCGTGTAGCATGTCTGGATGAAATGGAATTATGGAAAATCGCGGTCAAGCCTTCAAACTTGTAAAATTTTCATTCGACGAAAGTCTACGATTACCTTTTGTAGGATTATATCGTCGCGTTAGCTAATTCCAAAAATTCTAATAAATTGTATTCTGTTTGCGTATAAAGATCCGAATTTTTTGGAATATTTTGAACTTTTCTTTAAACAGAACTCACCGTTATACTATTTCTGTAGGTGTTTGAAATAGTACTTCTGTATCTGCATAGTATCTGTGTATTTCAAGTCGCTACCTTATGCATAATTAATATTTTAAACAATTAAATGTAGGGTATGTATAATTTTAGGATAAAATAGCATGCAGTATTTCTTGATTTTTTAAAATTAATTATGTATTTTTGTAGTGTAATAACGTAGAAGAACAATCTAGACGAATAATCTAGAATGGTGCTGCTACTTTTATGATACTCAACTTTTCATGTAACATAATTTACTCTTCTTATAATTACTGATTTTTATATCTTTATTACATTGTATCTTATCTACTGTTACATTATTCATTCGCACAGTTTCATTAAGAGATCTTACAGTAGAGATTGGCATAATGATAGTAAAAATTCTTTAAAATATCATGTGAAACATTATTTATTCTTATATTAAAAAGATTAAACAAGAAGATATATTTAATAGACTTTAAAAAATCCACAAATGTTGTTCGCAGTATATACGATTGCCTGCGATATTTGGACTTCAAAGGAATACGAATTTGAAATAATAGTAAGCTGTATGTTTTCATACAGGAAATTCTTTCTTTGCTCGTAACTTGAACGTTTTGCTGATAAAACTATAAGAGAGATATTGAGACTTAATACTGCATAGAAGGAAAAAGAAACGCTTACTAGTAAAATGGATGCAAATACATTTACAAAGAAATCGTAGTAAAAAATATTTTTCAATCACGAACATCATCGAATCAATCTCAAGCTGAAACGTCATTTCTCAATTTTCTCTCACTTTTCTCCGCTTCCGTGCAAATATCGGCGATCAAAGATCGCTAACTGGTCCGCACAAAAAGGCAATCAACCAGCTCCTGTTCCCCATTGGTTCTTAATATTCCGAACTTCTCGAATTTCCGTTCGATCCACGGAGAAGGGCCGTTTCCGCCACGGATTTTATCGCGTCCATGCTTTTTAATCGTCATCGTTAGCGTCCCTCGCGAAAATTTCTCTCTACCGATTCTCCCGGCCTATTATCGTCGAATCGTCCTCGCAATTGGCGAGATTCTTGCTTCACCCTTTACATAGCTGTCCCTAGGCTATATTTCCCTAATAATTTTTCGTAATAATCGGTACGACGAAATGTCCACGAATTTTTCTATTAATTTCGCCTCCCATCTGTATAATAAAGGTTTCGTTGTATTTACAAATATCTCGTTGATTGATCCGACGTTAAAATGTCTCCGTCTTAAACTTAGGATACAACGAATAAAGAACGCATTTATTTCTAGGTACTTCTTATGTTTTTTCCACTTTATTAAAATACACCATTGTATTGTTTCAATTTCTTGGACGCGATAGAAGGGAAATTATTTTTTTTCTTCCCAGCGTCATAGACTTCTAATATAGCAAAATAACATACAGAGTAGTCATTCAAGTGATTAATATGAAAATTTACAGGTAATCGAAAGTTGTTTGATACTCGCATGAACCACGATTATCATCATAATTATTACTTATAAATTCGCACGACTATTTTATACAGTTATTAAGTGTTTTAATTTATTATAGTCTTATCAAAATAAATTTCAAAGAATTATTATTATTATTATGCAGCATGATAAAAGGAACACGTTCGCTCGTAACTACGAAGAAAAATGTTTCGTACAAGCATACGTAAGAATCCGTGTATTCAAGATCACCTAACAAATCCCTAACCTTATCGTATACTTCATCGTGTATCTTGCGTAGACTCGAATGGAAGCGAATGACCGTCATCAACGTTTGTCACTGGAAGCTTGACACAAGATTTTTCCGTTAGTATAGCGTCCTTGTCTAACGCTTCTCCTTCTTCTCGATGATCATGGTCTCTGCGGCCTTCGCGCAATAATCGATACCTACTGTGAAACGCCCACGAATTTGTCCATCAAGCAGATACGACCGGTCGGTTTGTTCCGTGGCCACGAAATTTACAATAATTTCGCGTTTCGAGAATATACCGGTGTTTTGCTGGCGAGCTGGCAAACATCGTTCGGTTGGCAGCTCGCGGCGAGAAACGGACGAAATCGATTTCGTTGGACGAATTAAGGGATCCTTTGTGGGAAACTAGGTGCTTCGTGTATTTCGAGCATTGTGATTTCGTTGCGATTTATAGGTTTTTAGGTTCCGCAGAGAAAGGATTTCGGTGCTTTGAATAAAAAGCAGAATGGTGAGGTAAAAGCAAAATTCTGAATAGAATATATGGAACGTAGGAATTGTTATTCTTCTTGTTCGCATGACAATCGTGTACGACTATATGCGAACGTATACATCTTTCCGCTTAGAAGTAGGCAGGGACTTGCTTGTCTATGATAGAATGTACTTTTTACATTTAATTTAAAATTACAAAGAGAAAGACCTAGGATTGTTTCCTCTCGCATTAGGGCTATCGTGGAATATTATTGTACGATAAAAATTTATTTTTAAAATTTAACATGCAATAAAAATATTACCGCCTGTATGTCATACGTTTAACTGAAATTACAGGGAAAATTTTGTTCCAAATTGATGGGGAGACTATCGTGATTAATCGAAGTAGTAATATATGGAACAGGCACACGTTCAATTTTAATTTTAACCCTCCGTCTGCAACCTTATTTTTACCGACGCTGTTTGCATACTGGGTCATTTAAGTTCGTGCAGCTTTTTTTTTTTAGATTTCTCTGTTTTAAAAAATCCCAAACAATTCGCGAATATTCTCCCAACTTTCTAGAATACCATCCAATAGTTTTTATTGCCACGCGTTACCTTAATTTTTTTAACCGAAGCAAAATTTAAACGAAAATATAGATAAAATTAAAAAATGTTTAAAACTACTGGTTGAAAACGACCCAGATATGCACATGGAGGATTAATTTAACGCTGGCTAAGTTTTAAGTAAACAAATTAAATTTTATATAACATACATATATGTGTGGATTCTGCAACTGTGTGCCAATACTGCACGCACATTCACTGATCCTTTTTATGCAACCATGTCGCTTACTTAAACACAGACACGTAGCAACGATCTGTTGTATCGTTTTAGGTCTCGTTTATCTCGTTGTTTATGTTCTTATTTTATTAGTTAGTAATTCTACTGTATTGAAGTTCTATTTAAGTACTTGGTTATCTTTTGTTAATTATGTATCAGCTGGGACTAGTTTTAGCTACTAGGTTCCGAGTACTTATAATTATTCGTTGATTATTCACTTATTTGCGTATCTTTCCTCGTTTTTATTACCAATGGATTTTCGTGGAAAATAAAATAAAATTACCTTTGTTCATTGGTTTGCTATTAATTCATATATTTTTAGCAACATTCGTATTGTCAAAGTACAGACGAAATAAACGTAAGTACTTACGAGCTGCAGTACACGTATATAATCAGATTTATTACGTAGCATGGGTTCCACTTGTCGGACACTAGAATTACAAACAGCTAGATAAAAAATATTTATTCATTTATGGGGAAATTAAATATACGAAAATGTTCAAAATGCACATAATATACAAAGATACTAGACAAAATATGCAAAGATAAATACTCATTATAATATTTATGGCGTGAAAGG
The DNA here is from genome assembly GCA_014737475.1 of Bombus confusus. Taxonomy (NCBI): domain Eukaryota; kingdom Metazoa; phylum Arthropoda; class Insecta; order Hymenoptera; family Apidae; genus Bombus; species Bombus confusus. The sequence continues at coordinate 6,512,125 of JACXIV010000002.1, read as the reverse complement.
AATTTCTAGGTTTCACTCCCTTCATATTTTAGAATAAAATTATTCCACCTGGTAGAAGAATTATCTTTTTGTTAGTTATTTACGATAGAAGCAAATCTTTTTACGTTTTCGTAAACAGTACGTAACACATTAAAATTTGAGACGAGTTTAATTGAAAATAAACACGTTTATTTTCAGTTACTTCGTAACTTATTAAAGCACTTGTAATGTTGTATCTATGTGCGTTACTCCGAATCAGCGCAACTCCGCAGTTTGCAAATAAATTTCATGTAAATTACGCGTCAATAATTCTTTTTTTCTGCAACAATTCTTTCCCATATTATTACACTGCAAATATACATCATTTGTAAAAATTCCACAAATAATCTGTTAGTTTCAATGTAGAATTATAGTAAACAATTTTTATACGTTTCCAAGTATCAAAATGTTCGTACGAATTATTTATTTGGCGTAGAAAAATTTACACACAAATGTTGGTTCCTATTAAATAATTTCGAAATGAAAGGGTTAGAAATAAAGATCGTTTTGCACATTATAATCGCGCGCGTCAGTCTCTTACATGTCAAGTTTTATAATTCCGGTACTTGGTTCCATTCAATATCCCGTTGATATTATTCCATTTCTAAAATCAATTGACCCTTCAGGACCACTTCCTCCACTCTGAATAACGGCACGATCTAGCTCCATTTTTCATGATCTCAATAGATACTTCGATCATTACCTGTTGTATTTTAAATACAAGATACGTATACGCTCGTGGATCCGTGTTCTCTACTTTGAAAGGAACAATACGCATAAAGAAATATTATTACAACGAAGAAAATGTTAAATATGAACTATTGGAACGATGGAACGTTAGAACGACGAATTAATCTTGGACCTACTTTTTCTCTTTCTATTGTTGTATTTATTTGCTACAATTTATTATAATCTTGCACAGTTTGCTTTATCAAAGACACTTGAAAAATCAATCGATTAATTAGTAGGATTTATATTTAGCGATTTATATTTAGCAACGTTGGTATGAAGCATTCAATGATTAACCAGAACGTTTAATACAAGTTATACGTTTGTAAAAAAATGTTTGCAGTTTACAGATTTGAGAATGAGATTCGAAAAATTTGAGAAAAAGTTTACAGACAGAAATTACTTCTTTTGATAAGGACTATCAGTTGCTAAAAGATCGATCAATGTCATAGCGAGTGTGTAAGATCAAGAAATACAAGAACACGTAGCTATATATCCTCTACATATCCTCAGAGTTCCAAAATATTTTGAGTCTGCCGGTTTGCCAATCTCACCTTGTCAGAAGACAGAAGATCGTTCGCGAATAACGAGGCAGTCTACAGTACAAATCGTACGTCGAATTGACACACACACTCTCTGATAAAGGTTGCAAGAACTATATCAATATATTTTATATTAAAAAAAAAAAATTACTTTCGTTAGAAACCGTATGAAAAGTCAAACTTCTTCGATCTTCACCGACCTAATAACAAAATCTCGGTTTAAAAAAATGCCTGAAATGGTCGCGATATAATACACGCGAGAGTGCAACGAGGGGGTGGATTCTTCGATGCGGAAGGCCCCGTGGTAAGGAGTTTACGGTGCGAAAACCACGGCGAAAAAGCACCGCCCAGACGAGAGTATCGGGTCCTGTGCACGCCGATTAATTTCTCGCGTGGCCTAGGGGAGGAAAACGAGGCTCGGCGCGAGGGGGTTGAATGTTAACCACAGTCTACCAATGAGAGGCCGGCTGGTCGAGTGGAACCCTTCTCGAGAAGCCCCTCGAAAATCCGTGCGAGTCGCTCGTATAAAAAGGGGGCCTCGTTGTGGCTGGCTGATCGTTTTATTCGTGTAACCCAGCACGGGAGAAAAAAAGAGAACTGGAATGGGAGGAAGAGTGACAGGAAATGTTTAGCAGCAATAGCAGCGACTTGCTTCTTTGTGTGAGATTGATCAATTGTGCTCGAAGCTGCGTTTTATATTGATCGATCGTGCATTGACGGCGATAGGAATTTGTATCGATACGAAAAACACTCGCGATTCTTATTATCTTTTACGGTTTTCTTAGGCGTCGAACGTCGTATCGTCGTCTTGTTTTTTTAAACGTTCTAGCGACAGTTTGTATTTGCTGTCGATTGATAGCGTTTCGCTCGAAAGAGGCTTACGATTGCAGCTATCTTACGGATTTTCAGTTTATCGAACGTATTATACCATCGCTTTTCTTTTCGAATTTTTGGACGAGGGTTTGTGTTTACCATTGACTGATAATATTTCGATCGAAAGAGGCTTATGATTGCAGTTATCTGACGGATTTCCTGCTTATCGAACGTAATACTACCGTCGTCCTTCTTTTTGAATTTAGCTCTCGGTTTGTGAGTGGAATAATTTTGTTCGTTTTTGTTCGTTTGTAGATTTTAAAGCTTAATGCAATGTAGTGACAAAGTTTGTAACAAGCGTCTTAATTAAAAATAATAGACAACATAAATTGGTTAAAACACAGAGAAGATTAAAGTGCCATTTATATTTTATACCTATATATTTAAAGCAATAAAAATTTGAACATACGTATGATCGTAGAAGCTACATTTTAAGAATTACATTTTAATATCGTGGGAGAATATTACATTCTACTTGGGTTGCTAGTCGGTGCGTAAAATTCATTTAGCAAAAAATGTACATTTTAATTAATTCAAATAAATATCGTATTGGGAAACTGAAGTAAACAAATTTTCTTAATTTCTTCTTTGCTTTTGTATACTGCAAAATTGCATAAATTCGGAGAAACTTTGTTAAACTGTGATTTCTTTTCCCAGTTATATCCTACGATTTTATGAAATTCGAGGAAATCGAGATACTTTATATCCCCATGATAAACTATCTTCTTCTTTAAGTTATAGAAATTATTTTTCTTTAATATGTGTAGTAGGCTTTTGTAAGGTGTCTAGTATTTCTATACATTTGTTGTTACTTAACAAAACGGTAATGCGCTTAGCGTACGTTCTGTAACAACGTTGCATCTACGCAACTTTCACGCGTTATCTCATTTGGTACTTAATGATGATAGATCAGCCTAATATTTCCAGGATGATGTTTTCATACATTTTATTGCGAAAACTTTCCAAAATTTAGACGTTACTCGTTTATTTCCTTATATAATAAATATTTTTTAACATTACGCAACCTGCTTTACTTGTTCTTCCTGTTCCACAGTTTTATTCGTTCATTACTCTATCGCAAGTTGTGTCAAGCTCGTGCGATTCAACGTCACGTGTTACATAAGAGCACTATTCTAACGTAAAAGTCTTGTGTCACGTGAAGCGTGACAAACGCTGATGATAGTCATTGACTCCCATTCAGATCTAAGCCAGCCATACTGTGAAATAAATGACAGCGGATTTGTGAGATGTTCTTGAATACACGGATTTTGATATATATATATATATATGCTGGTATGAAACATTTCTCTTTATCGTAGTTGCAAGCGAATCGTGCTCTTATCGCGCTATGTGCAACAATACATGTTTGAGCTTTATCTTGAAAAAATTATGATGCAATTATAGATTAACTTTTAATATCTGTATAAAACAATGTACATGTGTACGAATTTAAAAATGACAGCTGCGCTAATAATTGTAATTTACGAGACTAAAACTGAAAACAACTTCTGTTTACTCGTAAACAGAATATGTGGGTATTTTAAATGTTTGATGTTTTATATTTAAATATTAACTTTCTGAGCGTTTATTTCGCACAATACGTCTGCGTGTAAAAAACAACTGAGCGTAAATAACAAGATGTATGTAACACAGAGGGAACAATTCTAAAGGATTACAAGCACTTTGTCATTTTATTACAAATATAAACATTTCTTTCAGCATATCCGATTATTTCAACGAACACTCAAATTTCTCGAGAAATATCTTGTTAACTGAACTGTGTAATTTAAGAGAAGAAATTGTTTTGCTTTGCATTGTACATTTTTAATTAGTAGAAAAATTACGAATTACGAACATTATAGTCCATTATAAAACATTACGTAATAATGGAAGGAAAAGATCTAGTTTTTGCGTTTGTTTGATCAATTCAAATCTTCGTCCCTCAAAAAACAGGACGTAAGATCATTTATACAAAGCACGTAATAGACATTAAAAAGAAACTACCAAAATTGAATAGAATTTAATTAGAAATTCGCTCTTCTCGAAGCTGCGGTATAAGAACGCCATTTCCAGTAACAAAACTTTCGCGGCTTAACAGCGTTAAATTGTACGACAACCTCGACAAATCCTGCGGAAACAAACTTAGGATATCGCCAATGCTGACTAAGCCGAGATAGAAACGCGCGAAAAGTCGAAGCTTCGGAAAACGAATACCACCGTTTGCATCCCCATCGCCGGCAACGAAAATCATTCGAGCGTACAGTCGCTGTAGCGTTCGAAGCCGAAGTCGATCGGACCGAAAGCGCCTCGTCCCGATGCTCTCGGAAGATGTCGTAATCGATTCAGCAAAAACAAAACTAACGAGACCGAGAGGAGGAAGAGACGAGCACGATAAAAGCGCGCAACAAGAAGAAGAAGAAGAAGAAGAAGAAGAGGGGTGCCAAAAAGGAAGTCACGAGCGAAGCATGAGGTCGAAAGAAAAGAAGTCGAAGAAGGGTGGTGAAAAAGAAAGCAGCAAATGCTGGAAGAACTGCTTCGAACGAGGAAGGGAGAAGACAGGACGAGGAAGGGCTGACGTTAAAGGGCTACGAAGGAGAAGAAAGGAGCATTGGTAGAAGGGAACGGAGCAAGAGAAGGGAAGGAGATAGAGAGGGAAAAAAGGAAAAAGAGCGAGAGGAGAGGGAAGGAGAGAAACGACCTTGTTAAGTAGGAGGTGCGTGGCACGCATGGCGACGCAAACACAAGGCGTGGCTCGAAAGAGTCTCGACCCTATGTGTCTATCCCTGGTACCCGCTGGCACACGTATACTTACACCCACGATTGGAACGATCCACGGCCCACGTTTATCCGCGCGCGTTACGTCATGCGAGCGAGTATCTCGCGGCGGAATAACGACGAGTAAAACGTGAAAGAGCGCCGCGCGCGAGGGTGGGAGAGCCGCCGTGAGAATTCATTCGGTAGATCTGATTCCAACAGTCGGCCGCGGGAATCGATCGTCGGCGTGCCGCGTCAAGAGGTCGTCTCTTTCTTTTTCTTTTTCTTTTTCTCCGCTTCGTTTCCTTCCTTGAACATCTTTTTCTTGTTTTTTTTCTTTTTAGTTTTCGCTCTTCAGATACTTTCGTTCTTTCTTCTTTGCGTCGTTGGATTCGGTTTCGTTCGATCGGATCGAACTTGGTTGTGTTTACGTTGGATCGTGCGGTGATCGATGGACTTTTAGCGTCGTGGAAAAATCGAAGGAGATGAGAAGTCGCGTTGGCGGTGTGGCCGGCAGATATGAGCGGAGGCGCAGGTAGCGATAGGTGAGTCTAGGGTAGAGTTGTGCGGATGAATTTTAAGCAGACGCGTAGAGGGCAGCAGCCAGCAACGACAAAAGTTCAATACGCGGGGAAACTTTTGTCTTTTTCAGCTTCGTTATAACGCAGGTAGTAAGGTGTTCAAATTATGGCAATCTGGTAACAAACTGCTTGTTTAACACTGAACCTATCACCGAGTTCAAATTGACCGTTTTCAAATTTCTACACAAATTTTACCATATTTAAACGTTATCGTATCGCTTCCTAATCTATGACATTTCACAAAACATGCATACAATATATTCTTCGGTATTTATTTCTAGCTTGCTTTTTTTTCTAAGAAATATTTGTAGTCTGTGCTGCCTACCGCGGGCTGTCGATAGGTATACAAGAAGTGTCGGTAGGTTTAGTGTTAACGAATACCACATCGGTTTCTCTATAATTGGGGAAAATTCGCAGGAAGTTGCTGAAACTCTATTCTACATTATCGTAACTCCGTTTCGAATTAACGTACGGTTCTACCGGTCGATTCTATAAATAATATAAATTATAAAATAGAGAAGAATAATTATATCGCAAATATTTGTTACAATTTACGTCTGTTTCTTGAGAATTGAATATTAATCGCGCAATGAAATCTGTGTAATCGAATAAATAAACGAGTCTCGGAGTTTATCGGATGAATTTTTAAAAGCTCGTAGTTATGACGCTAATAATAAGTTTCTCGTTATCAGTAACCTTCAACTGCTACCTTATAATTACGTAACTATAATTACTTCAATATTGTCAAGTACGAATTACATTCTACTATTAAAAAATGACATTGACATTACGACTGCTACGTAGATTTAGACTTTTCATAAGGTGGCTTAGAACACCGGTGAAAAGTTTACACAATTCCACTTTACCATAGTTGTTTGATATTTGATGGAAACGGTTAAGATACTTCGTGTTTACTTTGTTGATACTGCTGTGCATGGTGTGAGAAAGAGCGATTGTATGATACGATAGAAGATAATAGTTGGAGAGGATGTTGGGTGCGATCGTTGTGGAAGGTAACTGCATTGATTGGACATTGTTCATGGAAAGAAAAGCGGTAGGTGCCGATAGTTAGATGTAAGTATGGGTGGAAGAGGTATAAAGGTGTCTAAGTGCATGAATTCGAAATTATGTAAGGCAAGAAGAATAAACGCGCGGATTCCAATGAAGTTGTACATTTCAGGCGACTGAACGAATCTACGTACACATATATTTTAAACGATTAGAAGTAAATAACAATTTCGGAATAAGAAAATTAAATGCGCGATGCCGTGCACCGATGCGCTTGCCAATTGTAATATTGCACCTGTTTTTTTTTTTTTTATATAAATAGAATTGCATAATTTGGTACATGAATTTCGTAGATGAAAGTATTAGGATTATCAAAGTTTATAATCAAAATCTGAATGATTTTATCTCTGCTGATTCTGTGTATATAATAAAGAAACGTCTCTCTAGAAGAGCTTGATGCTTGAAGTTGAAGTGTGAAGTAGTTTGTCGTAAAAATCAATTCAAATAAATCTATATCGATGTCTGTCCATAAAATAGATAATGTTGCATATAGTGTCGCATCTATTATTAGAAAAATCGACGAATTGAAGTACGGTTTGCTTCTTTATTCCACGTTTTTCCTTGTAGATCTTTCAGACTATCGTGTGTTTCCAAGATAATAAGAAACGGACCTCTTTTACACGGCAAGTCAAGTATCTTTACATTCGAGATACGTTGCAGCTAAGGCGAATCGTATTAAAAAGTAGAAATAATCGAAAGTTCAGACTCGTATAATTTTCTTAATTATATATATTTATAATTATTTTATAATTAATTATAATTTATAATTATATATATATATATTAAAGGCCACGAGTTTTTAAATTTATCCAGTGATTATTCCTGCTCATCATCAATGATGATACAATTAATAAAACAATTGTAAGATGTTACTTAATTGATTTTTAAATTAATGTATCCTACATAAAAGCATATATGTCGCCTTAAAATTAGAACTGAGACGAACACTGTCGCCTATAAATATGTGTACATTTTGATTTGTTTGTATTTTAAGTACGAATATTACTAAAATGTATGAATTAATGGCAAACTAATGATCGAAAGCACTTGTGAAATCGACGAATATATATTACATGAAATTTGCATAGTTTACTTAAAAGTTAGTAAATGGAATATTGAAATTGAACGTAAGATGGCTTGATGCGTTAACCCGTCTTATATAGCATTACTCCGATTAATCGCGATATATTTTTTATCAACGTGGAAGAAATTTTACCTATAGCTTGAAATGTACAACATACAGATGACGATAGCTTCATCGTATATTAAATCTAGAAAATAAATTTCACCGTCTCATAATATTCTACGATAATCCTAGAACTTCCTAGATTTATAATGTCGCGATCGAATTACATTCTACGAGCAAAAAAAAGAAAAAGAGAAAAAAAATAAGCAAGTGCGTAACATGCTTTTGAGCGGTAGCGTACGTATTAAAGCGTATATTAATCCTTCCAATTGGCCTGAATCTTGACAAATTAGCAGGCATACTTCAAACCCATACGCAGAACAAGAAAGCCATAGATATGACAAAAAAATCGGAGCATTCATTCACGTACACACCTTCTTTTGTGTAGCGGCGTGAAATATCGCGAGCACAGCATGCAATGTCGTTCAAACTTCAGCTCACAGTCGTGTGATTTATCAGGCGAAGGTTCGCATATTGCGAACACCGCGTATCCGCGTTACAGTTTTTCATTTCGCGCTTATTGCCGGCTGGCGGAGTATTCGCGCGGAAAAGGCGCGAAAATGGCAGTGGAAATTTATACGAACGCGTATCTGTCTTCCAGGGATCGTGGTGTCGAATGCAGGAACCGGTGGTGTTCCGGTTGGTATCGCGGTGGCCAGGCAGAGACTGCAGCATCAGGAAACATCCACTTCGATGCGCAATGTTTCCCTGAGTCATCATACCTCGCATCACGCGAGCTATCATCACTTCCAGCCCGACAATCTGGGTAAGTTTTTACGATCTCTTTATGTTCCCACCTCTGTGCTTTTACGACAAGTCTGCGAGAACGCGCGCTAAATCTTTGCCCTGCTCGTGCTTCAATTTAGAAGGAATTTGAAATTTAGGTTGGCAGATTTGTAATTTTTGGATGGGAAGGGTTGTTACGAAAGTGCCGATTTCTTCTGATTCGTTAAAAATAGTGGCATAGTGGGAGCAACGAAGTCTTTACTCTTTGATGATCAAAATTGTGCAGAGAAGGAATTAATATGATGTTTCTACAAAGGATTTGATTTATGCGCGGTATTGATATCTTTCACGACGATTGGAAATAAAGCATTTGAAGATTATTATATTTTTTACTGTAGTCGTGGTCGCTTATCGTCTTTCGTGTAAAAATTATTAGTTCGATCCTTTTCTTTCGACTTACGGATTTTTGTAAAATAACCAGTTGCAATCGCGTTAATAAATTTACGGTAGTAAAAATTCCGGCGAGTAATCACCAAACGACCAGACAAAATATTTTTTCCTATCTGTTATTGGCGATTTGAAAATCTGGCTATTTATTATATATTATCGAATATTTACGCGTTGAATGTCGCGCGTGAAACTTTAAATTCATTGTCAAAATTTACCAGCATGGGAGAATTGCTAATCATTTGTCACAGGCATGGAATTTATGGGCTACAGAACAATGAATTGTATCGATAAAAGAGATGCATTCCTCCGATATGTCTACCGTAACGCTCGAAGTAATTAGGAAAATACGTTTCTGGACAATCAAAGAAAATAAATTACGCGTGCTGAGAATGTAGCAATGTTTGCTTTACAAACGAATTATAAACAGAATTTCATAAATATACGATATACTCGATAATTTAATGTTATCGTCATCAAATATTAATTATTATTTGATCTTTCTAAGATTTTCTCGGGTATCCGTATTCACGCGTGGAAAATATCGGAAATTTTACCAAACGATCGTATTACTAAATAATAATTTCTAAATAAAAATTTCTCGATGCATTGAAATACTACAACTCGCGAAATGAGTTCTGAAAATATTGTTAGAAAGACGTTTGAAGCAAGGTAACTGCCGAGGAAAATATTTCCATCAACCAGACCACCAACCGCATAAATCAATTATCTATCACGAAACATAAATATTATTTCTGACATTAAGTACCTATACTCTCCACTCAAACATTGAACAGCGTAAAACCTGAGAAATAAAAGAATCCAAAGGTCGGAAAATCCACAGCAGCGAAACGAAAGACGAAAGAAAAAATATCGTTTAACCAAAGTTGACGGAGCAGGAAGAAAGCATCGTGCACACGACAATGACTAAGAGGGTGACTCGAAAGACGCCGTTGAAAAACGGAACGTGTAGAATGGTGGGAAGTGGTCTCCTTTGATTCTTAAAGACGCGTGCCACAATATCGTTTCAACGAAATAATTATACCGCGATTAAATCGTAGAAAAAGAGCACGCGAGGCACAAAGCCGGACTACAGGGTAGTCGAGCGTTTTCGAGGGAACAATGCAGCGAGTATTTTCGTGGAGGCTGCTTGTGCCCTGAGAGACCGAACGATATCCGTAAAAGCTCGGCCGTTTCGTGGGATCAAAATTCGTCTAATGAAGAACAACGGGAGAAAAAACGTAAACAAGAACGAGGTAAATTACTTTCTTTCTCTTTCGAGAGGCGGCATTCAGTCGTCGAGTATCGTTCGAGAAGGAAAATCATCGGACGGAGACGATTAAACTCGAAGACAATTCGACGATGAAACGTTTAGTAACGAAGGAAATTGGAAATTTCGAAGTTTGTAAGATATGAAATCTTTGATTCGATTAGCGTTTTCTTCGATCATCTACGATACAAAATTTAGAGTAGTCTATATCGTGAATAACCTGTAGATAATATCCTTTATGAACTATGTTCGCATTGGAATCTATTGGGTTTGAAAATTGTATGGAAATTGATTAAAATGAAAAACACGCGAGACAAGTTTCACAGGCGTGAAAACAAATTCTTATGTATTTCATCGAAACGATCGATCTTAGCGCCAATGTTAGTTAAACATCTTCTGCTCTCTTTAATAAGTATCAGAAACTCGTGAAATCTTTTAAAACATCCTGTACAGTGCGTGCGTAGAACCAAAATCAAGAATCGCTATAGGAACGTTTTCCTCCGTGACTTTTATCCGCCTTTGATACGCAATAATGCTCAGGGTCGACTACATTCGCGTGTATGAAACCTGCCGAGAAAAACTCATTCTAGGCTAATTACTTTTCATGCCTGTCCGACTGTGTGTTCGTTGTATACATTGTTCCGTGCACCGCGCTTACGGCGCATTCATTGCGTCACCTATTCCTTCTGAGGATGCTTTTTTTTTTCTTACACGGACACTGGTATTTTTGACACAGGCGATACATTCGAATTATTCGCCAGCGAACGTAGGACCTGTTCTCATCGCAGGCAATACACTATTCGAATTTTTCACGTTTCGACGCAGGGGAAATATCCCAGCGAATGAATTTCACTCGCAGCGAGTCCGATGATTGTCGTAATCTAAATTCCGATCCTGGCATTTGCATGTCCGATGAATGGAAATTTTTTTGGGACTAAAGATCGATCGATAACAACGAAATATAAGAACTTTAGATGTCGTGGGTCTTTATATTCAAATAAAAATCAGACGGGTTTTTTATTTATTTTTCTATCGTCTTGCGCCGCATGAATCGGTCATTTAAAAATATTTTTCTCCATTAAAAAAAAAAAAAAAATCATACATTTAAGGGTTCGTTTCACGAAAAATACATTTCAAACATCTCAAGCTTCTTCCAGTTTTCCTTTTTTTTTTTTTTTTTCAAACAGCAACGAAATCAAATACCCCCGTTAACCGCGAATATGCGTTAATCCCGAGATGATTCTCGTCGCTATCGAAGTTGATCGCTACAACGAGAGTTTCCCTTTGTTACACGGCCTCACCTGTGGAATATTAGATATATTTCCACGCGGTTGCCTACGCACACGGGGAACAAGCGTTATCGGATATACGGCTGTTTTCATTTGAAGCGGTGCTGCAGCCATCGGCATTCCTAAAGCGAGCTGAAACATCTGGACGGAATATTAACGAGGGACAGTGAAGGGCTGTCGACGTTCTTCGGGAATTCCTCTTCCGTCGTTCGAGGGGTACGAAACCGATCATCTTTCTACGCGTCCAGATCGACCCGTCCCAGGACAAAATTTCCTCGTGGCCGTGCATTTTTCCTTTCATAGCGAATACTTGGTATACTTTTCGCTTTTCAAGCAAATAGCTGCGCCGTACAAGATACCGAGGATTTTTATTTGGTGGTTGAATTTTATCTAATTCTTTCTCTATCGTCTTTCCTGAAAGGCATTTTTGTACTTATAATATAAATTTCCTGGACATTGCTGCGATTCCTCCGGACATTACTGAAAATCTTTCTGTAGAACGTAGCTGAATTTTTGCATGGTTAGCGATGTTTATTAAGAAATTGTTTGTTGTTTAAGGTGGACGTAGGTGGGTTCCTTTGAAATGATCTTTGATTGGTCAAATATATTTGTACGTGTGGTGTGGCATTTTTGTACTTATAATATAAATTTCCTGGACATTGCTGCGATTCCTCCGGGCATTGCTGAAAATCTTCCTGTAGAATGTAGCTGAATTTTTGCATGGTTAGCGATGTTTATTAAGAAACTGTTTGTTGTTTAATTTTGGACGTAGGTGGGTTCCTTTGAAATGATCTTTAATTGGTCAAATATATTTGTACGTGTGGTGTGGCGTAAAAGCGTGCTGTGTAGTGAGTATACAAGTTTGTAAATATAACCGACGATCGAGCAAAGCTACAGGTTAACGTGCACGCACAAGTTAGATTATATCTGTTAAATCTCTTAAGGAATCTTTCATTTTTATCGTGATCTGACCGCTGGAACTTTGTTTGTAGATATTCGTGTAATCGTCTTTAGAAAAGGGGATGGATATTACGAAAGAAGCAGGGACAGGGTTTACCTGTCAGCTGCTTAGCTGTAAACCGTCGAACCGTTAAAGAATCTGGAACTATCGAGAAAATATTGAAATGCGTGGACAAGATTCGCCGAATCTTTTGCAATTTTCATCTCACACTTGATTGCCAAAACGCAGATTAGTTGTAGTTGTTCGAGTCTTCGTGTCTTACTTGCATCGATACCTAAATGTCTATATATATTATATACATTAACAAAAATTGAGAAATCGATCAATCGGATAATACAGGAATTTTCATAAAGTTAGACGACGAAGAGAAATAACAATGACCGTGCAACTTCAAATTAAATTTTGAAACCGCTTGAAATTAAATTTTGACCGGACCTGGTTAGTGTTAAATTCAAACTTCGAAGAAAGGCGATGTTTCATATGCGTTAAACGATCTAATATTTTTTAGAAGAGACTTCTGTTTGGTATATTCGTGGTCAAAGATTAAACATAGGAAATCCAATTAAAGTACGTGATATTGTGGGAAAATAAAATCTTCAATTAGTACGTGACAAACGTGCTGTTAGGATATACGCAATACGATACTATACTCGAGGGATTAAAAGTTTCTCCAAAATACTTTTGCCGTTTCACTTCCCACGTAACGCATATTTCTCGACACATACAACACGATTGTCAACGCTGTACTGTACGAGCACGCATAAAACATTCGTCTCTTGATATCGCGAGGCCGAGCCAGGAGCTTCCATTCTTACGGCAGGTGCATGATTCAAAGGGATGGTGTATGTGTGGAACAGGCGACGTACAAGGTGCTTCAGGTAACTTGACGTTCGAAACGACGGGAAGACGGCGATAAACCTGTAAAAAGGAAACTTTGGAAGCTTAAAGGAACCAGAATATCGATAAAAGTTGCCAGCCGGGATAAATTAATTAACGTTTCGTTGAAATATTCATTGCTCGGCCACGGCACGAGGTCCTTTCTTGCAAATTTAATATTCGTAACACGCGTAGGGTGTTGGGTTCCTCGAGTATAATCGCCGGTATAATTAGCTACGAAGCGAAGAAATTTTAATTTCTTAATAATACTCTTTTTTTCAAAGTCAACAGGTAAAGAACGTCGTGACGATAAAACGAAATAAGCCAGGGCGATTTTGAAGCCTCGACTTTTGTTCGAATTATTTTGAATATTTTAGCCAGTGCGTAACTTATTTTTAATACTTATTTTTATCCAATATTTACTGCATTTTGGAGGTTTCGACAGGAATTTGTTTTTCACGATGATATGTGCTTAAACATGTATTTAAATATATATTAAATTAATCAGTTGAATTAATTACAAAAAATATATATATATTTTTTAACTACACTTACAACCATAGCATAACGTAGCAATTTGTAACTGTTACTAATTCCTATTCGTTGTATCAAACGAAAAACGTCTAATTAATATTTAATCCTCTCTTTACTGTCAAACAAATTTCTGGTTACGGCTGATACGATATTGATACTATAAAGAGAATTACTTCGTTGTTTTTAAAAAGGAACTTGTAAGTTTCCGATACGTTGAAATCATCTGCGGCCATCCAGAACGCGTTACAACGATCTGCAAGAGATGATTCTAGATACGGAAACAGTATAAGAGTAGTTTCGTGTCGTGGTAACAGATGTTCCTTATCACTTGGAGGTCATCGGCGCAGCAGTCTCGGAGACGCGAGATTGCCGATTCTGCTACTATTTTTCGAGAATGTGCGCGTGTAGGTCTAAAGTTAATAGCGCAAGCAAGCGTAATAAAAGCACTCGTGGATGGTGTAATTAAGTTATTTACGGTTTCGTGTTCCTTCCAGATTATGAAATTGTAGAAATTGATTTTTGAGAAACCTCGTCACGGCGAACGGTTCAACGCGAAAAACAAGCGCGCGACAAATACGAATCGTCCCTTGGGAGAAACGCAGCAATATTTGCAGTCGTATCGCGCGAAATTTTACTTGTCTCGCGTCTTCCTCGGGTTCGTTCTAATTATTCATGGATTTCTCTGACGATGGCTGCAACTCTTCATCGAAGGGCGTCCAATCGGTGCGTGGAATATCGATACTTTTTCGCGCGATCTAACCGCGTTACGGATCGTTCGTCGCAGAAGGAAAAGCAGGCGGAATTTTTCTGGACACGAATAACTTTGCGGTGGAATAACGACGACGCGCGTCGAGGTATTATCCGATCTTTTGGGGTAGAAATATTCCCGGTCGAAGGGAAAATGTCGGATGGAAATGATCCGGGTGCAAGTGGAATTTTATAGGTGGAAAGGATCTTTTTAGTTTTTTTTTTCTAGTAAGTTTGAGAGGCTGAAAATTGTGACAATAATGAAATAGCCTCGCAAGATCGCACAAAATAACAGCAATGTTCCAATGTTCTCGCCCAAGCTACTAATAGAAGAGATCGAGTTAAGCTATTCAGACTATTAATTGGACACACAAGACTAACGCACGAATTTCTATTACAAAGGGAAGCTTCTCCGTGTGAACTGGCACGCACAGGGCGACGCACGATTCTAAAACGCACAAAATCAGACGAACCGCGCAACGGATTCAAAATTCCCGAGGAACTCGAGGAAATATTCAGTTCGGGACGAAGTAGAGAAAACTTGGCGAGATTTATCAAATTTAACAGACGTATGGGACGAGATCTAGATATAAGCAAACCCGTCGCTAATGACCGCGTTCTCAATCCAACACGTTAGAGAATACAAGAAGAAGAAGAGTAAGTACGTAGATATTCTTGGAAACAGGAGAAGGAGAATGTAGCGGAATGAATGTTCGAAATAGCTTAAAGACACAAGCAGAATGAATTTAATGTAAACTGTTATCCGCATATATAAATATATATATATATATATATATATATATATAAAATATAATTTATAAATATCTATATTCATACAAGGAAGGAAAAACCGTCAAGGTCATTAATAGCTCGCGATCTGCAAGTAGTACATTTAGGTGTACGGTCGCTCGAATCGATCACGGATAATAGTACCGGGTCTAATCTCACCCCAGTTCGGATATGAATCATAGACCGCGACGAAGATAGATGAGAATGAAGACGACTGTTGTATCTGACACAGGAAGACAGGAATCTTCGTCGTAGCCGTCACTTGTTCCCTGTCGCACAATGCTGAAATAGTATACCAAGCGCACTATTCCATTGTTGCGCACCCTCGGCGAACACTATTCCATTGTTAGGAGCCAGATAAAATGGCAACGTGAACATACACGGAGGAAAATAGGCTTGGCAGCCAGGAAAACATACTATCGCCATATCGTCGTTTACGAATCGTCATTATTCGTCTTCATTATCAATATCTACTGCGTGCTTTTTCTCCTTCCGATGGGTTTTAGAACGAATTTTGACGGTTTCATTAAAAAATCGGACTTTATCCAGGTCAGGAATTTCCAATAAAACGCACAATAAAACTAATGCCATTAGCGAAATTTTGCAAGTTACGAATTACAAATTACCAATGTTAATAAGTTGTAGTGGGTGGATTTACAAGTGAACTGTACAAATCACAACTAAAATTTTAATATCGTTAAAAATGTTTGTGCAGTGAGAAGCGTATCAACCACTTAGCGATAATCAACAATTTACCACCTGTTAATATATTAATATCATTAATTAGTAAATTACTGTGCAAAAGTGTTCGAAGCGTAAATTCGCGAGCTTTTTCGCGCGGTTATTAAAAAGAATCGATCTCGTAAAATCATTTTGCACAGATGAATGATACAATATACTTCGTAGTAAGTACATTTTTCATTGAAATAAAATCTAACTTTTTAGCTTTCTCTTGTTTTATTGTACACAGAAATACGCACGAATTCACAGATCGATCTGATACGCGTCCTACTTTAAGTAGCCAAATCAGAATCGCCGAAGCTAAATACCAACTACGAAATTAGGACTTGCCCCAATACTTGACAAACGTATAACCATTTCGATTAATCACTTTACCAATCGATCTTCCCAAACTTCAGTCGCTTCTATAAATCAAAGCAAATAAATCTTTCGATTCCATATGTTTCATTCGAATAAATTCCACACGAACATTAGACAGATTTCTACCCACTCGCACTATAATATTCTTATCGCCCGATCTTCGCGAACTTCACCCTAAACTTCAACCAACCCCAGAAATCGAAGCACGAGCAACCAAATTTTTATATTCCAAGCGTTTCATCTGAATAATTCGACGCCAGCATAAGACGCACTACTACCTATTCGCACTAATATTCTTATCGCCCGATCTTCGCGAATTTCACCCCAAACTTCAACCAACCCCAGAAATCGAAGCACGAAGCATGCAAATTTTTAGATTTCACGCGTTTCATTCGATTAATTCGACGCCAGCATTAGACGCACTTCTACCTATTCGCACTAATATTCTTATCGCCCGATCTTCGCGAATTTCACCCCAAACTTCAACCAACCCCGGAAATTGGAGCACGAGCAACCAAATTTTTAGATTCCACGCGTTTCATTCGATTAACTCGACGCCAGCATTAGACGCACTTCTACCCACTCGCACTAATATTCTTATCGCCCGATCTTCGCGAACTTCACCCCAAACTTCAACCAACCCCAGAAATCGAAGCACGAAGCAAGCAAATCTTCCGCAATATTTCGATGCTATTCGCGACTCGTTTTACCGACGCATCGCGTGCTGAGCATCGAACATGACGTGTAACGCAATGACAGCCGTGCAATAACAGATTAACGACGTACGACCAACCTAATCACGTCTTCCTAAGAGAAATATTATCTGACTGGGCCTGTTGTTAGGTTCGAGCACGGCCATGGCGGTAGGCGGTGCGACCCTGGTGCATTGCGGAGGACCTGGAGGGGATGACAGACCGGCCCACCTTGCCATTCCCTCGGGAGCCCTGGCACCCTCGTTGAACGCCGCTCTTGGATCAAGCCTAAATGCCAATCTGAACTCCAGCTTGACTTCTACGCTGGGTAGCATCGGTGCGGCGGCGAGCGCGGCAACCGCCGCCACTGCCGCGGCCACAGCCGCATGGCCGCCAACCTTATGGCAGTATCCCGCGGCGGCCGCGGCTGCTGCAGCTGCAGCTGCAGGTGAGGCCAAATCCCCTTCTCTCTTTTTATCGTTTTCACCAATTTTTCCCCTTCGATGATAACTATGTCTCTCGGATCGTTTCTTAATTGTTAGTGGATGGGGTAGTGCATGTTTCCTTAAGACACATGGGAATGTATGATTCTTTCGAGAGGTTTTAAAGCAGATACGCTACGCTTTCTTCCTTTCTGTCGTTCTCGGAAAATTATTTTTTTTATAAATTAAAATATATTTTTTCGCGTCATCTGTCGGTATATGACGGTTTTGGAAGTAGTAGTCTATCTAGAGACAGATATATCGATCGCTATCTATAGATCTAATTTGCCTGGAGTCGGAAAAGAATAAGAAGCGAGCGTGGCTGAATCAGCAGCGCGTTTTTAACTTTCAAACACTGATCACTGTCTCGGCGGGATTTTTAAAATGGTTGTGATTGTACAGTTTTGCGTCGACTGTACCATTTCTCGGATGCGGACGTTTCTCAAAAATAGTAATTCGCCATCTGAGTCGTAAACCGGATGAGTCAAAGGAGGCTATAGAAACGAGCCATAAACTCGTTCATGATGTCAACCAATACCTCTTAATACCGCAGTCTATTTCATGTTAACCGCGCTTGGCGTGTGGCTGGTTTGTTTTTCTTGTCTGACTCGTCTCGCTGCACGAACTATACGAAGCAATTAAGGGAGAAAATTTTAAGCAGCTACGTTAAATCTTCTTTCTTTTCGTCGTTTTCATCATTTTTTGTTCTTGATATGAAATATATTCTTTGCCATGGTTCTTGAATTCTTGATGTGACATCGTAGTATGTAATAGGAAGTAGTTAAAGTATGCGTATTTTCTTTCTTTTTATCGTTTTCGTCGATTAACACTTTAGTTCTTTAATTGATAGTTTTTTTAATGTTAATGTTTGGTGCAACATTTTCGGCTTCTTACACGAGCTACGCATGAGTTTAATGAAAGTTTCGTTTCGAGTGAAAGAAATTGTATCGCGAATATTGATAAATAGATGCAACACGACTGTTGAAACTTGGATATTCTCTGGTAAAGTCGTATGAAAATTCAGGATGCGTCAAGGCGGAAGTTACTCTTATGTAAATAATTGCTACCACGCACGAAACGCGGTTTCAGAGTATTTAGAAATGCCACGTCAATAATCAACATGTGCAACAAACTTATTTACTTACGTTAATCATCAGCATGTATAACGAACTTATTTACTTGTAAATTGCTATTCGATGAACGTATGAATTCATCGATCAGACTTTACTGCTTGTCGATTCATCGGCTGTGAAGAAATACCAAAACCAGAGCAGAAAACGATTCCTTAAACTGTCATTCTCACACATTTCGTTTCTTTTCCTGTTTAGCACATTCTGCTTCTAAAAATGTTAACCTATTTGCACGAATCTATATCCGCAATAATACTTTACGCGCTATTAATTTCACCATGAAACATTTATTAACCCTAGAAATAGCAGCAATTATCTTTTCTTGGTATCTGTTCCTTTTAACTAGGTACATTCTTTTAATGTTTTTTTATTAAACTCAATTGCCAAAGATCGATCTACTATTATCTTAAATAAAACACAAAAAATATTCATCAAATTATTTTATTAAACTTTTAATGTTTTTTTTACTAAACTCAATTGCCAAAGATCGACCTACTATTATCTTAAATAAAACACAAAAAGTACTCATCAAATAATCAAGCATCACGTACATATAGCAGAAAATCTACACAAATGCTCGCGTTTGAACTTAACTGTGCGTAATTGGAAATAAAGGGGAAAGTAAAAAGCTCGCCGTTTGCCGAATTTATCGTGTGCAGTACCGGCGCGGAGCTTTGCCCCGATTCCGCGAATTAGCAACGTTACAACCGACCCGCTCGTTTTTCTTTTTTGGTTAATTCTCTGGCGGATTGCGTGGCGGAATAAATCATTCCAGTAATCGGATATTTATTTGCAAACCGGTGACCGCCATTTAGTTAAGCCGTGCAAATCTTTCGGTGCTCGATGCGTGAGCTGGCACCACATTGCGTTCGTTGAACGCGTCGTATCTCGCGTGGCATCGAGAATATTTTCCAAAAAGTCGCCGCCATTAATTTCGTTTATTCGAGCGATACAAAAGCAACCACTGCGAAGTCGAAAAAGGAACATTTTTTTTTCAGAGATATTTTGTACTCTCTTGGATGGCGTTCCATTTTTAAAGTTACGACCGGAACAATCAAAATCAATCAAACTAAATCAAACTATCAAACTAAAGTCAACTCGATTTTTCGTCAATTTCTCCGCTTTATTGTATCAGTACATGATCCATGTTCAATTCTAAGAAGAAAAAAGAAAGTATTATCAAATGTACAAATGAACAATCCAAATTCTTCGATGAAACTCAAAGTCTATCTAACAGAATGTACAAGTTGTTCGATCAAAATATTCGCCGTTGCTTCCTATAACTTTGAACCATCTATCAGGCAAATGTGATGAATTCCGTCACGCAAAAATCCAATCGTCAAGTCATTTTTCCATCTCATTCGCTAATTGGAAGTAGATATATCGAATATGACGTGTTCTATAGATCCGAACGGGTAGTAATTTGAATGAGTAATGTGTAGTGAATACGCTAGTTGTTGCAAGACGTCTCAAACAATTTATACAGACGTTATAATTGAAATTAAAGACATTATAACGTGTTTTGTCGTAAAGCGCATGGTCTAGCGTTGTCATGCAGCAATCTCACAGAAACCTCATCTTTGTCAGTGCCTTGATCATTGGATCTTGTTTAAAGGCACAACATTTTCCGGCGATGGAATCAATCATTTTATAAAAAGTTATAAAAAGCAACGAGAAATAGCTTGAAAAACTTGCGGTATTTGTTTTTTAAAACGATCTTTGAGTTTCACTGAAAAATTTGTATTATTTGTCTATACGCCTAATACATACTTACTTTCATATGATCATTTATCGTAACGAATAAATTCTATAGTAAATTTAAAATAGTATTCGCAACACCACTTTTTCCCCGTTTTTCAATTTATGGTGTTGATCAACGTAGCTTCTGAACCAATCAAATATTAAATATGGAACGTCAAATACCACACTTTATTTAATGGAAACGTAATTCCCCTCATCAATCATTGTGTTCCTGTTTGGATGTATTAATCATTATGTTCCATTTAAATATAAACGTAATGTAAATTATTCTTTATTCGTTGGAATTATTCCTTCTATCAATCGATGTTTAAGTTAGCCTACCGTTAAATAAATGGGACAGGAAATTCGCAAGTAAACCGTGAATGTCTCAACTTCCAAATTATCAAACTCGTCGAATCGATAGATCGTAGAAGATTTTGATAAAATTAATAAGAATTTTTATAGAAACGGAAATATAACTACGTGTAGGTACATATCTATTCATTTTCATATAGTAATTATTTAAATTATAATTATCATATTTGAGTATCTACTCGTTACGTTAATTCTAGCGTTTAAGTCAATTCTAGTGTCGAGAGTAAAATAAAAGGATTATAAATTTTGAGCTTCTTCTAAACCCAAGACATTTTCATTTTACCTATTTATTGATACTTCTTCCTGTATTCTTTTAATGTTGATAGTATCTCCGTAAGACGTAGAAATGAGATGACGTATTAAGATATAATTTTAAGTAAATAATTTATATTTATACTTAATTGTATTTTGTACATTTTGTACATTTTTAGGTTGCCTTTGTATTCTGTTGTGTTTTTACGTTTATTTTGAAGGATCGTTGTGTCTGGATTAGATACTGATTGCTGTCATATTCTTTGATTGAACGTTCGCGATGGATTTACAAAATGACGAGGCTTTTGGAAATTCAATTAAACTCCTCGTTTCCAAATCCGAATATGTAGTATTAATTGTTTAAAATATCTTTTCTTGTCTTATTACTTTTATTAGTGAGCAGCATGATATTGGATTTAGCTGGTACTTCGATTCATCATTCAATTGGATTTTTAAATTAATATAGGTAATCTCTTAAATTCATACGTTTAATTAGAATTAGAAGATTGACTCACGATTTTGAGCTTGAAGGAACTAGACAATATACGATTCTTCGTTGATCAGATTTTTCTCATATATGTTGTGTGTGTTGCCAACGTTTGCAAACATTGATCTCTCAATAATTGTTTAATCTTCTAATTCGAAATTCATTAAAAATAATATTCATCGATGTTTACCGTATAATTCACGTATCTATAAAATTATTTTTCAAAATTGCTTTTCAAATTGTATTTTATATCATCAATGGTATATATCATTCCGCAAACGAATCGATCAATAACAAGTATCTTTCCTTGGAATTAAATACGAAATAGAAATGTAAGTTTCGACGCAGTTTCGTTGAAACGTATACTTTTTCGAACAGCGTCGAGAGCGATTTCGGGTGGAATTTCACCCCTGTTCGGAAGCCTGGTCGACCTCCCTCGGTGACCGAGTGACATTTATCCGAATAACGAGCGTCTATATTCGCTTTGCCTGAGCATTCTCGCGCTATCTAAATCATTCACGATGTTCTGCATTCAAATCGTCGATTTTCTACTCTTTGCTCGTCGTTTATTTCGACCGGCTGTCGATTTTCTTGATCACGATTGAAGAGACGCGAAAAATCCTTCGGGCGCGTTTCGTGTCTGGTAAAAAATGGTTTTTAATTTGGCTCGACAGCGAAGTATCGGGAAATCCTTCGCAGAGGAAAGATTTGAAATTTGCGGGCAATATGGAATACGAGAATGGAAACGCTGTTGTAGAGATTTTATCGTAGACGGTATAAAAACGAATGAGATTTCGCATTTGAACGAGGAGCGCGAGTTGTTCGAATCTTTTTCCCCCGCTATCTCTCCTTTTGCTAGAAATTTGTTTTATACACCTTTGCATCGCAGGAAAATTAAGAACTTCAATGGAATTTTCGAATATGCAAGAGATAGAACCAGAGTAATTATAGAAGATTGCAATTGGGGAATTTTTGTATTTCCCGGGGTTCGTTCACGTATATATCGTTAAATTGGATGAATCAAAGAGAATCGTTGTTTCACGTAATAAAAACTTTGCATTTGCTCAATTTTCCGCATTTCTATTAAATCAAATTAAATTATGAATTTTTTTAGCGAGATATTACGTTACAATTTCTATGAAAATTTGAAATTTAAAAGTCAACGTTAATTAGGGAATAAAAATTATGGAGTAAAAATTTAACAGAAGTAAATTTCATTAGAACGAAGATATCTTATCCTTAGGAAATTCATAATATTAAAATTGACGTTTTCATTTCAATTCGTTAATTTTGTAATTCGCTAAATTTGATGTTACAGCAATGCCAATGGAACCAGTTGGTTTTCCTCAAATGGGTGTTGGTCTCCAAGGTGGTTTGCAATTGGTCAGGGATCCAACTACAGGTCACCTTCTTCTCATCCATGCTGCTGGTATGCTTGAGGGAAAATATACATTTAAATACAATGTAACAATTGACATAAGAATAATTGAGTATGCGTATGAATGTTAAAAAGGATTCAATTTCTCGAATAATTTAACACGAGGCTTCTAACGCACAAACTTGATTAGAGATCTTTCGAAAAATTCTAAAATGTCTAAATTTATCTACGATCTAATTTTCTATAAAATTTAATCGATTCTAAAAACGTATAAAACCAAAAATACCTATTAAACGTCATATCATGCTTCTTTTCCTCAAGAGAAATTAATTTTTTCCAAAAAGTTGTTATCCACCGATTCTAATCAATGATTTTACATCGAAGTTTTAACTTTTAACTCTTAATTCGGATTGTGAATATTATATAACTATTGCATAGGAATTATTAATTATTCTAAGCACGTTAAAGGAACTTATTGTTGCATTTATTTTAAAAATATAGTATCCGACTCGCATAATCGGGGAATAAATGAATTATAATTCACTGTCATTAATTTTCAATTATATTTCTAACGAAAGCTTTCAACCGAGAAATGATTTATTTAAAACGTTAAAATTATTTTCGTTCAATGAAAAATTTTAGTCCTAACGCCAACTAAAATACGCGTGTAATGGACAAGTCCTTTCTGCGTGTTTCTTTGTTCTTTTCCGTTCGCATATCTATTTCTATAAAGAAAATTCTTTCGCGTGTAAACAACAGGTAAATACTTTCGCATAAATTCCTCCTTCGTATAACATGAGTTTTTAACAAACTTGTATAATTACTATGAATTTTCTTTGCGAATCTATCTCCATATTATATCTTATAATTTAAATATCTTTGAGCCTGCATTGAATTTAATTTTATATTCTATATCGAATTTAAAAAGTATATCGATATACATGAAAATTATAATCGATACTCTCAAAATGTTCTGTCGCGTCGCGAGCGAAGCAACCTTGAACGTCGAAAGAAGAATCCTGTGGATGTTCTTTCACACGCTATTAATGCAATTAAACAAGTGAATATTTAATTGTTTCTATCGGATATTGAATGCATTTGTAAATTGATAATTATATATATATATATATATATATATACAATTTTGCAAAGTTTTCGGTGGACGTATTTTCGCTGATTTATCATCGACAATAACCGTATTATTGTGTGCCACCTACCCTTCCGCGTGCACGTGATGCGCACTCTTCCAGAATGTAAACTCTACCTGAACTTACCTAAGGTATTTGCCTTCTTAGAAAGGTCTGGGTATTAATCATCAGATATAATATAAGCTTCAACACCCGTACAGTAATACCTGCCTCCGGATTATCATCAATTACCGTCTGAAGTAACTGGTTGCGAAATAGGGTCGAATTCTAAACGCGCTGTTTATTGCGCACCTTAAAGTTAGACGAAGATTCCATTTAAAGAGAAACCTTCTCTACGGTCGTGCTGTAAATTTTACCGACGATGATCGTAGCGTTTCTGTGTGCGTTGCGAACGAAACACCTATACTTGCCCATGCCATAAAACTATAGAATATTTCAAGCTGTCAATGGTTACCTTTTAGTGTTTCTTTACCGATAGAATTCTACCTAAGCGAAGAATATCGAAGCAATTTGGTCATAATTTGGTAAGGTTTGGGAAAAAAGATCATAAAAGAAAAAGTAAGAACGATATTTGCAAAATTCAAAACGGGACATTTTACGGAATAAAGAGACAATAAATCAGTGGCAATTGTATTTCGGTATTTATTGAAAATCATACTGCTGATACTTGTTCAAAATCATTAGGAAAAATAGAAGAATCAATTTTTCTTTTATAAACAATATTTGCAAATAAGAAGGATCATCGTTTGCATTCTCAATTATTCATAACAATATTACTAATATCAAAACACAACCCTAAACAATAATCCCATGATGCGCAGTATGCGTCTGAAGGATTATTTGCTTCAAAACAAGTGAGTTAGTACAACGTCAGTGAAATAACATTCCAATATTGTTCTAAGAATTTATAGTCGGCTGTTGAAAATTTGTAATATTCGCTTGTTATGATTTACACAAATAGTTTATTTACTTTGTGAAACAAAGACAGGTATTTTCTGAAACCTGTATTTATGGTCTTAAGCAAATCCACTGTGTCGAACATTTTATGATTCTAGCGTATACACAGTCTCGGTACCAACCCTCACGGAATAGAACAAACATTGTGAAACATTAGAACAAACATTATGATTCTGCAGAAAAATTCAGTTACTTATAAAAATATATCGTTGTACGGCTTTAAAAGAAAAGCTTTAAAACAAATACAAAGGAAGTTTATGTACGATGAGCAATGTCGAAGTCGCGGAACATCGTTTTAAACATCAACTCGGGAAATAAGGATATTTGTGAAAAAACTTAAAATTCTTTGTTCGCAGAACAAATGCAACAAGCTGTGGTATGGCCAAATTATTCGAATCACACTAATGGAAACGTCGCGCCACCACCTCTCCTTCTTCCGCCTCCACCGCCTTCTCTTCAACTTCTTAGCGACATCGGCGGCGCAAGGCTAGTTCTTACGGAAAGTAAAAGGAAGCAGCAAAGTACTTTACCTATCGTGAAAATAGAGGCGGACTGCGGCGCCAGTCCTACGACCATAATCAGTAAGCGATGTGACTTTTAAAGCGAAATAAATTATTTTCTAATTAAATTATCGACGACACTGAATTAGGAAAAAATCATCAGTAATTTTTTTTTCTGTTCTTCGTTATTGTTACAGAATATAAACAATTTTAAAACCGCAAGCGAGTAGATACGTTCTATTAAAAAAAAATTCCAGAAAATCTTTCTACTATGAAAATAATTAAAATAGATGCACTGCTTAAACAGTGACCAAAAATTTATATTTCTTATATAGATGTTAATGAAAATACTAGCAGAAATACACGTATCCAAAGGAAATCGTACTGTAATCATCTAGCAACATTCGCATGCAAAGATTCATCGATCGAATGGCTTGCTAGATAACATGGAAATTCTAAATCCCACAGCGTCGACAGAATCAACGAAGGCCCTGCAGACCGTAACTTCGATGACGGGAACTCTTGTACCCGACGCACCTCTGGTGACCACGTTGCACTATTACCCTCATGCGCCTGCATTAGTCCAAATAAGCCAGGCCGAACCAACACATTGCAGGTCTCAAGTAAGTCTTTTGCTCTTTTCCTGTTTCCATTTCTATTCATCGCTTTTTCTCCTTCCATTTTATTCAATTCGTTTCCCCATTGTCCTTACTCTATTGCTTTTTCCGCATCTGCGACAGCACACGAAAGTATTGGAACACTGATAGAAATCTTTTACCCGCGTTACGCGAAACATTTTGAAATTTCATTGCCATTGTAACGAGGCTATCACGGTTAAATTGGTAAAGTTCGAAACAAGTCTGAAACTGGAGATAGAAATTACAGGATATTTAGCGCAAGCACGCTGTATATGTTTGGCAGAGATCATAAAAGTATTCAAGCAGCCAAATTTCAAACAATATAATCGTGCCCATTGTGTTCATTACGGTGCTAATGGAATTTCCAGATGTTTCGTCTGATGCACATACTATGTACATGAATGTTTTCTATAGTAAATTATTATTTTTTTTTTATTTTTTTTTTTTTTTTGGAAAAAATTACAATCAATTCTAAAAGAATCTATAGTAAATGACGGAATACTTTCGTTAGCTGCTATATGTTCGTCAATCGTACGTCGAATCGAGCATGGTGACAAGAGAGAAAAGCAAACGCAGAGGAGAGACGACAGTAATTATGCCAAGCTCAGGGCGCGGTCCAACCGTTCGCATAATGCGGAAACGTTGTGGCACATTGTATTAATCATGCGCAAACCTATTTGCATCGCTATCTGCATAGATATTACTAACCAGCTCGTTGTTGACCCTGCAATGCCTGGAACGCTGAACGTTTCCCGTTGGTTCGCCCGACGCGGTCTTTGGTTTGCTTTACCCTGCTCATTTATCTGTTACCATTTCTATGCTTTTCTGCTTTATTATCTCTTTTTTTTTGGATCGACATATTATTTTATATTTTGATATTTTTCGATTTTTCATGTGATTTGTATAGCGCAAAGATATCGTTATATGGCGCGGTAGGATCGCTCGCATAATTTTCAATTTTCTTCATCCTGAATAATTTTGACATTTCGATAATATATATAGAAATCGATAGATCTATGTATAACATTTCGAAGGACAGAAATTACCATTGAAACAAAAAGATAAGAATTGTTGCCTGTAAAATTCTGATTAAAAATTGTTTTTTAATAAAAAAAAGTAGTCTCTGTTAAAGGTTATTCTTGTATAAGGAATAAAGGCGATCTTATTTCTTTCTATACTATTATTCAATTTCTTGTTTAGATGTTCTTTGGTTTCTTATTTTCGTTTATATAGACTATCTAAAAATTACACCTAATACGAGGTTTGTTCTAATATTATCATCTTCTAATAGTACTATCGCATTCTCATTTATAACCGCTTTAAACGTTTGATTTAAAAACGAATAAAATTATAATTAATTAAACTAGCGTTTGTCTGATTTTACTGAATTTTAAAATAAAAAGCACGT
The DNA here is from genome assembly GCA_014737475.1 of Bombus confusus. Lineage (NCBI taxonomy): Eukaryota > Metazoa > Arthropoda > Insecta > Hymenoptera > Apidae > Bombus > Bombus confusus. Next base: position 6,484,447 of record JACXIV010000002.1, on the reverse strand, counting down.
ACGTTATTAATATGAAATTTCATCCACGATGTTTCATGTGTTCTTCTTTAGTACATTTAATTGTTAGAATTAAAGATTTCATTCAAAATCAGGAATTTAATTGCGTAATTAATCTCTCTTCTAAAGATTCTTCAAATTTCTTACTTGTCACAGAACAACAAAACTCACGGAACAGCATTATATTTCTTTGCTTCTTCCACTTTGTTAGCCATGTTTTTCCTCGAGTTCATTTAAGACCTAATCCCAGAGCTTTGTTTTTCCTTCGGTGATTCATCCCTGGAGGGTGTTAATTCTTCACGCAAACAAAAGCATAATCTGTTGCTTATTTACTAGAAAGTGTGTTAGTCCTTGTTCATTCTGCCTTCTTACGACGTTTATTTTTTTTAAGCATCTTTTTTAAAAGTTTCTTACTAAGTTTCAAAGAGCTTTACAGTCGCGGACTAGAGTTCCGTTTATTTGTCCTTTTTGTCTTGCTTCTTTTCTATCTTATTGCTCTTCTTTCGTTTTATGTCTCGTTCCTTGCTTCGTCGATTTCCTTTCTCGCTTTTTTCAATAAGCCTCGCTTTCATTTTCTCACTTCGTCGTAAAATTGGTTTTCCTTATGAAATAATGCACGTTATGGCTTTTTTGCTAGCTTCTTTTACGACGTCTTTTTCCGATTGAATATATAGTTTCTGCTCGATTACTTGTTGTCGAACAAGGTATCCATATTTTTTTCACTGTTACGATTTGGAATTTGTTACGATTATATTAATTCATACCAACTGATAAATATTTCCAATTTCATTACGTAGGTATAGTTATCAAATAATTTTTATTTTTTATCTATTCTTATATTTTAGTCTTTTCCATACATTATAAAATTTTCAACTTCCTAAATAAGTTTAGAAATTCATTTATATTGCTAGTTAGTATTCAACACAATATTTCAATTTTATTTCGATTTGTGAAACTCTCAGTTGTAGTAGGAGATTGAAACTTTTATTAGCGTAATGAGCAACGATAATGATTAAGAACATACACAAATATTTATGTTATTTCCTATATCGTTACTAATTACGTTCCTTGCTCTGAATCTCTCGTAATTAATAATCTTCGTCGTGCATTGAAATTGCTGTTCAAAATGCGATATCGCGTACAGAATATATATCGCAGATATTATAGATTGTAAACATATCAATATCAATTCTGTACTTAATGCAGAATAATAACGAAACATAAGAAAAACTATACAGAATTCTCTCGTTTGATCTAATATCAATTTTTAATATATATATTAATATATAATATCTACTAATATATATATATATATATAATATCTACTTAAATTTTAGATAATTTACTATCCGCTTTTTCCAATTTTTCTAAACATCACTCAATCATTTCAATGATTTACAAAACATTTTCTTTGCGCAAATGAAAGAAAAACCAAATAAGCTTTTCTGAATCGCTCTAATTACGCATCGCATACTATTTGTTTCACATTTTGTTTATTATCAATAATTGCATCAACCGTGTGCATGGATTATTAGCGACACGGAAGAATAGAAAGTATCTTAGATACGTTTTAGTAGTTTCTATATCAAAATCTCGTAACTTTTAAATTTCTTTCTAAAATTTACAACAAATAACTAATTATCGAAACACTTGTTCTCATTATCATTACGTTTTCTGATATAATTAAAAGTAAAAGCTATATTAAAAATAATGTATACGTCTATGAGAATTACTTATTCGCACGTTAAAATTATTTTGCTATACCTACATCGATGTAAATTATTGCAACGGATAAATATTAAATGAGACAGTTGGACTTTAATCCTTTGACTGCTGAATTACCCCCAGCGCAAGCAATCCGCGTGGACAACACGCGCGTAGCTGTTAGGGGCGGCACTTTTCTTACCCGGCATTGCTATAATATCCCTTTGTACTTTGAACGTCTCAGCGATCTAGCTAGAATTCCGGGTCGTCTTTATTATGGGCCAGTAGTAAACGGAGTTTGTTTACAATCGTACTTACGATTAGTAATTTACGGCAACGCAGCGATTGGTGGAAAATATCCCCACTACGGCAACAGCGGACCTGTTAGTCCCACGTTAGTACCTTGTTGTCACTTTCGTGATAGAGGACCTGTTAGTCTCATTTGTAACGCAGCTACAGCAGAAACTCAGTGCAAAGGGTTATTATAAGTAATCGGAACTCTCGCGGTGTGATAGAAATTACGAGTGTTCGCGAAATATACAGAAGGTAAACGAAGCTTCATTTTTCTGTTGTTTATTGTCGTCGCTGAGAAATACACGTATATCGTTCATACGTTGATGAAAGAATCTCGAGCGCGAGTGAAGTGAAGAAAAGTGATAAAGGTGCGCGGATAGTTTTCGCGTTCGTAGCACTCAAAGGGTTAAATTGCATACTTATATCTGTGTGATACGGTTCTATTAGCAATTTTTTTCTTTTTTAATTGAAAACGATTTCAATGATCTTGATAGATTGTAGCGATCGAATAGAAACTATATCAAACCAGTCATAGATTTCAGAAAATTCTATATTTTCGCTTATCAAATCTTGACCATTTCATTTAACGCTTTGTACACGGAACGACGCTTATTTAATATTATCGATATTATAAATACACTTTCGCTTTTGGTTCTTTCTGTTATAATATCGCAACGCATTGTGGCAAATTTTAACAAAGTTGGACAAAGCATTTTTGAAACAATCGAACCAATCGCGCGGAGAAAGCAGTGGGCAATAAGCGAAACCTTCGTTTAATAAATTCAATAAATCGTTCGTTAAATAAATCATCGTTGTGCTTAACTTGTGCGTATTCAACGTCGAGGAACGATATTGATATTTTGTTGGCATTCCCTATTCGTTTGGATACCCCACAGAAAATGCGATAAAGCGTAAGGTTTCTTTTCTAGTATTTATTTTTTCATTTAGTTTGATTAACGAGTGTAATTATAAATTATAATCATTTAATAGATTCACTTCACTGTTGTTCTTTGTAAAATAGCACTATAGCATCAATTTTTATATATTTTATATATCTTATAGCGTAAAGTTTATTTATAATATATATATATTGAATGTTTCGAATAATAAAATCACGGGTAATTATATTTCATTATGTATTATAGATTTTGTTAATAACAGCCGCTTTATTTGTATAATTTCTTCAAGTATAGTAAAACATTAGGAAATCGGTATTTTACCTAACATGAAATCACAAAAATATATAATTTTGAAGGTCTATCGGAAAATTTCACAAGTGTGGGAATAACAAATAATTTTCTAACATATCAATATCGGCTCGAATATGCGTTAAACTTCTTATTACGCTTACGAATACAAGCAAAACGATATCGTTTTAAATTCGTGTCAACCCCCTTCGCGCCAATGTTTCGAAAACACGAAATTATGAATGCATTGCCTAACGCTTATAAACGTATATAATTTCCATTGAAATAGCCGAGAAATATACATTTAATCGGCGCCGTATACTACGTTCGAACATCGATTCGATCAACGATCCCCAAAGATTCAAATGGCGGTTGAAAACCCCCGAAGTAGTCGATTCGAGGCAGTTGTCCGGAATCGTTGACCCAGTTCGATTTCCCAGCTTGGTCCAACTTTGTCGAAATTCGCCTTTCCCTAACTCACTGATATTTGATCCTGGAATATCCTGTGCGCAGCAGCGAAATTCGTTTCTGTCGAAGGCGACTTCACCGGTCTCGTGTTTGACACCACCGCCAGAGGTGACGACGATCCACGCGATCGAGGCAGCGGAAGTAGCGCCGATAGTAGGCGTACAGGACGCGTCAAATCAGACGGACGCACCGGAATCGGAGGATCAGGAGCAGTCTTTGATCGAGGCGTCCGTTAAACAGGAACAAAGTTTGAGTCCCTGTCAACTGCAGAATTCTGCCAATCTAACCACCACCACTACGAACTTGACAAATTTGACCAACTTCGAAATCGTGGCTGCCTCGCCGGAGAAGGTGTGCAACGTCGTTCGAATAACCACCACCACGACAACCGTAAATCCAGCTGTCTGTAGCATCGTGGGTAAAGTGGATAAAGCAGAGAATACGATTATCAACATGGCAGATTGCCCGAAATATTCTATCACAAAGGAGTGTAGGAGCGTCACGTCGATCGATAGAACGATCGAACACGTGGTTACGCGGCAGATTGATAGGGAACACGATGATAGAAACCGCATGGAGGAGGAAGACGAGCAACAGTTTGCGGAGGAGAGGATATCATGCAGAGATGTGAGAACTGGACCGAGGATTATTGAAATCACCGAAGAAAATTGTGATAGCTTTCATGAAAACTTAGAATTCTTTGGCAGAAGACGCGATCATTCTTTGGATAGACTCAGAGACAGAAAGAAGAATTACGCGCAGGAAACTGCGGGCGCTGAACAGGAGAAAGAGGCGGATACGAAGGTTGCCGGTGAAAAGTGCGAGGTAAGAATCAAAGGATTTTCTGTTTCTCGCTTTTCCACGTTAGGCGAAAATGTTAATTTGCCGAGAATTTCTTTGGAGATCGAGAAGTTTCGCGTTGTAACATCTTGTTTTTTTTTTACGAGGAGTAGTATCTTTGGTTATAATGATAACGCACGTTTAATATGAAAAACCATATTTTTAAGGAAATTTTTTTTTTTAGAGAAAGTTTGAAGTAAAAGATGATCGATTATACAATTATTTAGTAATGAACAATTTTCTTCTTCTTTTTCTTCTCCGTTTCGCTTGATTTTAGATTAATAATATTTTTAATAATATTTTACATTAGTGAATAATTTTTATCTTTTGAGGGTCACTAACAAAATATTATTTATATACGCATATGTGACGTAATTCTTGTTAGATATAAAGCAAAAACAATAATATAGCGTAATACATTATATCTGAAAATTGAAGGTTTTTAACACTTAGCCAACCGCGCGTGCCAGAGCGAGCTATAGGTCTCTCACTTTTCCATTTTTCCAAGTAACGAGGACTAATATTCAGTAATTGTAAAACAAAGAAGTCTAAAAATTATTTAAGCGGTCAATTATGTTTCGCGGTAATTATTTTGTTAATTAAAAGTATATATTAAAAGTATAACAAATATAGGTAAAATTAAAAACATTAAAGAAAACTAAAGTTAAATAATACGATTTGAACGTGAAATTAAAAATTCATAATGCGTTTTAATATTTTTTTACAACGTGGTATCGTTCGATTATAACTTCATTTAGTCATAACTGATAGTGTAACTTTTTAATTAATTTTAGCACCACTAAATCGGTGTATTTTATTATTATACACAGTACTTTATAAAAACAGAAAAAGTGTAAAACAGTAAACAATAACTGATAATAACAACAAAAAAAAAAAAAAGAAAATGTATTGCTAAGATCAAAAAGGGAGGTCTCCCCGTTCGGTCACGCAGCGGTGTACCTCGTGGAGGGGAGTCACCCCATTCGGTTGGCTAAGTGTTAACATGTCACTTTTTTGGTACTTCGGTTATACGTTATCATATTAACGAAACACTAACATCGACATATAGAAAAATATCTTTGGTTTCTCGTATAAAATATCGCGTGATAGTCAGTCGACGCTCAATATCGATAAAAAAAGAAAAATGTAAAATTTTTTGATTAGACGAAGAAAATTAATGTGCAGAATAATGTTATTTCTTAATATATATAATACGATAGTCAACCCTCGATATTAACACGTTGAACGCCATGCTAGTTTTGCAGGGGTTGGCCGTGGCGCCACGATGAATTTTTTATTATGCGATACATATAATGTTGAAATTCTACCTACAAGAGCTATGTTACGGTGTGTAATCATCATTATAATCATTTATCTCACTGAAGTCACCGGTGACTCCTGTCGCGCTCAAGTGCGATTTCGCGCGATTTACTTATTTTTTACGATTATCAATTATCTCATATTGTTCCTTCGGGTTGCTAAATAATTGTTCTATGTTGTTACGTCCCGGGATCTACCATAAATTATAATCCATCCCTCGGTCAAGATGGTCACCACCTGTATAAAAATACTTACTCGTATTCGCAGTAATTCTAAAGAACCGTTACAAGATTTAGCTTTTTATACTTTACTATCAAGGCATTTAATTGCCAACAAACATCTTTCAAATCGAAATGTATTTTAGAGTTATTGTTCATTAAGGTAAAACACGGAAAAAGCGAGTTTTCCCATGTTCGACAGCCACTGATGCGGAGTGGGGGGAGCGCCCATAATAAATCTATATTTCATGTATAAATAAAACTATTTTTATATGTTTTATACTGCATTAATTTCGTCACATCATTTTAGTAACGATGGTAATAATAAAAAATGTATAACTATTGAAATTTGTTCAAATTACGTATTTCTACTAATCTTGGCGCACCGACCACCGGTGCTGCCCCCACCACAGTGCCGCGGACAAGTTTAATGCCGGTCACCGGTGACCCCTGTGGCATTCAACGTGTTAATATATATAATACAATAGTTAACACTCGATATTAATGACAAAAAATGGCAAGAGTAACTTTTCTTTTTTTTATATATATATAAGTATATAATATATATATATAAGTATATAATATATATATACTTATATATACATATATATAATATATATATACTTATATANTACTTATATATACATATATATAATATATATATACTTATATATACATATATATAATATATATATACTTATATATACATATATATAATATATATATACTTATATATACATATATATAATATATATATACTTATATATACATATATATAATATATATATACTTATATATACATATATATAATATATATATACTTATATATACTTATATATACATATATATAATATATATACTTATATATACATATATATAATATATATATACTTATATATACTTATATATACATATATATAATATATATATACTTATATATACATATATAATATAATATATATAATATATAATATAATATATACTTATATATATAAGTATGTACACACACACACACACACACATACACACACACACAGAGTAAAAAATAGCTTACGAAACCATAAGTCTCTCAACGTTACTCTTTACGAAAAAAATAGGCCAAACGCAATGTAATTATTAAAATCGTTCAACTTCATCGATCGATAAGAAATCGCAAATTATCAATTTTGCACAACTTTCAACAACATTCTGCATTTTGCACGTTACGCTTTACAGGCCGAATTACCTAAACCGGATGAAATGTCGGCGGTTGAGTTACACAGACATGCGAGTTCCTCGATCGAAACGTCAGAAATCGATCAAATTGCAAAACAATCGGACGAAACGAAAGAATCAAAAGTGGAGATCGATCCGAATTACGAAAGTTGCAAGAATAGCCGAGACGAGCGATCGCAGGCTCCAGTGCCGCGTCCGCAGATCATCGTGAAGTCGTTCGATATGCCGAACATCGATTGTGATGAACAAGTGACCGCACCAGTTGTGATCAAGCAGGAAGCAGATGAAACAGCGTACGAAGACTATTCATACAGATGCGAACCAGCATCAACCGCGGAAAAGCCAAAGTGCCAGGACCTGTCCAAGAGGCACATGGTTGAGAAGTCTCATCCTGGAATCGAAAACGTGGTGGAGAAGCTAAAGAAGAATGCAGCTGCAGCTTTACAGGAGACGACACCCCAGAAAGTGGACGATGCGAAGGATAAGAACGCAGAAAATCTTCGTTCGAGGAAACATTCAGAAACGGCACCGAGGAAGCTAGAGAACGGTCTGAAGAAACATATTCTGAGGTCCTGCGAGAACTCTCAGTTCATGGAAAAATGCGAAGCGGCACGAGAACTTGAGGTTTGTTCTTCGGAAAATGCTCGTTCGGCTAAAGATCCCCAGGATGTCCCCAATTACGTAACAACGGCCGAACATCCTTGCGATTCTCCTATCAATGGCAAGCATCCTCTGCCCAGAAACTACTTCTTGAACGATAATAACAACGACACGAGAAGCAGCAATAATAATATGAAGTTAATCGACGACAAAGAACCTGTCGTGAAAATGGAGAAAGCCTCATCGCCCGAGGTCTGTGAAGCGGAGATGCAGTGCGTGAACGTGGTGACGCCTAAAAAGCGAAGATTGGAACCGCTGGAAGACTCGTTCGCCCTGACGTCTGACAATCAAGTTCCCAAATCTAGAATCCTGATTAATTCTAAACAGAAACCTATAGTTGATATTAGCGGATTAGAATTGTTGTCGAACAGTATTGCGCAGTTGGAGCACTTGAAACCGGACATGCAAGACGTCAATGGAACGTCTAAATTAGAGAAATCGGCTATCAGGGGCAAGCTGATCTATCCTCGGGGAGAGAACAACAGCACAAGGAACAGCAACAACGTGAACAGCCCTTTGGGATTGTTGTGTGCTCTCGCGGAACAGAGATTTATGGAGGAAGTGGAAGATAAGGTTCCACGGAAGTTGAATCTGGAGAGCTCCGAAGAAATATCGCATGCTGGCAGATTACTGTTGAACCTGGGTAGAATGAACGTTTCGGAAAAAGAAACAAAGACATCGAGCAAGAGAAAGTACGTGGAAGAAAATTTGGAAGATTCCGACAGCCCCAAGAAGTTCAAAATCGACGGCGAGTTGGAAAATGCACAATCTAAATACGACTCGTTGCATTACGAAGACGACGATTGTGATAAACGGTACGATGAAGGAGTGCGTGAAACCGTCATGAATGAGAATAATGCAAGAATAGATTTTTCCGAAGAAAACGATTGTACCGACGACGAAGAGGATGGTATGTTAAAAGACACTCCCCTTTGTACTAGCAGTCCTTACAAGGATGTAAACTACGAAAGAAACGAGGACTTCGAGGAATATGAAAGAATTAAATATCAATCGAAATCAATGAACACCAATCAATACGAACAGTATCAAATGAATGAAATGTATAGTAGCAAGGAATCTATTGATGACAATCTATCGGATTCTGATGCTGAAATGTACGCTGAAAAGATGTGTTCGGATGATAAAATGGCAGAGAACGACGAAGATAGCAGAGATGGGGATAGAAGGCATACCTTGGCAGAACATCGAGATTGTCACGATTATAGAAATTTGCAAGCGAAACTGGACGCAAAAAAATTTATAGCCCGAAAAGGGCACATTGATAACGACTCAGACTGGCCGAATATGGACGCTATGGAGCTTGACATGAGAGTGAGGTTGGCTGACATTCAAAGACAGTATAGAGAGAAGCAGAAGGAATTGTCTAAGTTGATCCCGAAAAAGGACGAGAAGAAGAGCCCTGGGAGACCTCGCAAGAAGAGTCATTCTTCTAGGTGAGTCAAATCTTACGCTCTATTATTAAATCATTTTAAATGTGTTTACGCAGATATAAATTTTTCTATTTCGTATATTTATGTTAGGAAGTATACGCTAAAGTAGTAAATAAGGAACATAGAATTTCTATTTCCAGTTTTGGGAAAATTTTGATTCGGAAATTCGTTATATATGCGTGAATTTAATTATATTTTTCTTGATAACAAAATTTCACCACTTTGACGCTTATGGATATACAACGAGAAAGAATATAATTTGTGTAGAATTAATTTAAACGATTTATAAATTGTGCTATAGCGAAATTCATGAAACGAAAATGTAGTGAAATGGACAATTATGCCACAAACGAAGTCTTATATGAAACACTTTATAAGAGATTAATACGAAAAAATTTTGTTTCGCATTATTAACTTACTTTTTTCACGTAGAATCGTTCCTTTCTCGTAATGACTAAGACAACTTATATAGTTTGAAAAAAATATAGTTTATAGGTATACATATGCAGAATATTTTTCTTACTTTAAGATTTCTTGAATAATTTAATTGAAAAAAATTTTCACTAAAATTTTAATAGAAAATCATTGAGTTACCGTAAAGATGACTAATGAAACATGATTAATAATGTTTACAGTTCCGATCACGGTCTCCTCACAACCCCACCGACGTTAGAATCGACGTCTGCGCCCAACAAATCTCCATCGCAATCGTCCGATGGAGCTCCGCAGCCATTAACTTCAGCTGTCCTAGCTATGCCAAGATGTAACGTGAATTTGGTAAAACTGGGTGAACAAAGGAGTCACATTAAATTACTGGATAGTATACCAAGTATTCCTATGCCCGTTGCGCCAGTAGCCTCGCCAATCACTGTGCTACCATCGAACAAATCGCCGCAAGAGGACGATGAGAAAAGCACGGGACGGGTAAATTTAACATTGAATATGGAAAAAAAACAAAAAAAAAACAAAAAACAAGAAAAACAAAAAACAAAAGAAGAAGCAGACAATTAAATAATTCAAAAATAATAAAATCTTAATAGCTTATATTGGCAATTATAGTTCAAAATTTTAGAAGTTAAAACAATTGTTACTTTCGATGACTAAGGTACCAACTGAGATACCAAATTAAAGCGCAAGAAATTGTAAAAAAAAAAAGAAGAAAAAAACACGTAAGAAAATGAAAAAAGATTTATTTTAGTGATAAAGAATAATGACGAAGGATTATTTATTTTTAATGTTGTAATTAATAGTAGTTAGAAATTTAATAAAGCTAATTGTATTGTCGCGATAATGAAGATCTTTATTGATATATTTCATTTATGTGATATGTTTTATTAATCTCATTTATTAATTTTGAAATTTAGATAATTTTTATGACGATTAAACATTAAGATTAGTAGGAATGAATATTTCATAATTGAAATCTATCAATTGGGAACTTATATAAATAAGATATCGACAAATTCGACTTGATTCTCCAAAAGATAACTTCATTTCTATTGACAATACGATATTTTTATTTGTAATAGAGTAGATTATAAGAAAAAAATATCGCTAAGTTTTTGTATTAACACTTAGCCAATCGCTCGCGCCACAGCGAGAAATCAAAAGTTCATAATATTTTTTAATACTTTTTTGTAGAAGTGGCGCAATTAATTGGGAAAGGATAACAAAAGAAAAAAAAGAAAAAAAAAGAAACGCGTTGCTAGTATAAAAATGGAAGATCTCCCCGATCGGTCATGCAGCGATGTATTTTAAAGTGGGGGAGATCTCCCTATTCGGTTGACTAAGTGTTAAATGCAAGAAGTTGGAGAGACAATAACATATATGTATAGATAAAGAATCTTTTTGTAAAAAATCTTATCAGATCTCTGAAAAATGTATGCAGCTTGGATATGACACATCATCTCCAGCACCTACTGTCTCGAGTTCTAGTTCAGCATCGAAGAAGCGAAAGGTTGGTCGGCCTAGGAAGCTGATGTGCACATCCGGAGGTGCCAGACACCTTACAGAAACGATAGTTGCTAAGAAACCTAAGAGCAAAAGTTCTTTGGTGGGCTATCTTTTGTCAAAGAATAGGCATCTTCAAACAAAAGTGAGTTTTGCTTCTAGCTTTGTTTATTAGGTGCTTGAGATATGTGAGATATACTATATCTATAAAATACGCGCGATACGTATAGAGGAAGATATATGAATTTTAATTTTATTTTATTTATTATATTTAGTTTCATTTCATTTTTTTATGCTGTAATTATAAAATAATTTTATTACAAATTATAATTTTAAAATAATATAACACATAATTATTTTATTTTCTAATGTATAATTATTTTTTTGTTACGCATGAGGCATAATTTCATTTTATTTCTATAAATAGTATGTAGGAAAAACTGGTTACACTCCATTACCTTTCAAGTCTGGGCTATCTTCCATGAAATCCTCTTCCAAGAGCCACAAATCGGCGAAATCGAAACCGAAACCTGCAAAACAAACACCTTTGCACAATAAGAATGTGATCAGCTCGATTATCGCGGAAAAGGCAAAATTAAGTCAAGAAGTGAAATTGGATAAGCAAAGTAAGATGAAGCCGAAATTGAAAGCTGAAGCGAAGGTGAAAACTTGGGAGGATGACGATACCAGCAGTATCACGGAAAATATTTTGCCAGAATCCATCGTGGAGGAACCAGTGAAGGTAACGTAAAGAGAAAAATTTAATTATAAAATTATTTAAAATTAAACATTTAAAAAAAGTAGAGAAAAAAAGGACTACCCTCAAAAAATTGTTCTTATAGATATACGTATGTAGGGATGGTATAATGCTAGTAAGTTCGGTAACGGTATGATTTGTTCGATATCGTTTACGTTTACGCAAAATCGAGTATGATACTCAGTCTCACGTATTCACTATTCGTCACTATCATTCACTATCATATTCACAATCTCGGTTCTCTCTACGATACGATGACACAGTGATCCTCACACGACAACGCTATATTCGACTATCTCTCTCCCAACACTCGTTACAACGCCTTCCACGCTATCTTTTTCACACTTCTTGACGACGCTGACAATAATCCCTAGCAACGCTGACGACACACCTTGACAACGCTGACAACACTCTTTGACAACGCTGACAACACTCTTTGACAACGCTGACAACTGACTAACGGCTACCTCTCATACCATGGCTCTTCCCCGATACTACACGTATATAATTTCAGCGTACGTAAATAGGATATTTTTTGAGGGTTAACGATTGAGATAAAGTTATATAGAATTTATATGTAAAACTTTTGAGAGAGAACAATAGAATTAGATGACTATATATCTTGTACTATATCTTCCACCATTCACCGTTTCTCCAAAACATTTCATCCACTGTAATCTACTCTCTGATTCGTTAGGAAATCCCAGTGGACGCGACCGAAGCTGCCGAAAACGAACCCGAGAAAAGCAAACACGAGAAATCGAAGAAGAAGAAACGGAAGTCCAGTTCGTCGTCGCCATCGCGACACAAGTCGAACGACCGAGACAAGAAAGAATCGAAACGTCGAAAGTCGCTCGAGTGCAAAGAGTGCAAGGAATGCGCGAAGGCTGCTCGAGCAGAGAAAACCGAGATCGTGAACAAATGCAAATTAACGTCGGCACACTTGGCCATAGACCAGCTGAGGGTCTTAACTGCGATGGGTGGTCTATTTTACGCCGGAAGACTGAGCGCGGTTCAGGCGCCTGACGTTTATGCGATCACGTTGGACGGCGAACGGGGCAACAGGCCTCACATCCATTCCAGAGAAGAGATTCTACGAGACGCGGTAAATTAACGTTGATTCATTTTCCTCTATCTGTCGTTCGTGTAGAGAGCTCACGTTCATGTTTTCCGTTACCGTTTACAGATCGTCGAGGTCTGTCCTACTTCCACGAAAGAGCTACCGCCTGGCACGAGGTTATGCGCCTACTGGAGCCAGCAATATCGTTGCTTGTATCCGGGTACCTCGGTCGAACCGTCGGAACCTGACCCCGAGCTCGATGAGAAGTTCGTTAGCGTGGAGTTCGATGACGGGGACAGTGGCAGAATAGCTCTGGATGATATCAGACTGTTGCAGCCTGATTACCCCGTTGTCGGTAAGTTTGCATGTTTTCTAACTTTTGCAGATTTGAATTTAGATATGTGAATTTGGAATTCACTTTTGAAATTTTTATGCTATTGGGTGGCATACTCTAAAGATTACTGGTTTTTAAGATACGTTTAGCTTTGGGGTTTTTAAATCACTGTATTGGGATGGTTTAAGGATTTTCTTAACTTTTTGGAATTTTCTTGGATTATTAGTGTTGATCTTTATGTACGAGTACTACGAAATCCATCATCGTTAAAATTGTATTTCTAAACAGTGTAAAATTGAATTCAATTTATTCAAGCGAAACTTTCATTTAGTACTAGGTTAACTGAATTGCTATTGATTAAACCCACTTATTTGCACAAGCAATATCTAGTTAGGAGAATCGGTAAATGCTTCTATTACTTGAATTGCAGTTATATATATATATACACACGTGTATGAAGTATTTGTTCACCGATAGCTTTCACGAAATTGAATGAAATTCCACTATATGTATTTATAGTATTGAACAATTCCTGTATCGTCTGAATACTCGTGTATAATGAATTTTTTATCAAATTATAGAATATGATCCCAATCCCCTGTTGTCGCTGGGAAAACGTCGACGACAAACATCAATGTCGACGGAGGATAAACGCTCTTCCACCAACAATCAACCTTCTACTTCCACGAATGTAAATAACGTGGTGGCTGTTGTTCCAACTACACCGAGCTGTTATGTTCCACCGTCTGACGCACAGTCGCTGGATCGACAAAAGTCTGACGATGTCGATGCAAAAGAATTGGAAGTATATCGCGAAAGGAAACGAATGAAGAAGAGAAGAAGAGACAAATTGAAGAGATTACAGGAGGCTCAGGAAGGGAAGAAGAAGCACAAAAGGCACAAATGTTGTGATGAACACAGAAAGCACAAGCACAGGAAACACCGTAAACACAAGCACAGGCATAGTCATCACAGCAGTCACAGCGAAGGAAGTCATATTAGGTTTGTTCTTTTTCGCGTTAAATTATGGTACATTGGATTAACTTTTTAATTTTCTCATATATTAGAACGTTCGTTTTGAATCGCTGTTTGAAACTGCTAAAAATCTATATTTATTCGATAATAATTTGAGATCTATAATTCTTATTAATGACATATTTGAAATACAAAATAAACTATAAATTAATTGAAAAGATTTTATTGCAGTATGCCTTTGACATTTTTGAAATTATTAAGTATAGTTATATAACAAGAGCTTTTAATTTTAAAAATACTATTACTAAGGAAATTTATTTTATTATTATTAACATAAATGAAAAACATAAGACATTAACTCATTAAGGGCAAAGTGTTTTAGTTATAACTCTTTTTTTTATTAAATTCTGTCTTATTTGACTCTTAATGGGTTAATTCAAAATTTAATTAAACTGGAAGATATTCCTTTCATACTTCTTTATTACTCTAGTTTCGCACAATGAAATTTATAAATGAATAGAAAAATACTTAAAGATTTGTAATAAAATAAAATAAGTAAATAAATAAAATAAAACTACGGTAATATATAATATATCTCTACACTAATTTTCGACTTTAATTCGAAAATTCTTAAATGCTTCTTAGCAGTGGGGAAAGCTGTTGCGGGCAGAAGAGCGAAGAAGAGCTGCCCAAGGAAACGGTAGCTAAAGTGGACGAAGATGAAATTGAGGAAGAGCCAGTAACACAAGAAGAAGTAGTCCCAGAACCGATCAAAGAACCCGTTCGCGAGGAGAAACCCGAGAAACCCGAGAAACCCGAGAAACCGAAAAAAGCAGACAAAAAGTCTAAAATGCGCGAACGACAAGAATCGGTGGAAAGTCGAAGTAAAATGGCTGCTTTCTTGCCAGCGAGACAATTGTGGGGTTGGGCTGGAAAAGGTTACAGACGACCGGGTGCAAAGGGAAGAGCCAAGAAACAATTCTTCCGAGCTATTCAACGAGGCAGTGAGACGATCCAGATTGGTGATAGTGCAGTCTTTCTGTCGACTGGTAGACCCGATAGACCCTACATTGGACGCATCGAATCCATGTGGGAAACTACAAGTTCCAATATGATCGTAAAGGTGAAATGGTTCTATCACCCTGAGGAGACTGTGGGTTGTCCGAAGAATTTGAAGTACCCGGTAAGAATACTGTTTGATGTTTTAAATAATCGCAATAGCTAGAAAAATTATTAGTACGTACTCCTATTCTTTAACGAAGAATCCTTCTATCAGATTTTACATTTCATTCGTCTAGTATCAAATCTTTTATAGTCATATGAAATTATTATTCAACAATACGAAGTTTAGTGTACTTGGAGTTAATTAATTGGTATGTAGTGGCTATGATAAGTACAACGTGCGAATATCTTTTGCAGCCTCTATACTTTGAAACGATAGAGATTTGTTATCACTATTGCATCGCTTTGATTATTGCGTTTTTGCAAGTTTTGGCTCGGTTAAAACAATAAGAAAAAAAACAGATATCGAAGGAAACATTGTTATTTAGAGTAAAATCATTTCTGATGGAAAAAACATATTAATTTGATAGACTGTTTCGACAGAAGTAGTTTCAAATTTGTGGTTGATAACAGATAATTAAATTGCACAGTTTGATGAGCATGAGCACGCTGGAGAAAGATTATTTTAAGAACAGACACATTCTCAAAAAGCATTTTACTTGAACATAAGATTTTTAACATACATACATTCGCTACATGTTTTACCATACATATACCGTAACGTTCTCCATATTTCATTCTTATATTATCTCAAAACGGTAAGAAAGAAAAATAAATTTCCAGCGAGTCGCTCGAACAAACAATTCAATTGGAAATAAAGAAGGAAAGAACAAATAATCAAAGACAAATAAAAATAGCGATAAAAAAAGACTGATAGTGCAAGTAAAAATATCATTTCACGTAATTCATATCCACACAAAAGTCGTCAACAGTAAAACTACTTAATTTTTCCTCTTGTATTAACGCAATTTGTTCAAATGAATGTCCCCAGGGTGCCCTATTCGAGTCCCCTCACATGGACGAGAACGATGTTCAAACGATATCTCACAAATGCGAGGTGCTGCCGCTTCAGGAGTACACGGATAAACTAGGGAAAGAGCCTCATAGATACCTCACCATTTACGACAACAACGACATTTACTATCTGGCCGGATATTACGACCCCACGACGTACCTGTTAACCATGCAGCCAGGGGTTGTTTGAGAACAGCTTAAGCTGACGATTAAGTTAACTGGTGTTACTTAATTGTTGTCAGCCAATGAAATATTATGCGAAATTATATGAAGCATCGTGACCGTTAGCGCCGTGATCGAAGTTGTTACGTCTGCTATTTTTCAACGATTTGGGAGCGAGCTGCGAGGATTAGAATTATCGTACGATTCATGTACGTGTACATACGAATCAAACGTTCGTCGATTCAGAGACATTACAGTTTTACATTTTGAATAATGAGCGCGTTCGATTTTCAATCTTAGCTCAACGATGTGATCGATGACAAATCGTTCACGTTGTAGGCTTTCACAGAGGCATTCAGAGTCACCACAAAGCATGAGTATTATTTATTGTCGCAATGGACGGGATACCGTTTTCATTTATACATAGATCATATCTTGTCTTTTTTTACGGTTATTACGTATTACTTACATTGTTATTGTTGATTTGATAGTTTTCCGTTAATATTCTTGCGTCTTTCGCGTTGTTCACAGATTCGACAAGGTTGTGTTTTAATTTCGGTGCTGAACTATGAGTGGAGGATATTTTCGTGAATTGCGGGATATTGCATTCGCATTTACGCGAAACGCGAGTGTTGTAAATTTTTCCGATGGATTATGAGGCGGAGCGTGCAATGACAAAGTTGTATCGCAGTTTTTGACAGGAATACCTGATTATTTGTGAGATAGCTCGATATATATATATATATATATATATATATATATATATATATATATACGATGCACGTGGGTGGTGCAATTGTTTGCGAGATTTTGCAGGATCAAGACCTTGTAAAAAAAAGTGTCGAGAGATTTTGATATTTACCTCGAAGAATTTTCAAACTGGAATAGAAGAGGAGGCTTGTGCCTTGTGTATAACAAATTTAAACGAAATGAGATGAATAGCATGATCTTTTTGATGTTCACCAGTTGCGTTTGTCAATATTTGGATCACGTTTATGATAAATACATTGATGAATAGTTACAAAGAATACATATAAGTATATATAGACATATATATATATATATAGATATATATACATAGATATATATATTATATATGTAGAGGACAGATGCAATAATACATTAGAGGCATTAACGACGAAACGCGGAATAAACTACGGAAAATGATAAAAATTTGTTTTATCGACTATAAATAGAGGATACATAGTGTGTGTGTGCGCGTGCGCGTGCGTGCGTATGTGTGTGTACTGTACATAAACGTTAAGTACGTATATATTTGTAAGTGTAAAATCAGATTCGCTCTGATTGTTAAGCGTTAGGCTGATAGTAAATATTGTTGTATGATTGCGAAAATACAATACATTGTATTGTACATACAACTACACACGCGTACACATATTAGAAAATAAGAAATCGGGAGATTTTGTGCGAATCTTGTAGCCCGATCGCGCAAACTCTACACGTAAAAATAACAAAATTTCAAGCTGCGAGACGAAATGATGGCCTGTTCTGCCAGTCTGATTCTCGAGCTTTGAGACTTTCATTACTGTTTCCTGTAATACTCTAGCGATCGGCGTTTACGAGACGCGATGTACTTAGATTAAGAATCATCTTTTCGCGTTAATTTCTCCATCTTTCGAGTGTCGGTCGCTTACTTCAGCGTTGCTCGTACATAACGTATGATTTTCCTTTTATGATTCCATTGGTATAGATAGAAAAATCTGTATTTACTTGTGACGAACAATACAGGTAGTATTTTGTATTCAGAATGAACCTTTTATTCAAAATTCTTGACAAACATTGCTTAATGAAAGTGAGACCTTCATTATAAAAAATAAAGTTCTATGTAGAGTTTAAATAAGATGATAGCAAGTTAGCACAATCGATATTCCTAATTATCTATCCATTAGTGAAATATTCTTATGTCCATGGGAATTGCTCGTTTTCGACAAGCGAAAAGATTTAACGTATCAAGAAAGATATTGATATAAAATTGAAAGGAGAAATTACGTATGTTAACGACAATTCTTTCGTATTTTTCTCTACATTCAAGAAATTGTTAACTCGTAGAAAGACACGTTGTATCGAATATGAATCAATGGACGTAGAAGGATACCGATATCGATCTTTCACTCAAATTTAAAATTTTGACGGAATACGATTATTTCCCAGAGTAATGTCGATCGTTTAAACATTTTTTAAAGATAATACACTCGTAACAATTCGTATTCTCCGTCTGAAGTGAATGTTTGAAAATTAGTTTCAGCAAACCGATCGATTACTACTTAATAGAACAAGAACTTGCAATAATCTTCGTTGCTTATTACCACATAGATACTCGAGCATCGGACGTTCTCTATCTACGCTGATAGAGACAAAAACAAGAAAAGCTTTTATAAACTTCGAAATACAGCTTGCACGCCACTGATACGCATGATAAAAGATGGAGGGTTTGACGCGAGCGGACGACTCACACTTCTTGTATTTGTCTTTTTTTATTTTCTCGTTACGAAAGAAGAGATTCGACGGATCGCGACGCTCGGAACGATCGACGATATCTGGAGCGTGTCGTATCCACGGTGAGTCGTTATCGCTGGTGATACGAGATAAGGTGCTATATACACAACGTTTTTGTTTGTTGCGCGCGCGTATTAACAATAAGTTCACATTTACGAATCATTTCTTCATTCTGTATACGCTTTCATTTTGCGAGCGTTATTCTACCATCCTAGAATTAAGATGTTCTTTTTCGATATTTTAATCGTCCTTTGTATATATTTGTATGTCCGCGACGTTCGTTTCGTCGGCGGAAAGAGAGAGCCGGCCACTTTCGCCCACGATTCTCGATCACGATAAACGACCAGATAACGATAGTTTTTCCTCTAACGCTAAATGTTAAGTAATAGATCCATCAGAGACACGCGTAGCTCGAATGGTGAAGATACAGTTACGCCTTTCGTCGATCAGCAGCGGATCGAGAAATCGCCGATTTTTCGCTGATTCTCGACACCTTGGCTGCTTATTCCGCGGATAAACGTGTCGCTTCCCGGTTCAGTCCTCTTGTTCCCCTTTTGAAAGAGGAATAATCAGCCGCGGGGTGAGAAATACACGATCGTAGTACAAATTGCAGATATAATAATTACCCTGCATTTTTTCTGCTGACGTTCATATTCACATCGGCGAGACATGACGGAAGAGTAAAGCGAACCAGAGTACTTACGTGGTGGCGCGTATGATAGTTCGCGTGTAAATAGATCATGTAAGCCGTACAAGGATCGGCGAGTCGCCTGTTTCAGACGCAAGCTGATCGATCTCCATAGATTTCTATCCCTAGTGTACATTCGTTGTTATCGTTATGCGTGCACGCTGGCGCGCGGAGACGTCGTGGTCGAATGTTGAAGGCCGCGACGATCGACCTATCATCGGATAGGTCTCACGCAACGCGTGCAATCTGTATATTGCATAGTATTTTTCCATTAAGGCAGAGAACGAAGAGGAAAAGACAAAAGGAAAAAAAAGAAAAAAAAAAAAAGAAAACTTACTGAAACTCGATGAATCGTTATTCTACGAGCGATCTTTGATGTTATTCGTTGACTAGGTGGTTTTCCATTTTGCTGGCCCATATTGTTCTTTCGATGAAAGATATTCGAGTACGTTAGGCGGAGTGACACGCACGAGAATGTACATAAATGGTTAAAGCGGAGAAAAAGGAAATAGAGTACATAGAAAGGAATACAGAGAGAAAACCACGCAGTCGACGAACCCGATTGCTCGAAGAAGCGAACGGTTCTTCGTTCAGAGATGCCGTTTCTTCGACGACAATTTTTTCGATGCTTCGATTCTATGAGGAGTAGCCTACCGGTAGACAACGTAGACGAGGCACGTTCGCTTGTAGATTTGTAAATAACATTAGACTTAGGTAGATCGAGGGAAATGTCGGTGTCCTCGGTCGTTTTTTTTTATACGTCCCTAAAAATCGATTTCTTGGTCGTTGCATTCGATCCATTTTGCTTCTCCGCGTCATCCAATGTATCGTTCTATGATGATTGCAGTATGGGAACAGATAGTCGAAACGATGCTGCGTTTCGCGTGAAAAAACAAGGAAATAAAATATACGATAACGACGAAAGTTGAAGAAAAACGAGAAAAAAAAAAAGATAAAGAAAGAG
Source organism: Bombus confusus (assembly GCA_014737475.1). NCBI lineage: Eukaryota > Metazoa > Arthropoda > Insecta > Hymenoptera > Apidae > Bombus > Bombus confusus. Next base: position 6,463,610 of record JACXIV010000002.1, on the reverse strand, counting down.
CGATTTAAGAAGTGACCGCTGTATATACACACGATGAATAAACAGACGCCGACATTTCGCGACGACACTCCTCTTTATTTGAATACACGTGGAATTGAGGCGCTTTTCGTTGAGAGCTACGGTCGTTTCTCGAAAGAGTAAGTCGAATGAACCACCGTACATCAACAAATCGACTTATATCGCGTAAAGATGAACCGCGATGTGACGTTTCCTTCTTTAAGAGACGAGGCTTGCTTCGCTGCGGCAGATAAGACGTTATTTTCCTTGTCATTTTTCGGCGAGACGATTCAGAACGAGCGAGAGAATTCGTACGAAATAAGCGTATAACGTTCGAGCTAGTCTAGCCGCTACGATAAGGGTAGTTTGTAAGCGTCTAATCAAGATAACGGATGAACGAGAAGTTCGTGTCTCCGTTTATAGAGAAACTCTTACGAGCAATTTTTATTTTTCTTTTATTTAGAATTTGTATTATCTCTTGATGTAGAATCTTTCTTATTTTATATGCTTGTAATAAATTTGAGATTTGCTTGTACCATAGTTTCTTTTGGATTTTATAGAGAGGTTGATTAGTTGAAAAGGGGACGTGAACGTTGTCGTGCATCCGGTACCACGAAGAAGGATGCCCCTTTCGTCACGTTGTGTACTCGATTGCCATTTGTATCGTTCGCGCGAGATACGGAGAAGAAAAGAAAATCATAATTATAGTCACGCAGCGTCGGGAAAAGGACAACGTATAAGCGATCTAGCTAAGGTTAGGAGATTATGCGAGCCTGTATATTTTACGACATGTATAGCCGATGCGTGGATGATTAAGACAAGTGAGCAAGAGACAGAGAGAGCGAGAGAGAGAAATAGAATGAACGAGAGAGAAAGAGACGAAGAGAGCGAAGTTAAAACAGAAGAAGATAATATTTTATCCTAGAGAATTATGGAAATTATTATATTTTAATAACGGAGTCGCGATTTGAAAGAAGAAGAAGAAAAAAAACAAAATGTTTAATCCGAAAGATACGAGGCGCGAGGGAGCGAGTAATCGTGCAAGTAAATGACGAATAAGAACAAAAAAAAAAAGATATAAAAGAAGCGAATAAAAAAAAGGAAAAAAATGAGATACGAGTGAGAAGAATTGTATGTACGAGTGGCTGGGTGATGTAAGAATGAAAGAGAGAGAAGGAAGGAAAGAGTGAGAGAGAGAGAGAAATTTAAAAATATAATGGAGCGACTGTTTTTCGAACCCAAAAGTCTGAGAAAAAGAATTCAAGATTAAAAACAAAACAAAAAAAAAAAAAGAAAAACAAAACAAAAGAGAGATACAGTTGAACTTCATTTATATTTTCCTACGCGAAACTTTTTGTATGGCGAATGACGCGTGTGTGCGTGAGGGTGTATGGCAAATTTCGGTTGACGTTTGTTTGTAATAAAAGCGAAAAAAGAAAAAATCGACAAAAAAACCATGTACGAAATTGAAAGGCTTGGTCAAAGAAACGGAAAACGTTTGATGTACTGCGTTGAACGTATATATAAGTATTTTGTGTTTCTCCGTGTTTTGGTTTTATGCAGTATTGTCAGGTGGACTATTTTTTCCCGTGATCGAACGACACGTTGCATAGATTTTCCTTTTCTTTTTCTACTCGATATATACGATTCTCGTATTTTCATTGCGGACAGTTTCAAATAAATGTAGTCCTCACTGGACACGATAACGAGATTTCGTTCAAATTTCTCTGTATTGTTGGCGACATTTTTCTTCTGAGCCTTGCCGCTCGGATGGTTATGCGTGCCTCGATTGCGTTTGGGATAAGGATTTCCTTGGCTTTCCTGTACGATTATTGAGAAACAAGTTTCTGTGGAACGGATAATAGGTTAATATTAGTACTTAACATAAGATTAGATCAGTTCTATGAGTAGATTTTTCTCTAATTAATCTTCCATTTAGTAGAAAGTATGTAACTGGATTTATAAATGGAATCATCAGAATGAAATTTAGAATGTAAGACTGAAGATAGCAATGACTTATGAACGTAAATTGAATAAATTCCAATAAAAATTAATTAATTAACAATTTTAATTTGACGGAAATATCGAAGAATATAACCCGATCTAACTATTCGATGATTATTCGATATTCAACGTTCTTCAACATTTTTCTTTTTTTTTTTATTGTAGGATTTAGTTTTCAAATTTTCAAGTCTAACAGCAAGACGTTATATTGTATCGATGGTAGTAGGATATTCATTTTCATTTAACAGAGAGTATTATTTTTGAAATTACATTCAGTTATAATTTTGGCAAAATTGATAGAAAGATAAAAGTAAAATACATTTCATACGTCAGTGGAATATGAACTTCAGGATGCAATTATCGACAGATTATTTGTTTAAAATATATAGAAAAGTCTATTCATTGGACGAACGTCATTAATCATTCCCAACTTGGAATAAAACAATCTGTGTCATTTTCTTGATATGAGCTTATAGTTAATGATATATTTAAGACGAATCATAAATTATAATAGTAATCTATATTTTCCTAAAGTTATGAGAAGAAACAATTTATTTAGTGATGAATGTACATGTTATACGGAATTCCATCACTATATATTTTATATCGCAATAGTCGTATTTTCTTAGTAAGTATATAAAACTAAAAAATTCACTATTGTTCAGATTCTAAAACAGTATAGCGACAAACACACCAATTGTCAAACTATATCGAGTACGTTAAAGTTGTTGCAAAGTATTTTTCTTCGCTATTAAAATCCTTACAATTCTTATCTAACTTATAATTTTAATCCAGATATGTCATTATTCTTTTGTAATATTTTTCTGTTATTTAACTAGTGTCGTTTTTTCACTTTTATTTCAGATTGAAATTGAATATTTCGTTGAAATTTGGAATTTTTGACAGCTACTAGTGGTAACTTAGTCTTCAAGTGAATAGTTTTCAAAAAATGACCGCCAGTTTTCAAAGATTATTGGTAGACTACGAATGTTTACACATTTACGGAAAGTTTAGAAACATAAAAATATATAGAAAGCTTATAAAATATATAAACTATTCAAAGTGTTTACTGAAATGAAACAAATCTTTGCTTAGATTTCATTGCATTAGTTCTATCCATGAAAATACGAATTTTCATAAACATCCAGTGTTATACAATGTTAGTTATCGTCTAGCGCTGTAAAAGCGTCACAAAGTATGAAACCTGCTTTCAGTTATCCCATTAAAAAGCTAACAGACATGATATCTGTGTTAAACTTCTTATTTCTCGTCTCGTTCTTCAATTGCATTAAAGATATAACGTCAGCTTCATAGAAAGATGAATATAATCAACGTTTGATCGCAGTAAAACGTCAAGTATCTGACACAGGTTCCCAAAAACCAAGTCCCTTACGTGCCAATCACTGTCATAGAGGCTTCAAGTCGAAATTTGTTTTATCCATCGTACGGAACGCTCAGGACCTCGGACTTCTTTCTATGGAATCGAGCGAAGTCTGTGAACCTATTTCCTATCGCTTAAAAAATAAAAAGGAAAGAAAGAAAAAGAAGAAGAGAGAACCTGGCAAATCTGTGATAGAATTCGTCGTCGATAACAATGCTTCCATTCGAAGCAAAATTATTAATCTACAACGGAGTACCTCTGTATGAAAATTTATCGATCACACGTGGTTGTACACACGAGTCATCGTAGAAAATTATCATTGATTTTGAATTCGATCCTGTTCAAATGAACGTCGCAAGGATGGATGAACCTCGCCTATTTTCTCAACTTTTCTGTACTCATTAATACGTAGATGAATGATTGGTATCGTCTGATCGTTTGAATAGCAGACGAGTGTATGACAGGGATTTTTCGAAAATTTCGAACGAATACTTTTATATTTTGCGGGCAGGAGCATCGTGTATATATTGGTAGACTAAGTTTTTTGAATTACTTTTAATTATTTTCTAAGCGACAACTAAGTAGTTTGATGTGGAAGACGTAGATAATAAACAATGGGTAATCAAATAAAAGAATTATCACTTTATCTTGAGTATGACAGTGTTTATGGATTGAATATTTCGAAGACGCAGAAGAAAGACGTCGTTCTCTTCATTTCGGAATATGTATACGTTCTATTCGATACGATACAGGGACTCGATCAAATGGATTCCGTAATATCATGAATTTACAAATAATTACGAGATCTAATTTTATTAGGTGCACTAGGCATAAGATGATAAATTTCAAACTACACGTTATACGCTTTCAAGTACGCTTTCAAGCGAATAGATTTTTATAGTATTATCATATTCTTAGTTTACATGCATAAAAAGGCTACTACCTTTTGTTTAAGAAACTTTCCTAACACCTTTATTTTCTCTCTTGAATAAATGGTAGAAACGCTACTATTAGCAATACTTTTAATAATAATGTATTTATGTATGTATATAAGGTAAAATTAGGAAACGGATATAGACTATGGACTTAATATAAATAAAATTCGATTTTCATACATATATTCCCATTTGTCCTATTTCCATAAAATGAATAAACATTTCAAATAAAAATTGATAAATGTTCATATAGAAATGTAAAATATTTTCATTTATATATAACCTGGACCAATGCATATTTAACAATGATCAAACCTGCATGCACAAAAAGCTATTATCTCTTCTGGATTTTTAAACGTTTGTTACGGTAATCTGACAGATTCTCGATATCTTTGATTCCTCTATTGGAACTTGTGTGTTCGAAGAAAGATTTTTCACGCGTTCAATGGAAAGATTTCTTCTTCTGTGCCTTCGAAAAAATTCGATTTTATTCGTAAAAATGAAATATCTGACAGTGAGTAGTACCGTAGTACCGACATAGGAATTATATCAATTTAACTTCTACTTTCTAGAAAAAAAAAGAAGATAAATGATATCGTGCAGAGCACAAGAATACCAGTTGCCATTTTGGCAGATTATTTCCTTCAGTTTGATCTAGTTGGAGACAATTTCGAGTAAAAGAAATTTGTTATTTACGAGTACATTATAGATAACGTGTAAAATTCGCCACAAATTCATAAAGCGTTGGCTAGTTCGTGTACTGCAATTTTTACTGATAATTTAAGAGCAAGTTGTAAAATTACAGACTTAACGTAAGATATTGAAAATAAATTACGTAAACTGGATTATAATTATTCCATTGATATAATCGAAAGAAACGCGTATTCCCTTTCAGCTTTGTGCCAGTCGTAATATTGGCTTAATATAAGTTTGAAACCTAATTGGAAAGTTATTGAACTCTGAAACACGATTCTAAGCTATTAATAATATCAAGATATAGATATACGATATTTCAAATGTCGTACGCTTTCAAAACCATTCATTCAATTCATCATGTAGGAATATTGATAATTGAGAAGGGTATTTTATATCAATTGAGTTCAAAGTAGGTTCGAAATTCAAGACAACTTTTGAGAAAAAAAAAATAGTACGTTTAAATCAGATAAATTTGACATATTATATATAATTTTATATTATACAGAACCGTTCGACTGATTTCGTTATTTCGCTTCAAAATATTGGTAATAATCCTTTGAAAAACGAACTTAATAAGTCAATTGAATTTCTATTTAAATGTACCTCTCGAAATTATTTCCAACGATCTACAGAATTCTCATCATAAAATAGGCGGGCGTTCATCGAATTGGTAGAACTTCCGCGAAGAAAAATCGATTCGTAAATGGCGAGGCAATACGCGAGGTAAAGTCAAATTGATCGATAAGAAAGCAACCGTGGATGTTCGATGATCGCGTCTGAATAGCATTAATATCGGTTTAGAATATCCGTGGGGTGTTCTGCTGTTGGCTTCGATTGTAACGCGGTTGAGCGCGAAAGCAGAAGCAGCTATTGTTGCGTATGCACGAAAAACAGTATATTTGCGAGAAGGAACGAGAGAATGAGATCGAAGAAGGTGTAAACGTGTGCATGTACATTTGTGATTTTCATTTATATCGTGCAATAACGCTTTGTAAGTAGTAGTCGAACAAAAAAGTAATCAGGACGAAAGTTTTTGCTTTCCCATAGAAACGTACCATTTTTTCTTTCATCCTTCTCCCAAATTCCATAGCGAAATTTTTAATCGAAATGTTGCACCAATGATAACTAAAATTGAAGTAGAGTAATGAAACAAAAAGAAGAGAGAGAGAGAGAGAGAGAGAGAGAGAGAGAGAGAGAGAGAGAGAGAGAGAGAGAGAGAGAGAGAGAGAGAGAGAGAAGTAAAGTAGTAGAACTAAAGTAATTACTAGACTGCGGATTTTTATGCATTTGTGGGAAATTATTTTAGTTGCGTCTAGAAAAATATAAATTTGCATAAAAATCCGCAGTTTAATAATGACAAACAAAGTATTTAAAGGAAACTTATTTCCAATGATATTGCTTTTCTAAAGACGAGAGAGGCGGAAGAAAGAAAATACTGAAGTAGAGAATGACGTTTGAAAAGAAATGCCTTTCGTATACTAAGCCTTACGTGAGATTAGGACAATGATTTAGAAACGAGCAACAACTAAATAGGTGTTTCGTAGATGGCGTATTAAAGAAACTTATTACGTGCTTCTCACAAAGTCGATTCTAAATCTCAAGATGATAGAGAAAGTTCATGTTCACGAATGATACGTGAAGTTTGTTTTTTCAACTTATAAACACTTTAATTCTGTGCTTGAAATGCTTGCACGCACGCAAGCCAGCTTATGGTATTTTGGCCACCCTATAGGCATTTGGCCGAATAACAATGACACGTCGCAACGTATTAACCGACATTCGTGTACATGAACACTTTTTTAATGTTTGATGTCTAGAATCGTTCCTATGATCAGTACTCACATATTTTTGATAATTAGACTGCGGATGTTTACGTAGATTCAATTACATAGACGATATGGTTGAAGAGTTGGAATCTAAAATAGAGATATATTCCACTTGCTTAAATATTACGAGTATATATTTTACTGTAAATGTTTCATATATTTTTGAACATTAAATTGCATTCTATACATTTCTGTGCTTGTAACTTCCCCACAGATGCATAAACATTTGCAATCTATTTATGCCATACAGTGGCTTACGAAAATATTTTACGAACGCTTACCATAGAAAACTTTTGTATATATATTGTATGTATTATATAAATGATTTTGAAGCTCTAATGCGCTGTAACGAACCACGATTGTCATGATTATATTGATAAAACTTGAAACAAATCTGAAAATGTACATCAGAGTTACGAGATATTTATTGAATATATATTTAGTAAAAAATTAGTATACGACAGAAATACTCATCTTAAACATATAGCAAGTGTTAAAAGTCGTTCCACCGAATATTGAGGCTTATTAATGCAATGGATGATTCACTTTTATAATCTCTGCGAAGTATATGCTTGTGCTAAATATATTTTGTAGCTTCCGTGTACATTCTTAGATTTGTTTCATCCTGTAACGATACTATAGACACGAGTCTCGTTATAGTGTTAATAATATTGTTAAATATTTCGTATAACGCACGTGAAATATTTATAAAGGATTTCTACGAGTGTTGAAATATTTCCACGACTTATGATACACGTACTTCGTTATATCAAATTAATCATTCCATCAGTTCGTTACACATGGCTTTATTGCACAATATAATTGTATATTTCTGACTGTATAGTTTTACACAGATGAAAACAAATGAGTCGCAGTAAGAATTAAGAGAGAGTGAAAGAGAAGAGATTTCTAAGCGTGTTTTATGCTAATGCTTCTAGAAAAGCCAGTTGCCTGTAACGAAAATAGAGAATCTTTACCATGTATTATCTACCGTCTTTTAATATTATACGATTGTTCGACGACCGATTAGCTGTCGAATTGTCTACCGATTGATTCATTGTCGAACCATCTGTCCACGATCAAAGGATATTTTGATCTGTCGAGGACTTAACGCGCACACACGTTAAACGATCAGAAAATAAAGCTATGACGATGGGATGTGATAAGGACATTTATATTATTACGCACGCAGATTTAACGAAAATAAAAGAAAAGAAAAGAAAAACTAATGGAAGCTGCGTAAACACGATGACACGGTGATTTTGTATATAAAATTTATCGATGATAAAATAGAACGCGCGTTCGGTCGCGATGACGAAGATATACGATAAGTGCAAATGACAGAAAGAATGGGCCATCGGTTATAGCGATAAGCAAGAGAACAAAGAGAAGCATTCTTGTTTACTTCTATTAGCTAAGTACTTGGCCAACAATAAAATGCATATTAGATACAAATCAAACCGAGGGACACTCGGCGTGGTTTTATTCTCAGCTTTCATCTCCTTCAGATCCTCTTTCTGTTCTTGCGATTCTGGTGAATTGGACGAAAATCTTCGAAAAATTTGAATCGTCTTTTCTTCGGTTTTTTGAATCTTTTCTTTCCTATTTTATAAATTTAATTACCTTATTAAAGGCTAACGTATTAACATAATATTTAATTTGCAATTTTTGTCAATTAATTTGCAAGCTATGGAATTTGTCACTATGAGAGGGAATTCTAGGGATTTTCTTAATATTCCTTTCATTTGTTCTGATATTTAATTTCATTCAAAAGTCGGAGATTGGATTATTTAAAACGCCGAATAAAGTATTGGGATTGTCTGAAACAATACGTGAGATTAAAAACATTTTTTAATCATCGTGTCTACGATTTTTAGTTCGGTTTCATATCGAATTTTCAATCGAGACCGCGAAGAGCAATTTAAAGATTTATAGATTTATTTTAAAGACTTCTGACGTTAAGCTATTGATAAAGATAAAGATATTAGTGATTTTTTTGCGGTAGTTCTTTCAGATATTATTCTAAGATATATCCAGATGTTCTAATTTCTTAAATGTTGAATTACTCTAAGGTAAATCTAGATATTCTAATTTTTTTTATATATATAATCACTTTAAGAATATTTTAACAATATCGTACGAGAAATATCCTTACTATATAAATAATCCGTCTAAGAAACACTTTTATTTTATGAAACTCGCAAATTAAATATTCCAATTTCAAATTCTACATACAAATCATTTACGTTGAAAAATATATCTCCCAGAGAGTGATCAGAAACGTGGAATAACAATAAAATAAGAAGCTATATTGGATCAAGCAAATTTCACTGCTGCAAAATGCAATAAATGTTCAATATTTTCACGACAGAGACTTACAGAGCTTAAGCTCGTGGAACGACGCAGACTAATTCCAAAATTCAGTGGCGTATATTATGGCGTAACCGTAGAGCAAGGGGCAAATATTTTTCTTATTTTTTCACTGTGAAAGCGGATTTACATCGATGGAGAAACATCGATGAAAAATGAAGTCGCCCACGAGTCGTTAATCCGACAGAATATCGCGAAGAAAATTGGAAGCAAAATCAGAAAGAGGAAATGGAAGCAATAAATGGTACTCGCTTCAGCAGGCAATGGCCGACAAAAATGGCCCATAGGAGAAACCATTTCAAGGCTGTGCTTTCAATACGTTCGCAATGGGAAACCTTGCTGTTCTCTCTCCTCGAGTCGTATTCTTCTTTATTCCCGCTGGAATTCGTTTCGGTGATGTTTCCAGTTCCCGATGAAAAACACTCGACTCTGATCAATTAAGATACTCCCGCACGTTTGTTGCTCTTATTTGATTATTAACGATTCTCTTGTGGCCATTCGGTGACTCTAAAATGGAACGAAAAATCCCCATTCCCTTTCCCGCAACTTTCTAATTATAATAATTGCTCCCTGTAAATATTCATCGTATTAAGCAGTTGCGTAAATTGCAGCAGAATAATCGAGGAGCTTAATGAAACATTGCAAACGCAAGTTTACTATATCTACTTATTATCAAAAACGTTTTTATTTTCGTCGTGGTAGCATCGAAAACGAATTTCAAACGATATTTTTATACCTGAACTTCGCTTTCGTCATTTTAATGTTTAAAATTCATCCTATAAATAAGCCACATATATTTTCTGACATTCTGTAAGTAACAGAAGAGCAAAAGAAATCGTTTCTAACAAATCCAAGTCCGCGTTGACGAAACGGAGAGTCGTCGGTCCACGACTGGCTGCTAACACGAGCGAAATTCGAGGATCGGTGCAAAGGAGACGAACGAAACTCGTGAAAGGGCTACTCGAGTCGCAGGCGGATCGTTTCAGGAGCGGCAATCGTTATTCAAGACACTGACGTAACGGGGCCTCGAAACGAGGAAATTAAAGCGGGCTAAGGAATTAAAACGAAGGAGAAAAATTCCACGAAAGCGGAAACACGATGCGCAAAGACCACCGGGAGGGCAAAGATACGACTTGCGTGGCTCGTCGAGGCGTCTTTGGACGACGTTTTTTGTAACGATCGTTGAAACGACGTATCCAGCCGTTCAGAACGTCGAAAGTCGGAAACAGGCAAGCCGGACGTGACAAATTCAAAGAGACATAGGGAAAACAGACGAGAGAGGCGGCTTTGAGGGACTCGTTTGAAACGTTTCAAGGGATAGAGCAAGTTTACCGGGGTTAGTGAACGAGAGTGTTGATCCTGAGAACCGATAAATTCAATCTAAACGCGAATCGAAGTCGAGGATCGAGCAGAATGTTCGTGGAATAAGAAGTGAGATGGGTTTTTGAAGTTATCAGGTAACGATGCTTCTTCGTCTGATTGATTCTGCAATTTCTGCTTGGAAATTATTGTATTAACCCTTATGAAGCTAAATGTTTCCTTGCATTATGAGAATTTCTTGTTTAATCATCGATAGTTGAACTATAGGTATTTACGTATTTATGAGAGATTTAAATATATTAAATTATATCAAAATGAAATATCTAATGTACTTGGAATATTTAGTAGACAGAATACGTTTTTCTCCAAGTTCCAGATTTTTTATCATATTCGTAAAGATACGTGATATATTAAGTATATTCTTTTTGACATTTTTGCAAAAAGAAGATTATAAGATAAAATTAGGACCATTGTTATCGAGAACAGATAGAACAGATCCAAACCGCAACGTGAGAAAAACTCAGATACGCCAAAGTATACGCTAAAGTTGACAAAGTAATTGAAATTTTCCAAAAAGAATATCCGGATCCTGCCAAACGCGAAAGTCACCATACATAAATGATACGCTGTCGTAGATTTTTCGATCGTAATAGCAACGGTTCGACCGAGTGACGCAGCCGCTTTGGCGATAGAACGTCCAGTCAAAGCGAACTTTCGAAATCGGCTAGGAGAAAAAAGATATTGACGAATAATTAAAATCGAAACGTGACTGGAATATTCAAAATTGACACGCGGCCAAGAAAAAAAAAAAGGTCGGCAGGAAAACAACGTCGACGGGGAGAACGAGGATGTCCACGTTCCAAGCGTCATCGAACAATCGTCGAAACAAGGATCTACAAGCGGGAGAAACGATCCCCGTTTCCCGCAGCCCCGAATATGGAAAAAGCGCTTCCGCTTTGTCTCCCTAACGATCGTCCTATTTCGGTGGCCGATTGGGACACCTATTGTTTCCAATTGGATTTTAATTTAACGGCTTTACAAGCGCGTGACACGGTCAGGATAACAGAGCAGCTGTAAACGAAGTTCAAATGGACAACAAATTTTCCTACGCGGTCTGTATCCGCTTCTTTTTTTATCGCGTTTTTAACCCGCTCGATCGAAGCGGAAAATTTTTTCCGCTGGAAATTTCCGTTTAGATCGCTCGATCGTCGAAAGTTTCTCGCAGGCGAGTCGAGTTTCGTCGCGTGCGACACGACACAGCGAACGAATTATGGCGAATATTGATTTAATACCGTGCAGTGGCGCGCTGATATTGCGTGTTTCCTTAGTCTATTGCAATTAGGCCCTTTTAACGATTCTTTGGCTGATACATGGTTTCCAAAGTCGATGTAGAAAGCAAATTTTACGTATGATTTTTTGATTTTTATGTCATTTACAATTAGTGATCAATTAATTGTATAGTAAGTAATACTAGTATAGCAAGTATTATTTGAGTTCTTCAAGCCTTAAGCTTGAGCGTCTTAAAATTCAATTTGTATTTTCCCAACCTTCTTGCTAACTTTAAAGCATTGCTCGTTCCGCGCCAAGGAATAAAAAACGTGAGAATTTTCGCAAGTATCTTTGTGACACCTGTGTTCGAATACAATAATCGTAGCTATTTTGTTCATCGCTGGTGTATATTCATCGTTGTACGTATATATGCATTTTATACTTTCTATGTTTGTCGTGTTAGAATAGCCGAGGTGATAAATTCGGGTTTTCCAAGGAATAATTAGCGTGGCGTAAATGTTCGATCGATCGAGGGTCATCCGAAGAAAATTCTGCTCATCTTGCCCAATAGTTTCCGCCGGGTCACGTCAGTGCTGATATCGCAGGAGTGTGAGTGACATTTAAAGCACGCTGATTGGAATTTTCTTCAATCAGTGAAGCTTCAAGAAACAGCAAGCTATTCTATGATGACATATTTATGGTCCTTCGGATTTCCAAGAGAGGTCTTCTCAGGTCTATCACCGAAAAGTATGTACTTATAATATTCGCGAAATGTCGCGTCGGAAGAAAACGAAAAGCCGACGAATCGCAAACATGTAATTTATTCATCGTGAAAGTTAACAATCTAAGATATTGTATGATGCTTTCACCTAGTCGCTCTCTCTCTTTTCCTGTTCCGAGATGAGAAATATTTCTGACAAAGTGGAAACTACATCGGTGCATACACAACGCAGTTGTAATAATAAAAAAAAAAGAAGAAACAAAAAATACCACTTCAAACCAACATGTTGTTATTCACCAAATTCAGGTCTTCACGTCTGATCGCTCTATCTTAGGATATACATATTTCCAGTTTATTTGTTCAACATACTGAAACATAGAGAAATTACCTATTAAATATTTTTTTTATTTTCCCGAGGTAATTGCTCAAAGCAATACTCCACGTTGATAGGTCTTACACGAACCGCTTTCGTGCATAGCGTTTTTTAACCGCTACTTACCCTCGAGACCAGCTATAAATTTTATATAACGGACTAAAGTTGCCTGCATTACGAGACAAAGTATCGGCTTCTTGTCGGATGTCATTTTACTTATCGACGAAAATTTTTTAATATCAGCGAGATTACGATCCGAATTAATAATGGATCGATATTGAAGTTAGAAAGCTTCGAGCTGTATATCAGAGTAGAACTCCATATTGGAACTCTATTGTACCAAATTCCATTTGAAAGTTTCGATAGTGTTGGACTGTTCGATCGACTAAACCCTCGAATGCGAATTTCTATTGCGCTAATGAAAAATAATAGTGGGAAGAATTGGCGAAATGCTATTGTACGCAATCCAGTTACACGAACTGTTTATTCCTTGATAGATTCAGACAAATGAAATTCTACTGTGCTGATAATTATGACTTTGTGTCGTGTTCGTAGAAAGGCAACTGTGATGATAATTAAGATTGACCGATACCGGTAGGAATAATTTAAATTCAGAGCGAAATAGAGAAACAGAAATCAAATTACGAAATAGAGTTATTGTGTACACATTATCGCAATTATTGTGTTGTGAAATATCGAAACAACAATATATGTTGGTTCATTGACTGCCAATTGATATTTCGTTATTTGGAAATCTATTTCATTCAATATTTTGAATATCAGTGCGGATCGAGTTCGTCATGTTAAAGATTAGAAACGGGAATTAAAAGAACGTTTCTTATTTTTCAGTTGCTTTAACCAAGTCTTTTTTGCTAACAACGTTTTATTCAGAGTTTCTTTTTTTTTTACACAAATATTTGCTTCCTAAAAAAAATATTCCCTCTTAATATAGAATATTTCTAAAACTAAAAATTTCATACAAACCAAAGCTTCGAAATCAAAATAAACAGAAATTCCAAAACACAATGAAAATACTCTTCAGACATTGAAAACATTAAAACGATACTGGCAAATATCGTTTTAAAACAAATTCCAGGATATTCGTACGAAGAAAACTTTTTCTCTTTCCATTATGTTTATTTTAAACTAAATCGGATTATAAATATTACCGTGATGGTAATTGAATCACATTACATTACGCAGTTGCCATATTTTGCAGGTTGAATTGTGTAAATTTGACAAGAACTAGATAAAGTAGGAGCACTATATTGTGTCGCATATGGTAGAACGTGAACGATGATAGTGATTATTATTTGCGAGCAAGTACGTCTGACCTATAATGGATGACTCTACTTTCGGAAATTTATGTTCAGTTCCTTCGCGTACACATACATATGTATGTGGCCTTACCAAATGAATGCATCGTACTGAAAGAAAATGGAATAATTTTCCAGTGCTCAGGCTATAAACAATTTCATAATTACATTACATTCATCATATTTAAATTATTAAAAATTAAGCATAAATAGTAGTGCTGCGTGTGTTATTTAAGATTTATAAGCGTATTTTACAGTCTTCAAATTCTCTTTAATTATTGAATTACTTTTATTATTACCTGTTCTATACTAACAAAAATAAATGATACATCTTAGAAAGAATTATGAATTGTTCTTTTAAGTAAATTTGAATGAAACGAACAAATTATATATATACATATTCTTGGAAATATTTTTCAATGGAAGAGATTGATGTCTTCCTATTTTCTTATTAAAAAATAAAAAATATAAGACAATTTTTTCAATGCATCTGTTCAACCTACAAAATTTCCAAGAACAATATAAATCATAATTACAGTATATACTAAAGAGATCATTTTAAGACATATATATATATAACATCATATAATAACATATGTAATCTGACAAGTACGAAGTTCTCGCCTTCGAGACTATCGTGATTATCAATTCAAACGTAGCTCGTATTACAAAACCAGTACCAACATTTCTAACGCAATTTACTATATTCACCATCCTATCGTATGAGCTCTTCTCTCAGAAAAGTCTTCCCCCCCCCCCCCACCGCCCCATTACACGTACAGAATCTTTCGAAACACGGATCCCAATATGCGATACTTTGTCACACTTCATCGACTTACGAGTCATGTTACATTTCCTTATCGCACAGTCACCACTGTAAGCCGTTGCTCTTCCACATATTCCCACGAGACCCTATATTAGTTTGACAAGAACACGTAGCACAATTAGCCAACGTCTGAACTGATCTCAACAATGACACTGTTGGCACGTTTCCGGTCGCAAAGCAGCCGCCACGAAATCGCAACAGCGTGCACGTGTGCGCCGAAGCTATCACGTGTGACCTCTGACTAATTCCCAGCCACCAATCGGCGTGTCTCTCCGCGCAATATTCCAAAGCGAATCTACACGCGCGATGAATCGCTGAGAGCACCGAACTCCCAAATACGCTTTCCATGTACCCCACATTCCATTATATTACGTAGAGATGCCATGCTGTAATATCGGTGCTTGCCCAGTCCGTCTGACCAACACCGACTTGTTCTACTTCATGCTTGCTGCCCCCGCTGTCTCCGCGTTGATTAAACCGCGTAATTTGGTTCATTGAATAACCGAAACATGATCTCACGAAATACCTGCCCCTTCGATATTGGTACGGATCGCAGGGTCTTAGAGGTAAATCGATCCTGAGTTCCCTGACACTGCAAACGTTAACACGTCGACTGTCGCTCTTTTAGATATTTTGCCCTGGCAAGCGTAAATTGCCTGCAGCAGTGAAATATTAATTGAAATATTAATAATGATTAAAAAATATAAATAAGATAAAATAAATAAGTAAATAGAGAAATATGAATAATCAAGCAAATAGAGAAATATGAATAAATGTTACTTGAAATATTAATAAATATTACAGCATAAAATTTCATTTTTTCAAAGTATTATGTCGTATCTGGGCATTTCTCTCTGACAATGTCATCGTCAGACGGTTCGCATCGTTGGAAATTATTTAGTTCATAAAATTTATCTTAATTTAATCGTTCTAAAATATTTAATAACGCGGCTCACCGATGACTACTCTCGTGGTCGACGCGTTAAACACGGTCGTGTTATATCAGTACGGGTTTCTGAGTCGGTTGAAAAACAAACATTTTTAGAAAATGTATTGGTGTTATGAATATATATCGAGGTACGTGTGTGAATAAATATTGGAGCGTTTCTGATTGAAGCTCGAGGGAGGTTATTTTGTTATTTCGTATTCTGTATCTCGAGTAAAGCATATTTGAATAGAAAATGTTGTTAAAAAATTGTAGCTTTTCTAATTAAGGACAATTTATGTTAATTAATCCATCGAATTTTGTTTTGTTAATATCGTGGCTATGAAACGTTCTTTCATTCAACATTCAACTCTTCATGCGTATCTGTACGTGTATGAATTTGCATAAATGGTAATAAGTATCGTTTTCAGTGATTAATTTGCCATTCATTTGTACGTTTCATTATTATCCACGTATTGTGACTACGAACCAAGCGTCGAACCAAACGTCACGAGTAATTAATATTAAATACGAAAGCTACTAACGAGATCTATTAATTTAAACTATTTCTCCGTTTCAAAAGAAACTCTAGCAGCACCTGAAGAGTCGAAACATAAAATTTCGCACGCTTAATCTGGGAAAGTAGCAGCAAGTTTGCTTAACTGTTAGAAAATAACCATGTAGTTTCGATTTTTTCGTGCCAAATTTCTTAATCAACATATCACACGACCGACCGGTCGATCTTCTAATTCTTTATCAGCGGTCTCTGTCCCTGGATAAGCGTATTTACTTAACCGGGACCGATGTTTCCGCAACAACGAGGGCAAATATAGGGATAGCGATTCGATCCGGTTCGATCGATTAAGGAGCATTACCCGGTTCGGCAAATATTTGTGTGTGCCGTAACTGCAAGAATCATTTCAGGGACGGTGATAGAATTCGAGCGGCCACGAAATTGGCATCGATCCCTGTTCCGTAATTGCGGTTATCGCAAATTCTACTCCTCCCTTTCTCTCTCTCTCTTTCTCTCCCTCTCTCTTTGATTTCTTCGTGGTATCCTCGTCCGTATGGACGATCGTGGGCAATTTTCAAGACGCTGCAACGTACAAGCTGCTCGCCTCCTGCTTTATCGCGTGTTCTTCAGCGATTCGTTCCCTGTAAGGCCGGTCCTGTAAGAGGTTGTACTGCCATGGGCCATGTCGTCGGTACCGATAATTAGGAATCGTTTACATACACGCTTAAGTCTCGTGGTGGACGGGTCTCGTATTGCGAGGAACCGGAGCGTAGAAAACGAGAAGGTTCTGCATAATAGCCGACCATTGTTACCCCCGTCGTTACTGCTATCACCGCCAACCCTCCCTCATCCCGATCGCCTATTAAGCCGGAACGCCGTTCTAGATTCTTGCCTCGTTCCTGGCAACCTCGTTGATTCATCGATCGAATTTAATAACCCGCGATCAGCTATCGTCGAGAATTAATTAGACTACTTTTCGGGGTCGAGCTTTCGGGGGTTAACGTCCGCCGTGTGCCAATCGGCTGCGTTTGATTTCTGTTAGTTTGTTAGTTTGCTGGTTCATTTAAGCAGGATTCGTTGGTATTTATTTTATTGTTTGTTCGGAAAAATGGGAGTCCTTATCGTAATGTCTTTGGTAGAGTGGCGAAAAGTTTATAAAAGATGTGAACTAATTGAAAGTTTATAGAAAATACAAATACAATGTCAAGTCCACGTCTTTTTTATGATTTCATAGAGATGGAACAAACGCGTGTACAAATGTATTGTGAAATTTTATTTTGCGTGTTTTTTAATAGATATAACAGATTGTTATTCTTTTACAAACGTAACTTTATTTATGCAAAATTTGATATCAAAAGTATCATTGATACTGATGTTTTTGTCATAACGTTTCAAAGAGAGAGGTAACAGGTTCTCAGAATTAACTATATGTTAGTCGTGATATTAATCGTGCCATTGGCTACTACGTACTTGAAATACTATTTCTTGCTCAAAAACGTTTTTGTGTCTCATATGGTTTACTCTTCTATACATTTTTTACACATTTTTGAATATCATGTTATTGCTGTTTCTACCTATAAATTTTCCATAATTGCGTAAAAATATACACAATTTAATTATAAAATCTCTGAGATAAATCCTTTACCTTCCATTTTCCAAATAACAATTTTTTAATATTAAATATCACAATCATTTCAGCATGAAAAAATGACATTGGACAATGCAACAATCTTGTCGAAGGAAAAGGGAAAGATGGAAGATAAACGAAAATGACATAAAATCGGTTTAATACCGAAAGAAACGAATGATTTTCCAGTAAACAACTCAATTAATATTTTCTTACTAGCATCCCATAAAATACTAGTACAAAATCCGTAATCCTTAAATATCCGATATTGCCATCTCCTTTCAGCATGGAAAAAATCAAATCACAATAAACGAAAAAAGTCAAACGTGACATAAATTTGCTTTAATATCGAAAGAAATAAATGACACTGGAGCAGCACCTCGACTAATATTTTCTCACTAGTATCGTATAACCATGCCTGTATAGTGTCGCATGAAACGGAGTATAGCCTTTTAAATGGATATTGATTTTTCTGCAGATACATAACCCATCTCGAACGTACAAATTCGTTTGGCGATTGTTCGTGCCTCGTTCATCGTCGAAATGTAACATTTTGTACTTTGCTACGAGTATAAAAATTCATATGGATCTGTATTTATATTTCACATTGAAATCACATGGGCACACTTGTCTTCATAAAATTCACGTGAAAATTTTACGCGAGCCATTGAATGTAATTATCAGTTCGCCAATTTATATCGTTCGCAGTTCGTCGTAACTTCGTGATAATTCTCGGTTTACACTCATTTTCTAATGGAACGTTGCTTTGTTTCATGTACTAATTCGGAGACAAATTGCTGTAATATATCGATCGTAAATTGATTACTATTTGAACTATACGTAGATCCGCTCTGAATTCTCTGACCTGGTGCGATTCGTTTGCATCGTGGATATGTTCATATTATCTAAAATAGATCACGAAAGTATTGAAACAGTTGTTGAAACCTGTCAGAAATTTATCATGCGTGGCACGAAATTATATTGACATTTCGTTAGCACTGTAATAATGAATAATCAGGATTAAGTATTAAAGTTTGAAATCTGAATTTTTTTTTATAATTTAAGCCTCAATATCTATCTTTAACGCTCATTATACGTTTAAGATGGTTGTTTAGCTGCATACTAATCTTTTATCGAATACAACTTGCAGGGATCTTCTACTTTTGTACATTACCTGAAAATCGACGTAGATTGTTGAGGAAGTAATCGATTAGAATTTTGTACTTATCGAATGACGATGATAATGGCAATACTAATTCAAAATATGTGCCAAAAGATACAGAAAATTAATTGTAAAATATTTTAAAGATAAATAATGAATTAACGATATGGCATTGGCATTGAACATAAATTCTTTATATATTCTTATGTTTATATATATATATATAAGTCAATCTAATTTTTTTCATTTTACTTTTTTCGTATATAAATTTTTTCTTAAATAACTTCCAAACATATTTAAGTAAGTACTGTAAAAAGGTTTTTCTAATTACAATACAACAAGTGCGTAAGTTACCACTTATTACAATTAAGAAAAAGTATCAATTTTTCATAATTAAGTGACGCAATTTTGTCACTCGAATTTAACTTTTCCGCAGAAAGGTTTGCAAAAGTATTTCAATAGATAACAAGCAATGACACTCGCGCCAATCATAAATTATGTTGGCTGTTTGGATTCCGACGTTGTTGGGATAATGGATCGGGGCCCGAGCAGTTCTCACGGTTTATTTCTGTTCAAGACGTCAATTGACGCTTGTCAGGGCTCCTGAAAAAACAAGCTCTCGTAGAATCCCAGTCGAACGCTAATTGCGTCTACGTATAACAAGGTTATACTCGTCCTCTTTCCCAAGAAAATGTCATGAAGATTGTCACGAAGATGTAAAAAAGCGTGGGACAGGCTCCTACAAGAAAAATCCATTTAGGTATTACGATAGATTTTTCTAAACCAAATACAAACTCGGAGCAATAAACATCAACGAAAAAAGCTTCCAAAGATTGTAACGTGTTCGCGACTTGTTCCAGCCGACGTTCTCGTTTTCTTGAAATTAGTAAGAAATGTGATTTATCGTATTCTTCCTCTGAACATTTGTTATATTGACTCGCGTGAATGAAAGTTAGGCAAAAGCACAATACCATACCAAACAAGTTTCTTTATGGAATTCTTTCGAGATTTCTCTCTCGCGTATACAAATCGTTCGACGAAAGGGCAAAAGCTGAGTATCAATGCCGATCCACCCAATCAAACAGTGCCACAACGAACTGCCATGCGTAGGCTTCAAAGGTTGCAAGAGACGCGAGACGAGCGATGCAAAGCGGAAAGAAGATTCCTCGAACGCGATCGTATCGAGCTCTCTCTTCTTCGACGATGGGAAACAAAACGTCTCTCGAAGAATTTTTCAAAATTCCAGCAAAGATACCGCGAAGTCGATGAATTGGAAGCAGTGGGAAGAGAATAGTCGGGAAACGATGGAGAAAGACGCCGAGACAGAGCAAAAGGACTTTGTCGCGTGTAGGAAGGAAAAAGGGAATAAAGGACGTAACTGACGAGGAAATAGGAATCTCTGTTTCCCTTTTCTCGATGCAATCGTTGCTCTTCTGCACAAGGCTTCGAAGCTTAAAATTTCACTAAAGCTGAAATCCCGCAACGATCGCAGACGCCCGGCTGAGACTTAAGAGCGACTTAACTCGATGGCTTCGACGGAATAAGACGACGACGACCGCCGCTACTGCCATGTCGAGAACCTTCGAGCAATGGCTGTAAAGGAAAGGGAGGGAAAGTAGAGGAAAGGCGGTTGGTCGCGGACTCGCGTTACTGGCCTAGTTATTTCAAAGGAACGGAAATAATGAAACGGCGACGGTCGTGCCGGCACTGCTGCGCAAACACCGATATCGAGGGATTTAAGGACTTTACGCCAAAGACATTCGCGTCGACGTTTAGAGAGGCCTGCTGTAAGATCACTTTGTCGACCAAGGCTGCAAAAGCAAGGGCTACGTTTTCCCATCTTTGGATTAAGGTCGATGAGCGAAAGAATTCTCTCGGGTGTTCTCTGTTCTTTATGTAACGATTGCTATATGTAGGGAGTGGAACTCGTAGAAAGATGCTTATTAGGATGAGATTTTTGTTTTCTTTCATTCTTGAGATTTGTTGGGCCAAGGTTAAGGAAAGAGGACCGAAATAAACTTGGGAAAAATGGTATCTGAAGCGCTACGTTGCAAGTAGGGTAACTACCGTTCCATTTTCTTGGTAAAATAGTAGGACGAGACAATTTACGTAATTTAAAATTGGATTAGCTTGTAGCTTCTGTGAAGTGAAAGAATTCCAAATCTTGAACTCGTTTGATGTATTTTTAATTACGTGTTTAAATCGAAGAACGTTTTTGTTCATAGCAGCCCTATTTTTTAAAGGTATAATGGAAGAATACTACAAGAATCATCGAGTTATATCGTATGGTTGCTATTGTTTCTAAATTCTTGAAAATTTTATGCAACTTAGGTGGTATTGTATCATAGGCGATGTTATTGTATTGTATTATACCTAGAAAGTTTGAAATTCGAGATTCTAAAAGCAACTGTTGCTGAGATAATTTCTCGCATATTATTTTCTTAATATAATTCAAGAAAATGAATCTCTGATTAAATCGTTTGTATCGTAATACTTTACATACCGCTTTTATTCAAAATTAGAATGAAAATTAAATTAGAATGAAAATTAAATTAAAATTGAAATTGAAATATACATATACATATTCCTGTAGGAAAATTGTATGTTTAATAATAATAGAAATATACACATTTATTCATTTCGAATATAAAATTATATATACCAGCATGATATCATTGTGTCTTACACTGGCTGTGACTCTTTGCTTTGAATTGTATTTCATTCAATTTTGTTCATTTAAATTCTGTTTCTAAGAGATCGCTCAAACTACGTTAAAAGGTAATACTGTCACGGAGAGTGCCTTTGTACACCGATTCTTTGAGTCTCTGAAAAGGACGACTAGACAGTTGAATTCACAGAAAAGATGACATAAATACTTAAAAGAATCTTCGGTTATTCTCGAAGTGGAAACAAGTATATAAAAGAATTGAAGTACCAACTCTTTGACATAATAATGTCTTTACTTTTGTAATGTGTCGTTTCGTTTTTCACACGAATAAATTCTATCGTATTTACGTTTGCAATGACTAAAATCGATTACTACTTGAAATCGATTCGATGAACAAGTTAATTCTTGAAATTTGATTTTCAAAGTATTTTCTCCTTTGAAATGGATACTTAATCCTTTCGTTTTCACCATAATCGTACGACGACATATTTCGAATTGAAGAGTTTAGAATGAAAATCGACGAAAAATATTTAGTTACCACTTCTAAGATTGCCCATTTCGTCTCTTTATTTTTTATAGCATTTCGTAGTGATTGAAATAAATGAAAGTTTATCGGTACTAAATTTACGAAAACAGGATAAATAATGTAATAATTTCCAATTCTATTATTCTACGTGTCTTATTTAATGTTTCCCCTCTATGAAACTGGTCGTAATAAAGTAAAATTCTTTCTGAATTCTATACCAATGTTAGTTGCGCTCTTTCTACTTCTTAACTGTAAGCTTCAGTAGTTACCACTTACTTTTACTTTGTAAATTCAAGATAGGAGACGTGGTTACTTATGCACAATGTTCACGTTCACTTAAATTCTGTTCCTTTAGTTGTGCGAATAACGAAATACGAATTTTTATAAATATTTACAGTCTAGTTGTTATAATTGCATTGTAAGCTCCATAGTGTCTTCTAGTACCGATCTCAACTTTTAACGCATTACATCCTTCTTTGCGAAACCAGTGAAAAAAGTGTTTCTACTATTAATAAATAATAACAAAACAAACTGAAAATTTTCTCACTGACTAAATAAAATTCAATCCTGAAAGGAATGCATATTATCTACAAAAGTATATAAGAAACGAATGAAGATGTATAACGAAAAATATCCAAAGTATGTTCCCAATATCAAAAATACTTAGCTCCCATATTTTTAGCTGTGTGTCCACAATAACGTTATAAATTTATGAATTTTCACGTATATTCACAGTCTAATAACAAATAATAACCCCACGAGGGTAGCAGTAACGACAGCAACAATGAGGGCGAGCTGATCAGGAGACAAAATATCACCAAAACTCCAGGGACCGGCGGAAGCTTCGTTAAAAGCTATCGAAGCCAAACGCGGTCGCGGTATTTCTGGCATCCGTTTCTCTTTGGAGGATAAACGAACCTCCAGTAACTACAGCTGCAATCTAACGCTGCAGGATAACGCGTGTATCAGCCGCTGTATTTTGCGAGAAGCCTGGAGCCAGATCGATTTCCTGCTAGCAAAAACCGCGCAGAACACGACCTGCAAACCGCGCCGCTGAATTTCGAACTTCGTAACGCACTTATCGGGGAGTCGATACACATGGTTAAGATGTTCGTAAATTTCGGTTACCTGCGATACTATCGATACTCTTAGGATCCAATTAGCGTTAAGTACAGTTACTCTGCTATATATAAGTGGTTCACGAAATTATTCGAATACTTATGATAGAAAACTTCGATATCCACGTACTGTATACGGTATATAAAACGATATGGAAATTCATTATATTTAGTAAAATATTAGAAAATTAAAATATTAAAAATTAAAAATTAAAATATTAGAATGTGAACAGACATCTTAAACGTGTAATAAACGTCAAGTATGATTCCACTGAATATCGCGGTTCATTAATATTTTCTGCAAAATGCATATACATATACGTGTATTAAATATCTTGTAACTTCCATGTACATCTTCAGATCTATTTCAAACTTTACCAATATAATTACGATAGTCGGATCTTGTAACAGTGACAATAAAATTTCAAAAAGTTTGCTATGAAACGCATAACACATCGATGAAAGACGTCTACAAATTTTGGAACACTTTTGCGAGCTTGTATATACCTGAGATACGATAGTATTACAGACTTTGCTACTTTAAGTCTTATTCGATGTATATTCTTTCTTTCGCTTCTTCGAAAACGAGTTCGTTATAGTTTTCTTCGGAATCCTCTATCGTACATTCTAATGTCAACGTGATAAAGCCTCGCCACACACTGAGAATCTATCTTGATTTTTCTACTTACAGAATAATGCGATTTTATTCCGTTTCCTGATGTTTCGGTTGATGTGATTCGAATCATACTATAAATTCTATGGTCTCCGATAAAATAAATTTTATTTGATTTTATTTTACGAGTTTTCCCTATTTACGAGACTCCAACGATATTGGAACGTGGATTTCAATAACCTTTGTCAACGAAGAAATAGGTACTCGAGCGTTTACTTCTCAGCAAAATTTTTGCAAGTCTCGAACGATTTAAAAAGCTTTAGGAATATCAATAAAGAAAAGTGCAAAAATATGAAACATTAGAAGAGCATAATTAAAAACAACTCGTGATATTTGGTTCAAACTGATTGATTATCACTAAAACTACCAATGTTTAATATGTACATAAATATGTTATATAGAATTGGAATTAAAACGATATGTCGACGATATATAATATATGTAATTATGTTCTGTTGTCTCAATAAAATGAGACATTAATATTGCCAGAACGCTTGCATCTTTCTAACTATTCCAAAAATAAAGCATCCAAGAAAATTGTTTTGACAGGTTAACAGTTCTGGCGCTAATTTAATTCATTTAAATAGTAAAATCTTCTGAATTATTCGATACTAAATCGATATAAAAATCTTCAAAACTTGATAATCCTAGAAGAAGTAATATTCGAAAAGCGTTTCGCGATATTTGACCCAATTTGGCCGACTAATTTAATTCAGTTAAATAGAAAGTATAGTCTTCTAAATTATTTGTTAATATATAAAAATTTTCGGAACCAGAAAATATTCCTCGACTATCAGTACCTCGTAAAAATATCTATTCAAAATCGCATTAAATTAAGAAAGGACCTTCAAGCACAAAAATCTCAGGAAGCATTTTCAAGGCCTCTTAAATCCCGGCCACTCTTGAGCATCATCTCCAGTCCGCCTCAAAAAAGACCAGCCGATCTCTCATCCTGTTCCCTCGCGGATTCCCCAAGTGTCACGAGCGAAAACAAGGCGCAGAAAGTCGAACGCACAAAGACAAAGGGTTGGCCTTTTTACCAGAAAGCCCCTTTTATCCAACAACAACGTTGCGAACGTTAAACATCTCTCTCCTCCTTAGTTAGAAAATATACTCGCATCCGCCCACGCTTGCCTCATATAAATCACCATCGACTTCCCCTGCTGATACTCTACCCTCTGAAAGCTCCATTGTTGTTGGTCTCTTCTAGTAACAAGGAAATTGTTTACGACGCTCGTCGCGTACTAGGCGAGCACCCAACGCCACCCAATGCCGCCCAATACCATCCAACGCCACCTAATGTCACCAAACGGCGCACAATGATCTGAAAAATGGCATTTCGTAGCCAAAATCCAATCCTTCTACTTTAAGATCAAGACGATAATTCGATATTTCGATAATAATCGCAATTTAATGACTTTTTCTAATTTTGACAATTTAACTATTTCGATTATTTTATTCCAGTCAAGTTTCTCTTAAGAGCTTTATCAGCGATAATAAACGCTTCAATAGAAGAAACTAATATGCTTCTTATTATTGTCTTTTATAACTTTTGAGGGCACATTTTCTTAAATTACTCGCTTCAAACGCAAGCAGATGATGAAGCTAAATGCATCATTATCGATATAATACGCGTGAACGAGCGTACCAAAATTAGGTTAATTCTCAGATACGCTTACAAATATAAATATTTATTTCGGCATATAAAATTATGACACAGAGTAATCATAAAACATGTTCGACGACGAATTCCGTGCCTCAAACTTGATTGAAATCTTGATAAACTCGTTCTTTGACGACAGTCGTGATTTACAAAATTTTTGGCTCGTTGTCTATTGACTACAGTCGAATTGAAAGAGTTAATTTCATCCACGAAATGTGGATTTCATTCCAGTGTTCATCACTTAGTGGTAGTTGCACCCTCTCGAAAGGTGGGAAGCGAGTCGCTAAGACTACTCATAGCGTGCCATTATTTTCCAACAGAACTACACTTCCGTGTAGATGCACCATTATATCCGTCACGACAATAGCCTTCGTGTGTTCCTCCCATCTTATCACGAGGAATTCTGTCCCTTTTGGCCAAGCTGCTATTATTCTACCGGCTCCTTTTCGTTTCCGACAAGGTGGATCCTTCCTGGCCGAGCTTCTCACGCCTGCCAGCGTTGCGGCTTCTTTCACCCCTGTCCGCGGCCGTGAAACGCGCCTATGGAAAACTTATCGGGCAGAAGACGGCCGCGAGAATAGCTAGCCCCTTACTCCTCTTTCTGTCGTGGCTCAACCACTCTGCTTTCTTGCGGGATGACCGTCCATCTCCGCTTAGAATAGGGACAATCGATTTTATGCAACGCCTTGTCAAGTCATGTTACGAGGAAAGATTGGTTATTGTTGGTTATTTTGAAAATGTTGTGCTTTTATTAGCGCGGGTATTGTTGGAGGAAAGGTTAATGCGTGCCATTTTTCGAAGGGTAGTTTGTGACGATGCAAGATGCATGTTGGATACGCGTTGAATGTACGGAAAGAAATTCGCGACAGGAATCGACGAAGAAATTAATTCGTTATTAATTTATTACCGGCAAACTCTGTCACGCGTTCGCCGAAAAGGGAAAAATTAATTGTTTCAATTTAATTAATTGATTAATTAATCAATCTTTAACACGGTGCTTGTAGATATTCAATTATTTCATCGCTGTTGAAATTTTCGTTTCTGTTGTTAAAATATCCCGTCGATGTTTCTACATTTTAATACCCAGTATCGAGCATAAACTCGTGCCAAAAGTTTTCATTTTCGTTACTAAAATATTCATGCAGTACTTTCAGAACCTAACACGGAGTACTATTGAACGTGTCCTGTATCAAAAAGTTTTATGAAAATCTAACCAAATTATCAAACTATGTGAAAGTGTAAAAAAGTAAAAGTGTGAAACTGTAAAGAACGCTGATTTCTGTAAATTATTATGTATGAATTATCCTTCGGCTTTCACTTTTCACCAATGAAGAGAGAAGAAAATTGCTACGTATAAATACAGATTGATAGATATTTAGAATCTTCTTTCTTTTAACGTAACCTATGATTTCGACAAGCTTCGACGCAAAGGAGTGTTCCAGTTACTGGTCGATTATATCAAAGAATTCTTGGAGTGCAAAGCGTTAAGATCGCAGTTTGCACGGTTTACGATTAAATTGGATATTTGTACATCTACGACGATGACATTTACTTACACTTCTCGTTATTTACGTCTGTACTTTTTGATATCGAATAATATAAAATATCGAATTAAGAAGAATAAGAATTAAGAATAATAATCAAGTTAGATTCAAATGAAACAACAATATGTAAAAGTGTAAAATATATAAAATATCAGATGAAAAGTACAATTATTGCATTTGGAGAATAAAATATCCTTTCACGTTTAATCTATAATTCTTTATACAAATCTGGAGAAAATATGAATTTGCATAAACGTATGCAATCTATTTACGATTTTGAAGAGTTCATTGTACCACAGTAGAAGGAAGTTTATCGTTGCGTATGAGAGTTAAGTGTTAATTTCTAGTAGGGAGGATCAGGTTGAGAGTATTGGTGGAGGATAGGATCCATGGTATGAATTGTTGCATATTGAAGATCAATTGGCTGTTCAAAGCAAATTGTAGTACTCTGAGTGACGTCATGAGTGATCCTTTATGGGCAGAGCGTACGCCTGTAGCTTTGAGATACAGCAGAGTGACAGGACGGTTAAACAGCATGGTGGGATTTGCCCGATGACTTGGAAATTCAAAATGCAAATGTTCCAATATATTTATTCGCAAAGATATCGTTTCAGCCTTCTTGCACAGTAAATTCACCAGTTGTTAATAAATTATGGATTTATTTCTCACGAATTCTAATACGAATAGAATAACTTAAATGTCTTTGGCTTTGTAAAATTTAATTGTAAAATTTTGTCCGCTCTATTTCCAAATTCGTTGCTATGCGAGAGAATTTATCAATGTTAAGTTAATATATGTACGTTTTAATATATTAAGATTGTAATCTCTGGCTTAGAATTCTGATGCTCAGAATTTCATCAATAATATTAGCTGCATTGCGCGCGAAGGTTCAAATTTTCTTGACTTTCCTATTTTTATTCACTAGGTCGCGCGAGAGTGAATTATTTCGTTTCGTTTCATAACGTGACCCGTTCGTTGGCTCGTCGGCCCGCGAAAATTACATTGATTTCTGCCGGATAATCACAAGGTCTTGCGTCCTCTGTAATCTTCGTTTCTCTTGCTCCCGCTGTCCTTTTTCATTATTAAAATCCATTTTATCGAAAAGAACATCTGGGTGTTGTAAAAATTCGCGAAGCATTTTATCATGCGAAATGCTTCGCATCGCGTTATCGTTGGAAAAAATGTTAAATTGAAAAAGTATTGGAAAAGACATTAAAACGAATATCTGCCGTTATCAAACGCGAACAGCTGATATGTTTCTACATATTTCGACCTTCGCCGTTTACTCTAAATTTCAATAATATACAATTGTTAAAATAAAAAACACGGTATTAGAATATTTTTCATACGTATTAACGATCTCTTTGCCGTCATATGTCCAATATTTTGTATGCTATATAAATATCAATTAAAAGTCATAATTAAGCTATCTTTTTGGTCTTGCATTAGTTATATAAAATTAAGACGATGAATATGTATTTTATTTCAAGTACAATAATGACCCATACTAGTGAAATTTCACTGGTTGCATATGTATATTCACATGCATATGTATACGCGTCAATGACATTTACTAGGTGCGTTGCATATATGCGCTCAACTTAAAGGGTTAATATCGTATCATGTCGAGTTTCCATACATTAGTAAAACAGAAATCTAATGTATCGAGGAAACATTACAAATTTAAACAATACATATTTCAATGTTTACGAAAAATTACAATTAAAAGAAATAATTAAAAGGTTCTCTAAATATTAACAAAAAGCTTGACTATAATATTCAGGAAAATGCCAAGAAAACCAAGAGAAATGGTTCGAAGGCTACATTTCTACATGTTGCACTTTGGACGAAACAGACTATAGTTGTGTTAGAAATATCGTGAAAAAAATAATTATTAAATGTCTGCTAATCTTGAAATAACTGAAACATTTTTATGTTTTCTACAAATATCTCATCATACTTGCATAAAGAGAAGGAGAGAAAGGGGAAAGAAGAAAGGATGTATGAAACCAAGTTATAGATTCGTTTGACACAAATTTTTATATGGAAGCAGTCATTTGTACGTAATAATTTACGTTTAAATGGCGAACGCCAGCTGGCGTGAATCATCGTGGAACGAAATGAGAGTCGTGTTGCCATTACGACTTTCTCGGATGCATTAAACGGTTCTCTTGGAAAGCTCCGTGGATGCAGCTTAGACATCGAGTTTCTACAATTGCGAACGTATTCGAGGAACGCTCGTTATACGCTCAGTACCGATTGTCGTTACATGCTCTGAACCTTACGTGAAATGGAATATCTTTGCCTCGTGTTACGCGGATACGCACTCGAACGAGAAAATCGTGAGATTCATTCAAAGTTAGAAATAAATTAGACATTTAACGTGTTGAGTGTATATTGTATTTTCTACAGTCTTCCTCTCCCTATAACAAAGAAGTGATGTTTGCAAACGCTATCGAAAAATAAATGTAATCAAAACAAGAAAATAAATACTCGATTCTTAAGGCTGCGATAAATTCGATTAGTGGAATTTTGTAAATTGTTGAGAATTTTGTAACATGTTGGATTGTGCAAGTAGATCATAATTTAAACAGACAAACGACGAACGCATTGTTTACAATACTAATGCAATAAATTTTGTAAACGATAAAAGAGAACCGAAAAGTTGGAGTTATATATTTTTGGTAGAAGAAACTTTCTGTATTCCGAGGGTTTTGTATAAGTTTTGTAAATCTTGAAATTTCATCGACACTCTAACGAAGTACGATTATCTTACCTGTACTGGTAGAGGTAGAAACAAATCTAAGAATGTACATAGGAGTTACAAAATATTTAATCAAGTACTTATATATTTTGCAGAGATCACGAAAATATTTAAACAGTCGATTATCCACTACATTAACAAGTCACGATATCCAATGGGATATGTTTGCAATAAATATCTCGTAACTTCTATGTACATTTCCAGATTGGTGTCAGATTTTACCAATATAACCACGACAATCGTATATCATTACATTACTAACGAAATTTCAAAGTGTTTCATATAACACGCACACAACATACAGATAGAACTTTCTTTTATAGCAAGTGTTCGAATATTTTCGCCAGCTATTGAGTATAAAATGAATAACTATAAAATTTATTACATTCTGGATAAGTTGACGAAGACTTGGACAGAGTTTTCGTCTTCCGCAGGCTTCCTATGTTTTTATTGAATCACCAGTCTCCCTACAAAGCAGCAGAGGCGAGAACAGAAGAGAACGCGCGAGCCAAATATGAGAAAAGGTATTATGAAACATTTCCTCTGTATCTGCCTTCCTCGACAGTATGTTTTCATGAAACTGGCCACCGCGGAACGGCTCGCGGAAAGTGGCTTTAAGAACGTCTTAACAGCTCGAGGTGTTCTGGAAGATTTCTAAAAAAATTGAAACACGGTCCGATTTAACGCGGCTACCACGTTCATCCCAGCTAGATAAGTTTGTCTCGTAATCGTTTCCATTATAAATTATAAGTTTCCGCAACTCGGGCCCGCGCTATAACCACTTGTTACTATTACATTTATAACCCTGTTTAAAATTAGTTCTACTCCATTTGTTTCTGTCGTCTGGCTTTCGCTTATGAAATCGTGAAAATTGCATAGCGCGCATTTTTACTTGTTATTCGCGGCAAAAATGAAAAGTACAGATTGTGACGCGGATATATGTACGTGCCAGAATTAGCCGGGGCAAGTGTTTCTACGTTAATATAAACATTTAATCTTGCAGAAAGATTCAAGAACAGCGATATCTCTACGTATGCAAACCTTTTGAATGTTAAATCGAAAATATTTTGTACAATAAGTAAATACTGATAATAGAGACTTCTAAATAATTTCAATAATATACTGAATCATAGAATCAAGTATCATACTTTATCTTTTAACCGTCAAAAAAATTGATCGACAATGTTAAGAGGCGAAGATAGGATTCTTAATAATTTTGTATAATCCTCGTTCCTTTAAACGAGTCTGGAAATGGAAAAATATAAACAGAAGCAAACGTCTTCTATTAAA
The DNA here is from genome assembly GCA_014737475.1 of Bombus confusus. Lineage (NCBI taxonomy): Eukaryota > Metazoa > Arthropoda > Insecta > Hymenoptera > Apidae > Bombus > Bombus confusus. Next base: position 6,432,102 of record JACXIV010000002.1, on the reverse strand, counting down.
AAAAAAAAAAAAAAAACAAACTTTGAAGATTTATGACGAAAGAAAAGGGAAGTGCGTACAAAAGCACATTCGAACACTCGTACTTTCTCCCAATACGGTAAACAACCTTGCTAACGACAAACAGGGCAAACGACAAGATTTCAGTGCTTGTCGCGTCTCCGTGCGTATCAAGTCGAATCACTGCGCGATACCTCGTTTCTTGGCAGCTTTCCTGCTCCGAAGAAAAAGTCGATCGACGTTCCCTTTACGCTGGCGTCGAGAGTTAAGAGGACAAACAGACGAACAGAGAACGTCTCTGCAGCCACGCGTCAATTTTCGTATTCCTTCGATCGCGTGTTCTTTCGATCCGCGCACACGCCGTTGGCCTAGCTATCGGAAGAATAAAAGACGACGCGCGCGTACGACTCTGTCTATACGCTCGTGCCTCGACGAGAGAATAGCATATGCGATTTCCACTCCTTTCCTCTGGCATTGTTCCTTTACGAGAGGTCGTCTCTCACGGTGCTCCGGCAAAGGATAGAGCTCGCGGCGAGAGTAACTTTTTATTTGCTCGCGGAGAAATATGAATTTCCACTTTCCGTGTTAGCATTTGATATCGCATTCCACCTTCGATACGGAAACTGCTCTCGGTTCTGTATTTTGTGGAATAACCAAGGGTACGAAGACTTTAATTCACTATTTTTACGAGGAAATTTATGCGATTTTGACGTAGTTTAACGAGCATCTGTGCTGCACGGCAAGTTTGTAAAATACCGCGTGCGAAATTTTCATGCATTTTACGTCTTTAGTTCTTTGCTCCTTTGTTAAATCCTTGTGTCGTGTCGTTTTTCACTTTTCTAAGCTGCGTTGAGATATTTGAAGATCTCCGTGTTTCTTTTCATTTTTTTTTTTTTTTTTTTTTTGCTTACTCGGTAGGGTTAGGTATACACGAAGTGTCGATAGGTTTAGTGTTAACAAAAATGCGTCCAGCTTTGCTTCTTATACCGGCGAAGTGAGGAATTATTACTATGTTTCTAGGTACCTACGAACATTAAATTCTTCGCAGGATATTGCTCGTTCTAGTTTCTGAAATGGCACGGTACTCATGACTTGCCGTAATACTTCGCTCTTACCTCGTACTGACCGTCCTTAAGAATATTCATTACATTCCATACATTTTACGTACATATATCTTCTGCACACATCTTGAAAGAACCGTCGTAGATATCATTAAACACAAGAAATTTCTAATTTCAGCCGAATTTCATGAATCTCACGATTTAAAAATTAATATGTTCCCTAAGTCAGCGATATAATATCTTAATTAATCTCAACTTAACGCCCCTTGAATGGGAAGATATACTGACGCCGTCATTAAAGAAATATATTCTGGCAGGATTATCATTCGCGCCTAAGGTGCGAAATAGGAAACTTTACTGATGAGCTCATTAGTAGTTAATTTTTTCACCCACGTCTTTCTGTCTTATCATGAAAGCGTCATACAATGAGAGAACGTTATTTGTCTTCGTCATACCGAACGGTTAATTACGTAATTTCAGAAAGATTTCTCAAAATTTGCAAAATCAAAGTTCGGGATGCGGGAAGGGCTCGTTTCTACCAAGTAGTTCTAGCTGTATAATAATTATCGCGCTATAGAAGTACGTCACAGGGATCCTTAATTAGGTGTAAATTATTCTGAGAATGTGAAAGTGCCGCAACCATCTTCACACCCACTTATCGTTTCTATCCAACTTATATTAGATGGAGATATAATTACGATAATACGCGATCCTCCATTGTCGAGTCGACGAAAGATCGTATCGGGAACAGAGCGATGGTATATCCTCCCTCTTCTTCCACTTTTCGTCTTACAATCCCCCTTTGTCGATGAAATTTCACTGCGTCTTGTACTGCAGCAGTCACGAATTCGAAGTATTCGCAGGAATTATGTCAAAGGAGGTGACAAAGGTATAAAGGGACAAGTAGAATCGCGCGAGATTAGCGAAAACCAAAAGTCTCTCCTTAATTAATAAATTTCATTACGACGAATTCCACAATTATTAATTATTCGATTTTCTAACTATTAATTTCTTAATTATCATGAAATATGTATCTACCCCTCCATAGAAGGCAAGGTAACTCAAATTGTAAATAATCGCAGAAACACGATTTACTTCCTTTGTAGCAATTTAATATTCTAATTCTTTAAACTAAAATACAATTAATAGTTTCATGTATTAATAACAGTTGGTAGCATCCCTTTATGGCTACTGGTATATGACGCAACTAAAAAATAATTAAAATCTCCTATATCAGTTTGTTGCCAATATCATTATCAAACACTTTTTTCATTATTTAATTACATGCCTAATTACGAATAAAATTTCTTCCTTAAAAAATAAGGTTTTCATACATCTATCACTCTTTTATTTTCTATTAAAATTTGTCCGCTACGTCCACTCATTTGGGTCACTCCTCTATCGATTTAACGAAATAATAACACTCTCCTTGATTTTCAAATAATATTTTAAACACATTGATATATATCGAAGTTCGCGATAGAAATATCAGGCTCCTTGGAAACGGGTTCGAGTTAAAAAGCAATGGTCATAATGGGGTTGCAAGAAAGAAGAAGGATCGATCAAAGACCGAGAAGAGTACACACTTTGTAACGAGGGTGTAATTCGATGGTGGTTCAGATATTATTTCCTCACTGCGAATAATAGGGTCGGTCGCTCTAACCCTCCTCGGACGTTTCTTCATCCTTTATTTTACCCTTTCCTTTTGTCCTGTTCGCAATAATGAACGCTTTGTCGTGTAACGCGTTCCATGGATAAACGGTTCTTCCCATTCGGTGGTATCGCGTAAATTACATTCCCTGTATAAACAAGTGGCCATTGTCTAAGATTCAATCGTTCGACGATGTTCTCCGCGATTAATTGCGTTTCTTTTGACATCTGTAGATCTCTCTGTAGCGAAATTGAGAACGTTTCTAGAGGAGCGGTTTCGTTCTGTCGTCGCACGCGCAATCTTACGTTGGACCCTGTTGCTTGCAAATTCTCGCAAAGTTTCATTCTGAAATCGCTATGTGAAATTAACAACTGTCGAGTAGTTGCTCGACCCGCTATGTACGTTTCCCGGATCGTTGCATCTGTTACATTTGTTACATTTGCTCGTGGCTTAATAAGCATCATATGTATGAGAAAGAAAGGAGTTTCCAAGTCACTGAATCAATTGGAACCATATAAACGTAAACTGCTTTTACATGCAATTTATCCTTTTATATTAACAATAATGCTGTTTTAAACGGTTATGATAATTTGTTAGAAGTGGATTATACATTATTAAAAGAGATACAAATATTCATCGTACGATATGTTACGTTCAAATTCACGATTATTTCCGATGAGTTCTTCTGAATTGGAATCTAATCAAACATTTCTAACCAATTGCTCTATTCAATTATCCTAATCAGATGAAATCCGATTAAATATTTTTGATCGATTATTCCAATAGTGAAGAATGAACAATCGCTTTTGATATTTTCCACGAAATGACACTGAATAAATTCGCCAGTATATTTATTTCTGCGTACGCTGCTCATACTCGTTTTGTAATCTGCGTACGATTAACATTTTTTTTTTTATCGAAGCTTATCATCTTAAAATGTGTAATTTTCCTTGCAATAACATTTCCATTGATTAAACCGTCATTTCAATATTCGGAGGGTCCTATTATGATAGGTCGTTGAAATAGGTCGTCTCAATATCAGCTACGACAGTATGAAACTAAAAATAAATAATGTCATTTAAAAAAGTCAAAATGATCTTGATTTTTTACGGAAAAAATAATTTCATGGAAATTTTTTATACTGCAATTTGTAGCCGATTGAAAGCCAATTAACTTGTACTCGAAACATTTCTTCGTCAAATTATCGGAAAAATCGTGGCCATATTTACGTGGTTTGCCCTGTATATAAATGATATATAATAAATCCTATACATAATAAATGAATTTTTTTTTATCCTAATGCTCAGAGTATTTTTTCGAGGTTGGCAGTTAGAGCGAAATAGAAAGCGAGGACCATTACGTTATAAGTTTCTACTCGCTGAATTTTATGTAGTATTCGCAATTTTCATTTCATAATTTGCGTTACACCGAGCTCAAGCGTCTCTGTACGAACGATGGAATTGCTCTAGTTTCATCTCTCCTGTGTAATTTACATGGAGATCCCTCTAATCTTCAGCTTTGCGTACGTTCAACGAACGTTTTCGAAAACTGTGCAAAAGTTCCACCGCTAATGGTATTCTGTAACTGAATCATCATTCCCTAAACGTAAAAATTTGCCTTGACGCATGGGTAGACACGAAAAATGACGAATCGATATGAAAAATATTTTGAATGGTATTTTAAAAGATAATCCTGTATGAATGTTATTAAGTTAAGTATCATACAGCGATACTAAAATCAGAAAGTCAACAAAAATCTACTTATCTTTTTTTTCTCTTGGGATCTTCATATGTATAAGCATTTTATACTTCGCATATTCTATCGAGGTATCTATACTTCAACGTATGTGTATGTCATATTTGCTGTATAAAATACAAATGTGTGTGGAATATAAATTAGGCTATGAAATGTGAAATGTGGACAATAGAAAATATAATAAACATAAAATATCGGCAGTACGTATCCCAAATATGTGAAAATATGGTTTGTATTCGAAATATTTCAGCATACGCGTTTTGCTACGAAGTGTACACAGCAATAGAAGCGAAATGAAATTCCATGGCACGAAAATAGTACGTCGAGAACTATGAATATCAAAAAGATGCGTTCTATATTGCATTAATTAGATATAACAATCCATTTAGTTTCTGAAGCGACGCAGAAATTTATTTTTGTACAAAGCTGAGCATAGCAAACTGCTTCTCGGTTTGCAAAGAGCAATGAACCGATACGTCTAGGCATCATTCATATTTAGTGCATCTGATCAAAGCTTCATCACAATTTTCTTGCATTAAAGTCTTTCATTGATTTTGATTAATTACACTACTTGTATGTTCGTTAAATATTTTAGTCAATTTTTAACTTCGCTTCATTACTTCCAGTGAGTTCTTATTTTAGTTGGAAAATAATTAAAAAATTATTAGTGACTAAAGTAGTGGTAATGCGTTTATTTCTTATACCTTTCGGCCTTCGAAAGGAGGGTTTACAATTAATTTCTAACGATCAATAGCATATCATAAATTGGATCACAAATTGAAACAAATTTTCGTACCTAGCAAATTTAACATATATCTTTGAAATTCAACTCATCTCCGCTCGACACCGAGAATACATTATAACCGCACTACGTTTTCACTCGCCTCCTTTTGTTAATAATCTCTCTCACCCACTCCGCTTCCTTCTCCTGAGCCCCTCAATATCTCAGCAACTGCCTTTATAGTACTTGTCATGCCGCTGCAATCCCCTATTAAATGTTCCATCGTTTCTTTGTTTCCAGTGCATAACTAGCAATTGTTTTCTTCGTCCTTTTTCCAATATCTATTTTCTCTTTCTTCATTGCCGCATTTGAACCTCGCAATTAATTTTTGATCTCCTCCGCCGTATTCCATCGTCAAACACTTTGCAGCTTCTTCAGCAGCTTAGCGCTTTGTATCTTTGATTCTATTTACTTTCCGTTATTTTTTCACATTGCCCTTGCTTCGATTTTCATTATCTGCGATTTTTAAGACAATATTTCTCTATTCTCTGTGTCCTGGGTTCCTTTAACTCTTCCATCATTATCCCGTTTCTCATATAGTACCGCTCTCTTTCTTGATTTCCATCTTCATCTTTCGCTGTATTCTTTTTCTTTTATCTGTCTTCAACATATTATTTCCTTTCTGTTTGCTTTCCCGCCTTTTCCTTCACATTTTTTTACTCCTTCCCGTGCTTCTAACCTGATCTTCTGTATCTTCGCTTCTTTCGGGATAATATAATTATTGATTAAAATCTTACTTTTTAAAGCCACGCGCTGTTTAATACTATTTTAAGTGTTCGATAAATGACACTTATTCTTTCTAAATAATTAAATGCGAGGAAGAAGGAGAAAAATTATATTGAAATATGTAAGCTTCTGGTCAAAAGTTTGCAGCATATTAGGGTTACAAGAGAAATACTAAATAAACGTTTTATACGTAACGCTATGTTCCTTTTATAGTATTGAATCTGTAATGAATTACATTTTGAGAATGGGAATCGTAATAACAATACGCTTAAAAGCGAAGGACATTGCAATTTTTTGAGCAGGAGTGTACATTGGAAAAATTATGCAAAATCATAAATGTAAAACTTACTTATGTAAACATGAAACGTAGTACAGTAAAATGTAATAAAAGGTAGTACAATATGCTATTTATGACATTTCCATATTACGCTTTTATCTTTTGTAAACACGTGAATTAGCAAATGTACTCGTACAATTATTATGCATTTATTAGAATTTTCAGGCAAATATTCGAATTAAAGATCATTCATTTATCCACTTAATTGTTTCAACTACAGTCTTCTTCCAATACCGTACATTTCTTATTCTCAATACATTTTCTATAAATTCTCCGTAAATTCTACATTCAAGAACATAAATACGTAGATTTTATTTCCAAGAACGTAACAGTTTCTAGAATCTAAAATTCGAGACAAGTTGTTAATGTACTCCAATGTATATGTGTATTCGTATTGATTAATATTTCATTTGAATCTTTACACGGTTTTAGAAACGTTAAGAAAACGAAGTATGCGACATTCGAATAGCATGAAAAAACTGCGAGTCCGATTATCGGTGGCCATACACTAACGTACGTTGAACGAATCCATAATGTTCGCACATCAAAGCCAACGTTGCTTCAGCACTTGCCTCGCAACTATAGTTCGTCTCCCAGAAGCTCAGACTTAATTGAGTTTATTAATTATTGATCAGGTGTAACAAGATTAGCTCGCTTGCATGCTTCGAGGGACAGTGAGCCATTAACTGTCGCTACATAGCTAGTAGCACGCTCCTGAATTAGGCATCACCGTCTTAAGACTCGATATTCATTTGGTATTATCGTGAAATGCTAGCGAACAACTGAGAGAGTGGATGGGAATTCGGGTCACACCAGTAACATTAATAACATCGGAAAATAGTAGAAATAATAAAAAGATTAGTAATGATATAAATTCGCGGCAGGATAATAAATTCAGTAAAATAGCGAGGTCAATAAAAACGAGAAAAAAATATAAATCCGCGTTGGAATAATAAAATTAGTAGTAATAAAATCGTTGGATGAATAAAAACGAGTAAAAATATCGTTTAATTAAGAAACAGATTATTAATGACAATTAATAATATTAAAAACACGAATTGGCAACACAGTAACGTTATAATGGTTTATAGAGTGTATGAAGAGCATGTGGGTATACGTTAGGTTCAAATTACTTGGATTTCTTTCGAATTATTCGAAATTCCTTTTATTCGATCGACGAAATCGACAATTTTCGATTATAAGAAATTGGCAACAGAAATAAATGGGAAAGACGAATCTTCAGGGAAATAAAGAAGCAGCAAAAAGGAGTAGACACAAATATAGAAACTGTAGGTAAAACTAGGAAAAATCGTAATGTGGGAAAAGAAGTTGGTAAATTTTACATTGAAACTAAGGGACGAATTAATTTTACTCGTTTTATTATTTGAAAAGAATTTATCCAGAATTTCTTGTCATTAATATTTTTAAATAATTGATTTATATGATTTGCACGTAATTTTCGTTCTCATCGTTCTCTTCGTTGTCCCTGTGAGACATTAAAATTGCAACGTTTGTTTGAATATTACGATATTGCATGTAAAATGAAAATACGAAATATCACCCTCTGTCATCTCATAATCAGTTTTCGTTGCCATTAAACGCCTCGTTGTTAAACGTTTTTCATACTGAAAATAATCAGCAGATTTATACGATAAATGAAAATAATTACCTAATTAACCAAAAATACCGTAATGCTATATCACATCATGTTAAATATGTGAATAATTAATTCTGAACGAAGCACGAAAAGATTTCCTGCTAAATGGCTGCAAGCTGTGTAAAATCGATGAACAATTCTCATAATAATTATTACGAATATACAATAAACTGCTTACTTTAGTGATAGCAAAGCAAGTTTCTGAGAGTACTTCAGTGGAATAACACTCTTCATATAAATAGAGGCAATAGTTACATATAGCACTTTCAAGAGTACAATTCAAACTCTCGAACGCCGATTTTTATATTGAAGATAGTCCCTGAAAAAATATTTGATAGGTATTTTTTTTATTGGAAATCATGAAAGGGTGAAAACAGTCCACAAAGTTGAGGATTGAAATTACATGTACCGTTTCAAATATTTATGGATCAGTTTGAATAATATAGAGTCACTCGTTTAAATAATATATTAAATAGTAGATTTTTTCGGTAATTTTTTTTTATATCAATCCACTCTTTTAACACTACTCTATCTTCGTATGAAATTTTGTATGTAATTATGGACGAAAATAAAGGATACGATTCTGGAATTAGAGAGGCAAACGAAACAGAAAATAATTTATTTACGTAAAAATATTTGATTCGTCCCTTGTTTCGATATTTTGTATTTTGGCAGTGCGAATGCACTGGACCACTCTATGCAACAATTACCGTATTTATATATATAATAAAAATATTTTTTTCCTGAATTTCCACCTATTGATCTTGATCAGTCGAATGACGCACTTTTTATAGATAACGCGTTAAAAATCTCATAGTAAACCGAATTAATAGCCATTTGTAGTCATTCAACTGTGCCTGTACCGACCGCGTACGATATAAATGGTTACCGAATAAAGAGTCGATCTCTATTTGCTTTTAAAGAAACAAGGCGTGAAATATCGAAAAATTTTTAACGGCGCCAGCTGCACTCGCCGTACTTCAATTCCTGGGCGTTTTATCGGCAATTTTTATTTTTAACGAGAGACTGGCGCGTCGGCACAGTCGACTCTTTCGATCGGTGACCGTAATGAGAGGCGTTCGAAATAGAGAACGCGCTAAAATGGAACGAGAAAGTCGATAACTCGTGAGACATCCTCTAGGACAATGATTTTCGTTTTTATGACACTCGTTGTGCCGATTCAAACAACGAGAAAATATATAACAGAGACTGGCATTTCCACGATGTCTCTCGTGCCGGAAGAAATAAATCTGAAACTTTATATACAGTAAAACATGACGTTAGACAAGTAACATCCCATGGAACGAGAATGAGAAATCATGACACGATCGAAATTTTTTGATCATTATCCATAATTAAGAAATTATGATACGATTGTATATGAAACCTGTTTTGCGTTTAGGCTAGAATATAAAGAAGAATTTGTTTGCGAGATAAATGATTTTAATTAATTAATCGAGCTGTGGGAACTGTATAGAAAATGACTGATTATTCGTTCTTTACATTTCCATAACGCACTTATCAAAATTATGAAAATTATTGAACATGACTCATTAAAATAGTATTTGCCAATTGTGCTTGTAAAATACGCGCAAAAAATTGAAAAAAATTGAATTTGGTCAAAGTGATTACTAATGGACTTTTATATAGATACGATGAAATACCTGATATTTTAGTTTTGATAATTAACTGAAGTATGTATCGTTTTATGCACCAATTATTCGATTAAATAAATTCTCAAGGCGAAAGTAAAAGTATAGAAGCGATAATATGCTAGTGGTATAGGTGCAATATGGATCTAGTAGAATATTTATCAGTAACTCCATTTTTCCCTTGTGTTTAGAAAAATCGACAACAACATCTCTTTATCACAAAATTCTCATGCAATCAAAGCTATGAGATAACAGAAGTTAATAAAAATAGACAGAAATAAACGAAGGAAACATTCGTTGTGTGAAATTGAATTACAAGTTGCCAGCATTTAGTACGTACTAAATTTAATAATAAACTAAATGAAATTTTCTACATGAAAAATTATAAATTATTCTAATGGACAAAAAATTATGAAATCATAAGGGAGAACCTATAATTTGCAACTTGCCAATTCACAAATATTGTTAATCAGAGAGTTACTGTACAAAACGGCTCAGATAACAAAATAATGACGAATCACTACTAAATTCAACAAATTTATCATATTTTTGTTGCAATAAGATAAATTCTAATTAGTGTGTAATCTTGTGTTAACGCATGTTCACGTTTGTCATGATTCTTCTTTTTCCTCTTTTCTTTGGTCACCGACAAGCCGAAATGACATTTCATTTCCACGTCAGACTATCTCCACGCCGGCCGGCGCTGTGTTTTCAATTAAAATAGTCAAATAAACTCCGTAAACGAGCAAACAAAGATGACCAAGGGGGTGGTGGAGAGGAGGAGGAAACGGAAGAGTGTGAATTTCGCAGAGACGAAAGAAGCGATAGAAAGTGAGCGGCAACAAAAAAAAAAAAAAAAAANAAAAAAAAAAAAAAAAAGAAAAAAAAAGGGAAAAAGGAAGATGAAGGAAATCCAGAAGAGAAATAGAGGTTGTAGAAGCGCGAATCAAATAAGAGAAACAATAGGACAGAATCAAAGAATGTTGGGCGAGAAAATGACAGGAGGCTGAAATGGGAGGAAAGAGATCGAATTAATTGCTAGCACCATCCTTTCTTTACGTTATAGTGAAACACAATCAACGGAATGTTTCGAAACTTGAAACAATGCTGTCTACTCGGCGCCGTGCACAACGAATCTGTTCGAGGTAACGATTTAAAGTTCTTTAACCACTATCAATCCGGAAAAGCACGCTGAATGCACCGGCAGCCGATTTATGGGATCGACTTGCTTTTATTGTCGTTGGAATTCGAATTTCTCATACAGAAAGGGATTTATCTTTAGTCGGTGAAACGAGAATTTGACTGATTGATGAACGATTTCTGTATTTCTTCTAATCGATACGAGTATTACGATTAGATGTAATTCTAAATTCTAAATTTAGAATTAAATTCTTTGTCGCTGGATATTACTGTCAAGAATACATATATGCATATAGTAGACAAATTTATAAAAATCTAATTGGATTAAATGTTTTTATCTTTCGATTAATAATATTGCGTTTCTATAACTATCGAATTGATCGAGTAAGTTTTTGTATATCGTAAATAATACCAATGTAAGAGACAACTTTAAAAAGAATTTCCAAGAGGACGGATCATTTGCGACTCATCGTTTCTTTGAGATTCTTATTCCTTATGACGATATTACGCGATGCAATAAACAAACACCTTTTGACCCTGAAATTCAACGTCAACTTTACACTTTTTTATCGGATCTCCGACAACCCCAGGATGTAGAATCATCTGTCAAAGCCAGGACATATCATTTTTGTAGCACTCTGCACATTTGCTTTGCCTTGGAGAAGTATTAAGGGAGAAGTATTAAAATAAAGACTACGTACGTGCCGAATAAATAAACCATGAAAGGCAGACACATGGAGAGATATGGAAATATTTAAATAAATCTCGAAGGGTTCAGCACTCGCTACGAGCACACAAGTAGTCATCGGTTAAAGATTTACAAATTGCTTGATTTCAAAGTGTTACGCATTTTTCTGGCATTAAAGATTCGTGTAATTTATTAACATCTCATAAAATGTTCTTCTAGTAATTGTGCGAGCCTTAAGACATGGCGTGTCATTAATTAAATTTATTAACTACATTAAAGTTAAGACCGTGAATTTCGGAATAAACTGCACGATCGATACTATCAATTATTACGAAAAATCGAGCAGGTGAGGCATATTGGATAAATTAGATACGTCTAACCAGTGAAATATTACACAATTATATCTTCCAAAGTCTCATTAAAGGACAAATTGTCGTTATTATGCTCTAAAGACGCATCAATTGTCGGATGAGACAATTTTGCTGATGTCTTTTAATTTATGATTGCAAACAAACTTGTACTTTACGTACTATGTCTCAAATTATGAAATAATATAATTTATAGTAGCGTATATCACGATAAAAATTACCATAACAATTAGTAGTACTTGCTAACGATAGATTACTTTAATTTGATATTAATTAAATAATACCATTCGGTATTAATCTTATTTTACATTCCGTAATATGAAAAATTGACATGAATATAAATGGTCGAGTCACGGTTTTATACAGTTTTAACGATATCCACATATATTATTTTGCTTCGTCAGACCGAATTAGTGAAAATGGTAACATATTTATGTAGAGTTTAATAAATATAAATTTAAAATCAACTTGACGAAACACAGAATTATCTATTCTACCCTATTAATATAGAAACTGTTGTCATCGTACGTCCAATTTAAATAGAATTCAGACACCTGAAAATAGAAATTTTGAAGGAAACTGGCATTTTAACTATTCGCATTAATCGTACGTATTTAATACTATACTTTTAGCGAATTTAACATACACGCTGTACTTCAACAGATATTATATTCTATGCATATTCGTTATTTCAAATTAAAATTATCAATAAACGTACCCAGTGATTATTTACTATTTAATAAACATAAATTTTCTTGATATGCTTCATTATGCTTCACTGACGTTTCGATTACTTTAATTATTTCAAGTTAGCATTAACCAAAGACTGTCAGTACATTTGTTTTATCTGCTTTCTGACTAATCGTTTGTTACGGTACAAATATTTTGGTTTCTTTCTGGCATCATTATGTACAATGTTTTCGTTGCATTCTTTTGTCACTACGAACGTTAAAATAACAGGGAAACCAAACGCTTTTGTGAAGTTCTTCAACTCGTTTGCAACGAAATCATGTTCGTTAGTAGACATGATTTTATGTTTTCATAAAGGACAGTAGTAAAACACGCAAACGTTTCAAGTTACAACCAAGTTTTAAGTAAAAAAATTATCGTCTTGTGAAATTAACAACTCAGACACAATATGTTTATTCACTTTTGCTACAAATACAGACAATTTTGAAGTTACATTAATTGTAGCAGTTGCATTGATTGTATCGAAATCAGAAAACATTGTTAATACAAAACCAAATAACCCATTGAAAATGGAGATTACATATACTCAAATGTTTTAAAGTAACTTACGAAATTTTTATTTAAGAACAAAGTCAAATCTAAAACCTTCCAAATATTTTCATTAAAAATCCGTAAATTATTATTTATTTAAACAAGTCGTTGTAGCGTTTCAAATTTTAACCATAAGAATATTAAACTATACTGTTAATATTTATTAGTTTTTTTCCCATTTTCATTCTTTATTTATAAAGAATTATTGGGCGATGAATAATGGAAGTATTATTTATTTAACCGAAGTAATTAAGATCGACGGTATTACAATATCTATTAACATGTGTATGTAAATAAAAACGATATATTTTAATGTCTGCTCATTAAAATGCTTCGCATTCGGTTTATTATTATCTTTTTATTGTATTGAAACCACTGGAACAATAATACTGTCGACAATACTGATTTCATCGTTACAATTCGCTTTTCAATATAAATTCATTTTAATTTCAAATAGTATCTTTCAATGCTCAACGCCTTTATAACAGGAAGAAACATGGGATCGCGTAAAAGTAAAGATAAATAATTTTACTTTCATGCTGAAATTAAAATTTATCGATAAACTAGACCAGGGAAGAAATGGACTACGCTCCGAGCTAAATAAATAGAATGTCATTCGTGAATTAATAATGTCTATGCATGTGAACGGAAACTTCAATTTTCGTTAAAATTCATTTTCTCCGGAGTGGCCATTTTCACAGCTGCATGATATCCATATCTCTTCAGACAAACATAATGTTTTGTTTGAAAATGAGCAATTAGAACTTGAAATTGCGCAAAGTTACCGAAACATCAATTACTAGAAAGTTTTCGTCAGAATTATCAAAATGAACGTTATCGATTAATATAATTCAAACTAAAAGTCGGAAGAGTTTCATAAAGAGTGATAAATTCATTTACGGCTGAAATTCTTCTAAATCCTACGATACAAAAATGGATCTAATTCCAACCTTCTTGAAACATATTAGCTTTTATCATCTACTATGTACAAATGTTTGTTCCACTGACTCTCATCACGCTGCTTTCATCCTGGTCACCTTGGAGGGTGCACGTGACGTTCAACTTGTAATAAAAAAAAAATGGATTTATTTACAATGTTTCGTACATTGACAAAAGGTATTCGAATACTTTCGTGAGCAACCGCAGCGCCAGCTAATCGTGACAAAGGAAAACAAACGAAGAGGAAAAGGAAAACGAGATTCTTCTCAAACCGACCTAAATGAAATGTACCTGCGTAATCTCCATTGACCTGTATTTTCTTTAATTAACAGCAGTTGGAACGAAGCGTATCGCCTGTGAAACCATTTGTATGTTGGTTGGTCATTACTCATTGAGGATCCATTAGAGACGAATTCGAAATGGCGCGTGCTTTTGCCTCTGAACGAATAACCAACAAATATCGCAAAGGTATAAAGGTCGATGCAGGATTTTCAGCTGTTTACCCGATCGTATTTGTTTACAGTATGATGAAATTGAACCTTGCTACGACGATTTCTCGTCATGGAAAATTGAACGAGCATCGCCTTTGACCGGTGCTCTCTCCTTTTCTCTTTCGTGCTCGGCAAAAGCTAAGCCGTAATATGGAAACTAACTACGCACATTTATTCATTTCCTTCCTTCTCTCGTCTTTCTCGTCGTTTTTAAAGTTCGTTATATCAATGTAAATTGGATTACGCCGTTTTAAAAGTTAATGATATTCTTTGGGGAATTATTTCGCCGATAATGTAAGTAAATTGATAAAAATGATTAATAAAATTAAATAAAATTTAGTTAATAGATTAAAAATCAAGTTTTTTTTTTAAATGTGTTTTAAGTTTATAGTCGACAATATTGATAGTAGTAAATTCTTTCATTCAACGTTAAACATATGTATCTCATTTTTATTTCCGATCAAACCAATATTTCTTTTATCTCAGAGATAAAGTACACGGTAGACGGCGAGAGGTTAGCACATTTATCGCGATTAATATGATTAATAAAAATAAAGTTTTTGTAAATAATAAGATTATAGTGATTATGTACAATGTACGTATAAAGTGACTCGTTTAAGCGAGATGTAAATATTTCTCTCAGCCATTGTTGTATGAAAAGACATCGGAGAGGAAAAATACGTTATTTGAAGAGCTACATGTTTTTTATATTCATGCAAAAGCAATTCATTCCTATATCAGAGTTCGACATCATCGATGTTTTCTTTTAATCCAATCACATATTTTTCTTTCAAATTCGCATAGAATATAAAATAACGAACTCGGTAACGATCATAAAATTCTATAATTAAAATGGAGCTGCTTCGCAATATTTTTCTATAGGAGTATCGAGGATGATGAAGTCATATACGTGCGATATATCGTTTACTAAAAACTGGCAATTAAATAAGATACTATGTGCAAATAATAATAGTACGCGTATCTGTAGCTCGTGACCGTTGGCTATCGGAAATTGTTTCATGCTCAAGAGTCATTGCATCGAAAGGTTTAAGCAGGTTTCGTGCTCGAGATTAAGACTAAATTACACGGTTTATATAGCAATATTGACATAATAACGCTAAAATATACAAGATGCTTTTTACATTAAAGTAGATAATACCGTGGCAACGGTAAGTCAAAGTGAATAAACTAGTCGTCAGTGAAAATATCGAATCAAATTTTGTTCGTACAAATCAAAATGACTTTTCGACTTCTTAAAATACTTTGAATACTTTCAGAATTACGAGTTACGTAAAATCTTAAAAAAGAACGTAAACTACCGTAAATCGTAAAAATATTATAAATTCTTAAACGATCGAATATGTTAACAAACGTTTCAAGGAATACGAATATTATAAGAATCAAAATACAATTATTAGAATCTAAAAAAAATTGCGAATATTGTAATGTTTACAGAAACTAATGTTCCTGGACAGCGGAGACGAATACTTCGCATAAAGTCTTTTAAATGTGAGAAATAAACGAAGCAGATTTTACTAAAGCGTAGATTAGATATTATTGGCTGTCGTGCGTCATTGGTAAACCGTTTGAAAGGGAAGATGAGTTTGATTCAATTTCAGGGAAACGTATGAATCGTTAAATGTAAAGCGACACGTGCCACCTGATAGTTTTGAAAGAGCAGCGCGATCGTATAAGTTTCGTTCAGTTTAGCCAAAGTCCAAGAGCCTTTGAAACGTACGGAGTCGTGTTAAAAGTGGAAAAGTTTTTATCTATGAATACATAAAACATGAGACGTGGGAGAATCTGAAACTAACTTAGACAAATATCTAAATATATCTATGCGTAGCTTTTACTTTGTTAACACTAACCTTACCAGGCGCTGTCGAATGACCGGTTTCAAAATTTAATTGAAAATTGTACGTTCATTGTTATTTCTATTTTATTGTTACAGAAAACTATTAAAATAATCAAAGATTCATTTTCTTTCGCAATAGTGTTTCACAGCCAGACAGCCAGAGTACGTTCCAATTTATTACACAATTGTTCTACTTGGTCAAGAACATAAATTATTTTTCTAACGAATCGCCATCGAATAATGAACTTTTATTGATTTTCTCAGTATAATTAAAACTTTAATGGAATTGCACAAAATTTAAAATCGGTTTTAGTTCGTACTTATTAAATTTACAATCATTGGTTAAAGGATGATTTAATTAAAAATGATTGAGATTTGTAACATTTCCAGTTCTGTATTGACAAGACTATAATCGCATCAAATTTCCCGACAATTACGATTATTTCTAAATATACACTAATTCGAAATAAAACAAGACTAACACGAATAAATGAAACTTGAACTGTTATGCATTTATAACAACAATAAATTCAAACCGATAAGAATATGCACATAATTACATTGACGATTTTTATTAATTTACCAGGAATTTGAAAGTACCAAAACACGTAGAATGGATATAATATATGAAAATATATCGTATAAAATGTCTACAGATCAAATAAATTAAAAAGTAAAGATATTCATAGCGTAACGCTGTACTACATAAAGAAATATTTTGCCTGGATTTCCATTTTGTTAATTATATTCAGAAAGGTACGAATTCGTATAAACGTCCACGGTCTAATGATCATAACAATAAGAAGAGAACGACGATCACAACTATAACCATAAAAGAGCAACGATAACAGTCCATAAATCACTGTTAGAACTCCGATCTGTTCCCAAAGAGAACTCCAAGTTCGTCAAGGGACTGATTAAATTTCAGCCGATTGCGGGCCGATAATTGAGTTCTTCCCAAAAATTTTGCCGGTTACTGGCTGTTACTTTGCTCATGGGGGCAGCGGCGGTAGCAAGCTGTCCAATTTATAATTTCCTTTGGGGCTCGCAGAAGCAAACGGCAAGAGGAAGTTTCTGTGCAGGACGGCCGCCTATTTCTAGCGACAGTTAAATCTTCCATCGGGATTACCGTCGTTCCTTTTCTACTTCGCCCGACGTATCGCGAAACTTTATTGACACGGCTATGCGTTAACCCGTCGCGACACTTACCTCTCCTTTCTCCTGCTAGAAAATGGAGCTTACGTTAGATTTGTTAGCTCACGGTTAAGTTTCTGCCGCGAGGACACAGTGTACGCAACGTATGGCAAATTCAGACAGCCACTCGGAATTTTCAAATCAAAAGTCACGAACCAGGTTAACGATACCCAGACTGTATGAATTTGAACGAAGAAATTTAAGGTCGTTATCATCCGACGGTACTTTACAGCATGTGTCTCTTTACTGCTGCACTCTTTTCAATTATGATATGTAGTTTGGTCCTTGGTTGTTATTCCACGGAAATAACGATTATAATGAACCTATATGTACATAGTGGTTCACGAAAACATTCGAACACTTACCGTGGGGAATTTTTATAAATATTTGAAATTTCATTGGCGATACGAAGAAATACAACTGTGTATATAGCCGAATATACGTATATTCGATATAGAATAACGTATATATACAGAAGGAAATATACGAATTCCACTGATTAATGATTGCTTTCGGCCAATTATAAATCTTGAGATATCTAATAATTATTATTTTGATTTTTACAGAGAATCAAGTGCAAGCAAATAGTCGTTTACGGTAGTTGCGCGAATAGTTCTCAGTTCTACTAATTAATGAATTATTTCTTTATGGAATATCCGTAAACTGAGATTCTTGAGGCTGTTAATAATTATTATCGTAACTTTCATACAGAAGCAAAGGGAAGCAAATAGTTCGTTGAATAGTTATTCATTCCATTAATTAACGAGTGGAATGTTCACCAATTATAAGTTTGGAGATAGTTAATAATTATTATCATGATTTTCACAGAGTATCGAGATAAAGCAAATTTACGTCAATTTCGTAAGTAGCGAATTAAATAGTTTTCTCTTAGTTCATATATGAATAGAATTTTTATCTTTTCTTGAATCCTATTCGACCAAAATTCTTGTCGCCGTTTAAATATACCTCGTTTCGTGCCGTCGAAACTCCATTGTCACTTGTCATTCGGTAAACGGTTTCGATTTCTCTGGAAAGTCCCTTCTCGCTTCGATCTTCTTCCCTTTGTCGTAAAGTTTCGTCGTCTAACTTTGTCGAAACTTCATCAACTCGTTGCGATCGCATCGGGAGTCCGCCGTACTTTATCTCCCTTGGACGTTATAAACGAAACAATTTTACCATGCAGTAAAATGCTCGACCGTATGACTTTCCGTTTAACACGCGTGTGTATTTTTCGCCTTTTCTCTTTCTTCGTCGCGAAAAACGTCTCGTTTCCAACGAATATACAACGAAACGCGGAAACGCAGATAAGCGTTGTAAAACGGTTCTTCCTATCTCGATCTATTGCGTAAAGCTATTAACTGTTGATTATTATGCTGTTTTTATCGTTGTGATCAATAAAATTGACAGGACGTTTCAAGATCATCAAAAATGTCGAATAGATAAGAATACACTATGTCCATCTCGCTATCGAAACATTTTTTCGCATCATTCATATTTTTCGGGATATTTGAGCGTTTCTGAGCAATAAATTAATAATTTATTTACCTAACTGATTTTATGTTTTAAATAATTAAATACTTCCTTTCCACAAATTTGAAAAATTTCGAATTGTCATAGAATACTTATATGATAATTAGCTCGATTATTTATTAGGTTCTCCCAAAAGTTTCTTTTGTTATTACAAAATGTTGTACATCTATTACTTCCTTATAAAACGAAAGAAGCTTTTGGACGATCTAATAGAATACATACAGCAGCGCATGAAATTTTGTTATTAATTAAACTGACAATTTATTCAATATAATAGAAACTATTCTCTTTGTTACAATACTCTAAGAAATTTCTGTTAAATTATCTGTGCTCATTAGAATAAAACTGATTGAATCATGAATTTCTGCTTTTCCTTTAGTGGTAGTCAACGTACGACGTTATACAAGCATTTGAGTAATATAATATTATAGTAATAAAGTATCGGCATAATGGAATATTCACGTACTGTTTGTTCTGATAATGGAAATTCTATGAATAATATGAAACACTCATGTAAGGTGTTTTCAAATTAAACGATTGAGATATACCAATATTTCGTATGTAAATTTATGAACAAGATGTTATATAAGCAGAAGAATTAATTTATTCGAACAGAAGATGCTTATCAGTAAAAAATATAACGATATATTCTTTCCTTATCTACAGTTCTGTGTCTAAGAAAATCAGATTAAAAATTTAAGATAAATTTATCTTTAGTTATTTAGTTATTTTGAACAAGTAGTTTTACGATACTGGAAGTTAATAAATTTTCTTTCTCTTAACTCTGAAAGTGTAGTACTGTCAATAACTTCTTTTTCTTTAAGAATTAAAAGTATAGCATGGTCAATCATTTTTTCTAGCTTTAAGGATATATGAGATGATAATATAACGCGAGGAGGAGAACAAACTTTTATCCACATATTTTATAATAAATTTCTCCAACCCTGAAAAATGCACAATTGTAAATTTATAATAATCTCAAACTATTCTGACGTTTTCTTCAATTATACCTTCTTACGCGGAGTTTCAACATCTCAGAATCAATATCTCACCCTCTGCGACTACCTTCGCCATTTTACCATTTTGTTATTGATTCTAACTCCGTTCTATAATCCATAAAAAATCCGGACATCTTCTAAGATTTCAATATTCGTAACTAAACTGCGAATCTTCGTGTAATTTCATGCCTAATTACGATATAAAGATTATTAAAGACATACATCTTTAAAAATTCGTATCGTAACTTTCATTTATTAATTCGTATGTAAGACAAGATATGAAAAAAAACTATGCTTTCAAAGAGGAGCAGACGGAGAGCTTAAGCTCGTTCTATTCAGCAAAAAGTAGTCATAGTCTTGATACTGTCGGCCAGGGAGATTAATATTCCCGGTTTTCCCATTATACGAGGCATCGATTTGTCCAGAGGGTTATGGGCTGGTTTTAGTGTAACAAGAACACGTTGTTGGGTTCCTGTAGTTAGATCCTTGATTCCCTTTGATCCGGACTCTATTAAAATTGAGTGTGTGCAGCAAAGGACGGCAACCAGTCCCGGAATATTATTCGAGGCTTACGAGTGATTTCGTTCTACGAAACGTTACTTCACAGGTTCTTTAAAATGTTGCAACGCGGAGTCTCGATTATCAAATGGCCTGTCATCAAAGCACATTTACTTTATCCTATATAGTTTCGAAAGTTTGTTAGCAAAGTGTGAGTTTAAAATTTTGCTATGTTTACTTTTTATTCGTACCGGCCATTTATCTAATTTTTCGTTCACATTTATTAATTTTATCGACAGATTAATATGAAAATAGCGAATAGATATATCGAGAAGTGGAAATGAAATAATAATCAGTTCTATAGTTGCTATATTGTTATTGAATTGTACATCATTTAACTAGACACACTTAACCACAGCTTGTACTATAGAATTATATTACACATACGTATATAGATAAGAGAAAGTGATATTCGTATCGTATGTGATATCGTGGACTAAATAAAACGAAGAATCTTCAATTAACTACATTATTCAGTCGATATTTTCTGAACATCCCTTCAGTCACTCGAAGATAAAAATTTTGTTCTAAACCATAGCGGAAGAAAAATTTATTATATGTATATACCTGTATTGTATAATACAGATTTTAAAATAAAAAATTGTAAAATGAACATAATCTAAAAATGAAATGGCGTGTACAGAAAACAATTAAATACTTTTATCACTCAGTTACTATAGCTTCGAAAAATCCAAAACCTACATTAGTAAAACTGCTACGAAAATGCAATAAACTGAAACTCGATAGAATATTTTCAACGATAAACGTACGAAAGGACAAATTAATCCATTATTAGCTAAATGATTTCCTTGCAAGTTTCGCTGCAGCATTATCGATCACGATACATAATAGAAGTTCAGTCACGCTGCTATAGCACGATTATTATTTCACTGAAATTCTCTCCACTTGACAGACAGCGACGCTCTCGTGTAACGAATAAATGTTTCTCGACATTAAAGGACCAAACGAATGTTCAGGTAGTCAGAGAAAATAGGAACTAACATTCAATAACCCTCCTTTCCGAATAGTTGAATTTTTCAACGGTATGGCAATCAAGTCGATCTCGAACTTCTCCTTTAATTCGACCGGGAAGCTGAACATTATTGATAGCACTTAGTGCGCGGATTCTCTTAGTGCACTTGTGCACATACCTGACCGTCGTGTATTCGCCTGTTTTCGTATGTACGCTTTCGATTAGATACCGCCGTGTTCCCGCAGGCATAAGTATGTGTACATTTGATACATTTTGCATTTCGTCTACGTATCCTCTGAGATAGTAACAAGTTCCAATTACTACGAAGATATCGGTATTTTCGTTGTGACAAATAAACGATTCGGAATTTAATTAATTTTGATTGATTTTCTGATATCTCTGAAAGCGACGGTAATTTGAGAATTTTATATCTTCTGGTACATCGCAAATAGTAAGCTATTTGGTTAACAGATAGAAATGCTTATTTTAGAGATTGATCGAAGAGCGTTCGCTACAATGTTACGTGTAACGTCAAGTGAAATTACATTTGATTGATTTTTCAGTCTATTTTACGATGATAGTATTTTTAGTTTTAGAATTTAGAATTTTGTAACGTTTTGTGGAAAATCGTGGATAATAGGATATCTTGTTAGTGAATTAAAAGGAGAATTATTCCAAGGATTAATTATGGAATATTTTCTGGGATATTGCATTTCAAATTAGAAGATTCGTAACGAAATTTAATATTAATTTGAACATTTCTATAGGGCCTTGTTGTTTGTTATCCATAACAAGCTACATTTTTAGTGCCTACATTAAAGAGCAAGATTATTCTAGAGATTGACTAAAAACTATTTACTGCAGTATCACACGCAAAGTCGTTTACTTTTTGTACTTATCAATACATGCTTTTCGTGTATCTTTATATCACACCATGCACGTATGTTACATTTACGCGAGAGTACATTAATTGCAGTCATCGTTGAAAATCTAATAATATAATAAAGTCAAAATCACAGTTGTTGCATGTACTTGATAATTAGAAAATAACATGGTCTCCATAGATACCAAATATGTAATCATATAAAATGATGTATTACGTTGTAATAGGTATAAAGATTTTAATCACAGCATACATTTTGCTGCTAATCATCTTCTCCACTGAAAAAAGAGAATGTGCTATTACCAAACGAAGTACTAAAAATAATGGCAAATATATTTTTTTTTATATTTAATATATTTATATAAAAAATCTTTCTTCAAACTGTTTATTTTATTCAATTTACCATTTATTTATGTATAATATATGCATTAGTCGTTCTTAAAATACATAACTCCTCTAAATTATAATATTAAAATTTTTAAACTATATATACGTTGTGATATCAGTTTAACTTTTTGGTAAACTACTCTATAGAGTACAGTACATGAACTAACATATGTAAAGCTATTTATAATTGGCCGGCAATAACGCGACCTCAAATCCAATTCCCAATATCGGTCTAATCGATCGAGGCTATTTTACCGCGTTGCCTGTGATAACAGAGCAGAAAATTCGAAATATTCTATACGAGTTTTCAGCCGGAGCATACAATCTGGGCCAATAACGTTTTACAGAACGCTTCAGTACTGTAACGATAACGGTCAAAGATACCAAGTCCCCTGTTACCATCGTAATATCTGTTATCAGCATTAAGGTAAAATTATCTTTCAATAAAACTAAACGACCCAGCTTTGGCAGCGCTAAATTAACCATTACGGGGCCGTTACGATCGAAAAAGCGCAATTTTCTTCGCGACATGTGTTGCAAATGCATCGTTTGCGTAGCCGTTGAATATTCACACAGATTCTTTTAAATAATAAAACTGCTATTAAGACATTAGATATTTCCTTCGTGAAAATAATATCTCGATTCATTATTGTTCAAAAAAATGATATTTAATTAATGTTATAGTATGTTATATCGAATAGTGAGCGGAATTTAACATTGACTCGATAACACTTGCAGTTACAATAAATTTAGAATAGAAATAATTTTTATTATTTTATTAAGGTCTTTAATCGAGGATATTTTATTAATAAAATATATAGGATTAATATTATGGTATAGATAAAAATATATAGGTATAATATAAAGTAGATATATAGGTATCGAATGTATGTTTTAATCAAGTAATGTATCCTTAATATGAGTGTATCATTTACACGGATATTGTTCATAAGGAAGGGAGAAGTAAAGTCCTCGAAATAACTTTAAGTAGAATAAGCGTAGAGCCGTGTTGTGTCAGACACGCTCTCCAGTGACGAGCGTACAAAATAATATAAATAAGGAGATGCATACTCGTGTAATTAATTTTCTTATGGAAAATTTTATCTCCACTTCTTCGGTGATATAGGATTTACAAACACATTTCTTATACTTTAAAACGCTATAAACATAGAAAAACGTCCAGATTTTTATTTCGAGTAAAAATTCAATTCAATTCAATTTGCTTTGTTTGTCACTGTATTTTCAGCGAGTTTTTTTTCAAAACAGTACTAGATGTTTTGCATTAATATTTCTCGTTCAAAATTCTAACTTGATGTATTATATGTAAATTAATTTGATATACAGAATATTATACAAATATAAACGAATATTTTTTGTAGTAAATATACGTTTGATAGTATAAATAGTAACCACAAATTTCATTGTTAATTTTGTAAATAATTAGTGGAGATTGGAAATGCTGGATTTGTCTCTACAGGAAGATGCGGAGGGTTTATATCAAGTAATTATAAAATGATACGAAAAGTAATAAATCCACGCTGATATAAAGATCCGAAATTATTGATCGTCGTTTTCTCAGTCGCTTATCGCCTTCGGTTTTATATATTCTGCAATATATATTTGCTAAACGTAGATGTTGTAAATGATTAAATATAAGTAGATATTTCGTAGAGTCACATAAACAGCTCAATGGTGCATAGAATCGTCAGATACGCATAAATTGGAATTACATATTGTTACCTATGCGGCATATTGCTGTATATTTCGTGCTTATGGATAGTGGTTCAATATTCTATGTAGTATTCTGCGGGAATAATAATTACACAGATCCTTGTACACAGATATTTCTCAATTAATATAAAAAAAATATTTACGGTGTCAGTACCTTACAAGAACAAGGATTAAAAAATTATTTCCAATCTCGATCTAAAACTTTAAAGTTATTGCTACATGTTAAAACATTATTAATATATCTACACGCCTTAGCACGCAACGACTATTATATGATGTTATCATTTACCCCAATTGATAAAATTAAACTAAAACAATCAGTAATCTCCGAACAAAATCTTTCACCTAGGTTACCAATTATACCACTTATTATTTACTAATAGACACTTACATGAATTTGCAATTTCATCTGTATCAAATAAAATAACTAGGTATTATAACAAAAGTGTATCTGAAAAATAATTCAAATACCAAATGATCATTTGAATGAAATTATTTTTTCTATTCTTTTACATCTTTTATCTAATCTTATCGCTCTTACTTTTTCCTCGTGTTTATATCTATTTAGATATCTTTTCTTTCCCTAATTTTGAAATACTTTATTCATGAAAAACATGAAATATACAAAGAGTGGTAACATCTAAATATACTGAATCCTAAGCCCAAATATTTAAAGACTAATTTATGTTTTAATGATATCTCTTGAAATATAATACTCGTTTGGATCATCTAGATCCGAAGAGAACAGCAGAGTTAATATTTGCAATAAACTATTATTTTTTCTAAATATACATACTTGTACGTCTATGTTCAGTAAATTAAAAATTTAATGCCAAAAACATCGTTAGAACATTTCTATTATAATATCTCAAATGTAATCTGCTGTTTGTAGACTCTGATAATAGACTGACGATATATCAAACAAATAAGTACAGAATTCATATGCAATGCTTTTTCAATGCCATATTGATCCCCACTTATAAATCAAATAAAAACAATTACAGTGCGTCACCGTTCGAACTATTAAACTTATCCCCCGAATAAATCATGAAGGAAGCTTTTATCGTCTAAATCCGGCTTCAACCCCTCAATCTATCAACGTTGACAACGGACCAAATTACACGTGATTATCGTCACGAACACGCGTGCATGCAGAGTTTTCCGGCTTTCAAATCGATACATATACAATAATCTCGATTTGAAACAATCTTCAGCGACGGGGGTTAATTTCTCTACTTGCCCTTTTTATATTCTAGTGGTGTTCGTTCGTACGATAAAGCTATTAATTCCTGCGTGAATGGTTATTTTCGAAATAACCAAAAACCAATTTCGTTTCCGATAGATAATCGATTGTATCGTGAAACCGTACCGATTTAAAGCGTCACTTCGGGCCACAGTGGGAAACATATACACGTATCGTCAATGAAATTGCATCGTTACTGCTTATGACGTTGCCGATCCAGCCATTAAGCAAGTCCCATACTGACCAATTACGTGTATTCTTTGTTTTGGTAAAAGGTTGTGGATTTCAGAAAAATATTCTAGGAATTTTATATATCGTCGATTTTATTCGTCAGTGTTGCATATCTTAACCCTTGAAACTATTATTAAAAAGCTTCCATTTGCCTGAATACTGTGATATATCAACGCAGAACTTTTCAGTTGTTTGTGCGTTTAGTTTCTGCGTTGTTAAATATTCAATTTTTTCATATCTATAAAAATCAAAGTTCGATTCGCGTTTTACAAAATATCCACTTCGTTTATTCGAGAAATTAAAAAATGTAATTGGATAGCAATCTGTTTTTACCTCTACATTGAAACCGAACTAAACAAGGAAAAAAGTAACTAATAAATAATAAACAAAAATTCTTTCAATAAAGCTCGTTAAACATCCCCCTTGCAACACCTGTAAGAGAAACTTTAAGAGACTTTCATCATCGTTTAAACGTTTTCACCGCGACATAAAAGTACAAAAGGTAGAAGAAATAGAGTAAAAAGAAAACAACGGATTTATTTTTCTCGAAATAATTGACAAAATGAAATAGGAGCTCTTTGTTTGCGTTCTCCCGGTATGGTGTTTCCCTTCTTCGCTTCATTCGTGTCGCCAAGCGCTCTCGTTGGAATTGCGACTGCGTTCAGCCGCAATTATAATCGTAATGGCCGGTGTACGGAAAAACTAATTATTACTGGCATTGTTTTAATCCTCTACATAAACAATTTCTTTAATTTCCGCTTGTTAACGGGAGTGGATCGCGAATGAAATTCATTCGTTGCGGCGGAAGAACGATGGTTTCGCGGCGTTTGCTTCTCTTCCTCTCTCCCAACCCCTGACATCGTTGCTTTTATTTTCGTTTCGCGGGGGCCGATTCGTTCGCGCTTTCGGCTTTTTTTTTCCTCTCTTCCGGTGTCCTCTTTCGCGCCGCGTCGGTTCGAGACTTTCTGCCTCGATGTTTCCTCGATGGAATTAAAGCACTCTCGTTCGTAAAAGTGTGCGGTTTCTAACAGAAGCGTTCGTTTTCTTCCTTTTGTCGACATCGTTCGAATCTTTCGGCGATTGAATCGCGATCGCCGCTTTCACATTGCGTCTGTCTCTCTCTTTCTCTATCTATCTATATATATCTCTCTCTCTCTCTCTCACTCTCACATCCTCTCTGCTCAACCTTCCCGATTCTGCTACAATCACCGCACCGATTCGCCGCATTTCGTTTCGAGATTGCTAGATTATTCCATTTTCAGTCATTAGATAAACATCGAAAAGCGTCCAGTTGAAGCGGTTTATAAATTGCTATTAATTAAATTGGATTTTATACAATGAAGGGGATTGTTGTTTGAAATGGCTTTCGAATCAGTGTTAGCCCGCGGTGGTGATTGTGAGAGTACTATACACTCACAGTCAAAGAATGTAGCGTTTCAGAAATGAAGTTATTCTTTGCGGATGTGCAGATTAGTTTGGAATATATTTTTCCACGAATTGTTTTGAATGGTTTCGAGAATCCAGAATAATTTTTTGTATATGTTATCGATTATTTTGTAAACTATTTGTAGACATAAACTGTAGAATATTATACTTTCAGCTCTTTCGCGATTATGAATCCGCATGAGTTTTCATATAGAGCGTGTTGCAGAGTTTAATAGCCAAACTTTGCCAATGTTACCACATTCCGTGGGTACAATCATGCAAAACTATTGTATAAACATTGGTCATTTAGAACTGTACCTAAGAATTATGATACGAATTCGAAATATAAAAACTGAGAAAAATTTGTTTTTGGTACACTTTCTCTAATTGAAATGTGTTTTTTTCTGCTACATGTAGTTTTTAACTATTGAGACAAGTTTATTGTATTGTTTTTTGATTTTATATAACTGAAACAAGTTTATTCTCATATATTTCATTGTGTTATTATCGAGAAACATTTCTACTATTGCGCTGCTATGTGTATAATGTTGTTTTCCTACATCCGAAGGCAACAAAATAATGCGAGCTTATTCTGTAAATATCAGACACATTACTTTTATCCTTACCTCTTGATATAACGATGTACTTAAAACGAAAAATTCTATTTTCATCACAAATGACTTGCCTATCGAACGCTCGACTGTACAATAAGCTTTTATTACCGCAACGATCGGTTTTTCTACGCTCGTACTACTTGTTTGACTAAAACCCTGATTATACTACTTGCAAAGTTGCAGCCTTCACTTACGCGACTTCTTTTATCGCTCTTTGATTATGTTATTTCTGAGAAATCTGAAAAATTGCATTGCAAAATTGGTCGTCGATTTTCCATTAAATTGCTTCAAACAAAATATAGAAAGACGTTTGTTTCATGTTAGTGCATTACCGCACGCCACGTGAAAGTCTTTCTTGTATAAAATTCTAGTAAATTATTTGTACAGTAACTGCTTTTGTTTCATGTCTAACGTCTGTTATATTCTTCCTTTGTCCAATGATCGCAGACTTCGCAAAATTGCATCGTACGCGTTACGTTAGAAGCGCTGTCATCCTTTTATTGAACTGCCAGCCTAATTTCCGCTTTTCTTTTTAACGGTAACACCAAGCATTACCATTTATTGGAAACGTATCACCGATTTCGGCAACAATGTGTGTTATTTACTTTTAATACGCGAAGTCCTGGTAATCGTTTATTCAGAAAGTTGATTTAGATATAATCGATAGCGTCATGTATTCTACGGCAATTGTTCATTTACAAATAAAACTGAAGCTAAATCGAATTACACGGTTGTTCTGCTTCGCGTCGATTCTATTTTCGCCGGCTGTGATTTCGCGCGAACGCTATTATAAAGCAATCGATCGTTATTTAACTTTGATTCTATTACACTGTGTCGTTTGTCGCAAATTACATAAATTAAATCATGTTAATCTTGGCATACGTGCGCGTGTCTCTAAAGTACACACGAACAGTTGCGTGTATATATGAAAATCTAATACGTCGTGTTGTTATTCGTACACGTAGATATATGTATATACATGTGCATAGTATAAATTACACGATGTACTGGAATAGACTATAGATAACTATTTTCAACGATAGGTAATTTAAGTTTAACTTTGCAATATACGTAGCTAGCTATATATTTTAGGGCTTATTTGAACACTGAGATATGAATATTTATCCCAATATTTTGTAATACTTTTTTAAATATGCGTGGATCCATAATAAATATTGTCATATTTTATCTAAATATTTATCGTATCTATAGTAGATAATTTTTAATAGCTAAATATAATACTGTATCATTAAATACACAGGCGTATAAAATATTTACTATTAGGTTGAAACAGATATATTACCCAAGTATAGAATGATATCAAAATATTTTTATATGCGTGTGCCTCAGGTTGCTGTCTTAATCGTCTTTATATTATCCAATACAAGCTGTGAAAAGAATCGTAATTGCGATTTTATTTTGTTACTCAATATTTATTGTCCCGCTAATAATATTATATTGCCAGATTACATATTTCTATTATCCACAAATATATATTTTATGCACCGAAAATTTACAACGCTACTCTCCTCAAGCATTGTGTAATGATATTATATGCCGAATCAATATTATTTCTATCGATTCACTCAATATTAGTACTCAATTTCTACATTCAGAGTGATGTTTTGTCGTTAAATATTCGATTGACATAAGCGAAATTGCCATTGGCAAATAATGGAAAATTACTTCTATCTATAAAAGATCCGAATTTATCATTCCGTGGTTTAATTAAATTAATGAAAATCTTTTTGTAGCAACGACAAAGAGTTGGCGATCCAACGTTCAATAGCAGAGGACGTAGACTGCCGACAAACTAGGCTAATTTCGTTTTAGACTTAACGAACGACCGGGGCGGCCAACCAGCAAGCGGATTTCTCACGAAAACGCGCTGCAATAATATCTCTATCGGATTGGCACGGAAAACGATCGACCATAAAACGAATAGGCTTTTCATATCGACGTGCACGATCGACGATTCTTGCGGCGAAAATCTTCATCGAGTTCCGAGAAAAATAAATTTGGCGGATAAGAAAAGACTGGAAGATGAGAAAGGAAATTCCTTACTTTCTTTCTTCCTTGACTTATATTCCGAATTTTAAACGACGAACTTCTACATCTGGTAATTATCTTAATTTCTTCTTACTGATCGTTCTTGATGGAGATTTATGTTGACTTATTATCACATTTATGGATATAAAGTCTATGAAAGAATAAGTATGATTGTTTTAACTGGTACGAAAGTAATCTGACTTTTGATTTTGTATATTTATGAGATTGATCTTACACTGTGTTATTTTGTCGTTCATATGGTCCAGTACTCTTTTCTCATCAGTCACTATATTATTAATAAATTCTTGAAAAAGCGTGATCATTACACGGTTGTTAAAAAATTTAGATAAAACAACAGAGTAGTAAATACTGTTATTGCTACTTCCTCTTGAATAACGTTGCAAAAAACTTTATATCCATAGAGTTCATAATTCTAAATTTTCAATTCCTAATTCTTTATATCGTTTTAATTGAATTCATTAGATCTTAAATTAAAACCTCCACTGAAGGTACTATAAAAGTGCCTCATTTAAAATAAGTGAAAATATGTTATCTCAAATTTACAAACAGTAATTGTAGAAAAAATAAAAGAAGAATGAGATTAGCTTTTTAGTCAACTTCATACTAAAGATATTTTGAGAAATTAATCGCATAATTTGGAACGTCGTTAATCAATACAAAAAACCATGAAAAAGGAAACACGGTTTATATGAAATATTAAAAAAAAAAAACGAACAGAAGATGATATTCTGTATAAAATAAACACAGCATGGCAATAATTATTTAATATGAAATGTTTATCATCGGTTTCAGTTTGATATCGATACTGCAAATTATCAATAAATTTGAAATAAATTGATTAAATACTTGAATTTATGTTATTTTCGATGTTCCATCGTGTAATGTAATTTGCTTTCAATATTAAATATTCCTGTATTTGTTGCTATCTCATTATTTTCTT
This sequence comes from Bombus confusus, assembly GCA_014737475.1. Taxonomy (NCBI): domain Eukaryota; kingdom Metazoa; phylum Arthropoda; class Insecta; order Hymenoptera; family Apidae; genus Bombus; species Bombus confusus. The sequence continues at coordinate 6,400,946 of JACXIV010000002.1, read as the reverse complement.
TCACAGCTTTTATAAATGATTAAGCAGTGCATATCCACCTATATTACATCCTACGTTCTGTACCCTACTTAGTTTCCTGCAATTTATTTCTCATTACTTTCATTTCCTCCGATCCATATTTTCGTTTCACGTATTCCTCTTTCAATCAAATTAATATTCGTTTCTTCATCTAATTTACTGTTCACTTTCAATATTTTCGTAATATAAAATAAAATAATTCGTTTAATTTACTATATGACGTTTATATTTTCTACGGTAGGTACGTTCTCATCTTCGTTTACAATATCCCATTACATAAAATAAAATGCACCAAATATGAGAAATGTCTGAAATTCAATAGTCCAATGCAGTGTTGCGCAACCCTTTAACGCATTTTCTCTTTTCGATAGAAAATGATTAAATTCGTTTGTAAAAAAAAAAAAAAAAATAATAATATAAACGAATGTGATATAATCTTTCATAAGGTACACTATGATCACAATGCAAATTGAAAGAAACAACCCTTAGAACAACAGAACGCCTTTAAATCGTCAGCGAATGTATAAAAAATTGTGATGTACAAAACCGTACAAAAAAGTATTCAAGGTAAAGTACTCGTTACAACGTTTCACAAAAACGAAGCAAATTTCTCTCTAGATTCTATTTCTTTACTTTTATAAATAGCACACAGTCTAACCGACAGGTGTCCAGCTGGATCCTCTATCTTGCTAAACACGGTTACCATTTAGGTCCTATCTTCTCAACCCAACTCCCGACACCATGGAACTTCAAGCACTGGCCCTTAAAATTAATCGATCGGTCGATCGAACTCTCCGTCCCTTTTCCGGACGGAGCGTAAATCGATCGTAATCGGAAGATAGTTGGAGGTTCATCGAACTAAGGTAGCTTGGAACACAAGGAGGACATTACAGGCGCGATGTCCATTTTCGAAAGCCGAGGCCAAGCGAAGAGTTTCCTAGCCGTGGCTGGTTGCGAGGAAATTTTTCCAGACACGTTCGTACCCTTGGCTCTTTGAGCTTCGCCGAGCGCAGTGGCAAAGGCGATAAGGCCGAATGGAAAGAGACAAAGATAAGAGCGACGCGAAGAGAGTCGAATGGGGATGAGATAGATGGGTGGCCGGCCACTCGAGAAACTTTCTCAGGAAGTTGTCTCTCGGTGCTCTGCCAAGTGCAAATCCGTTCTTCTGGCAAACGCCGTCCACGGCCACGGCGTTCCGCTGCGCGCCTCGAATTATTATTCCGCCGGGTCGAAAGTCGTCCGTTCGATCGAACGAACCGTTGACGTCCACGTAGATAAACCGAATGATCGTTTGCTCGCAATCGTACGTCGATCCAAGAACGTTCGTCAATGTACGACGAGTATATTTTTAACTTGGAACGACGAATAAGAAATACAGATAAACAAAGTAATCGTTATTCGCGAATTACGAATAATTTTAGTTATTCGCAAAATTCATTCGTCCTCGCGAATAATGTTATTTACTGGTATTCGTGGAGTGAATTAAAATAATCCGAGGAATATGTACAATTACACGGTTTGTAATCAATCCTTTGCAGAAGATAAACACGAGAACAGTAGCGAGGATAAAAGCGCGCAAACATAGGTATTATCCGTACGGGTAGGTAGATAACAAATGGACGCAGTACGCTTTTATTTGTACCATTCGTGGATAAATATACGAATAATAAATGACAGATAACAAGTTTTAATCGCTAATAACGAATAACGAGATATCGTATAGAATAGTATAGAGTGCGAATAAACTTATTCGTGAATACAAGCCTCGAATAATTTATTTATCTGAATTATTGGGTAGATGAAAATTTGTTCGAATAATTTTCAAGTCTAGTTTTGGAGGTAGCTATGCCGCTTGGCTGATCAATGGCGGGGTATATTATTCGAGGGACGTTTAATTAACAGGTTTTTGTAACAATTTGTTGCGCATTTTTTATACGATTTTTAACGTAGCAAATAAACGTAAGAGGAGTAGACTATATTTTTTACAACGATTGACGAATATAACACGATAACTGTGCGATATTATTAGGAAGGTGCTTCGACGAGTAAACGAATGCTGCGAAAGTTAGGCAAATTCTACTAAGGTGTGACTACTCTTTCCTTGCATTCTTCCTTTGTTTTATAAGTATGAAAATGCATAAAAATTTGGATCTTTCCCTTTTTTAACGCGCAGCTAGGTTCTTATCTGCCAAAAGCATTAATAACTTAAGATTAAAATTTAAGATTACTATTATAAATAGATTAGTAGTAGAGAGATCGTTTCTCTCTTAATGTTTAATTCGCCAAATAATGTTTATCGCCCACTTCTACATTCTTTATATATTTCAACGAGTAATTAACTTTCTTAAAATTTTTATATCAACACTGACTGCAGAGTTTAATTAATTAATTAGTTTGTTGTCATAGTAAAACTAACAAATTATTACAATTACCAAAATTAACAATTTGAAAAATCTAATCCTCCTTCTGACATGTTTGACATTCGTAATGAATTTTCGTAGTAGCACAATTCTGTACTTACAGGCATTCTCATAGCTAATAACGACAAGTCGTTATGACACGTAAAAAAAAAAAGAAAACAAAAAATAAAACAAAATTTAAAAAGCGGGGAATAAAGTGAAATAAAAACTGTCACTCATAGAAGAAACGATTTTTTGATGGGATCTTAATGCACATAACAGTCAAAATACAATGCAACGATACTGTGTCAGTGTCTTCCATTTACCAAATATCGAGATAATTCTTTTTATTGAACCTCGTAGGTTCTGATATTATTAATTTTCGCTGCGTGTAGCTTACGGATATATCCTGTAGGGGAAGTTTCGGCAATGCAGGATTATTTTGGACTGCCTTGGTTGAGATAAAGTGGAGGTTAATTCTGGACTATCCATCTTTAGGGACTGGATTAAGAACACAGCTAATGTAGTTGGGGTTTGCTTACAAGGGAAACCCGTGATCCGTAATGGACACTGTTTAAACGAGATCAGATTATCGTTAGATTACAGGGATTGCATCCCTAAAGATAGCTAGTACTTTTTCTCCCCTTATAGAAAGAAAAATGATCTGAAATTCGAAGATTTCATAGATAGCAATATGAATACCCGATATGCGCTCTAATAATAAACGAAAATGTAATAATATAATTACAACACATAATTATAACAATATACTTATGGAAAAATGGTATTTTATGATGAATTTTGTAACTTTCGATTTTGCACAATGTTTCAATATAAATCAATGTACGTAATCTTCTCTACGTATGTTTTAACTTTTCTCCATATTTTACACATCAGTCTGTGCCAATTATTATAAAATGCTATAAAATATACGAGATGTATTCCCAATTTGTCGTGACAGCTTAAACGAAGGCGAAATGTGTCCGTTGAAAAAGTTATAGATAAATGTTTAACACTGCGCGGCACGAGTAATGACAAATTCTTCGTTATATTGTAAAAATCTAGAAACAACACATTTATTTATTTACATTGTAATAAAACATCTACACAAATAAATATGACATGTGTATATTTTTCATTTTTACAATTTCCGGAAAAAAATCAAAAACTTCTTGTATTATTAGAATTATCCTGCACGATAGTATTTTTCATTTCGTAAAAAAAAGATGAATTTAATATCCTAATAGTGTTGAATCGTACTTGCGCACAAGAATCCACGACGGCAATACGTAACACTAACGCAAAAACTAACACAAAACCATTTTGCTCCGATAATAAAGTACATTATCGAAACAAGGTGAAATTATTCGACTATCAGTTTTGTCTACTTTCAAGTCGACAGTTCACTTCATGCAAATACAAGTACTGCGATTCCGGTCACGTTCTTTTAAGACTGAAATTATCTACGCTGGTTACATAACTTTATGCATGTTACTAAAGCAGCGATATCAATTCATTGCAAACGAATCTTATTCATTCGTGACGTGGAATAAGGAGTACTATAGGAATTAGCTCGGTGTCCGTGGAATATTATTCATTTCCGTCGAGACACTCAAATATTAAAACATTCCTAAATTACGTATTGTTTCAATTCCCTTGAAACATTTGCTTTCGTTGCTTTCTCTTTGTTACTGTTTTTCTGGTCGACTGGATTCCTGCTTAAGAAAATACTGAAATGCTTGTAGACGCTGACAAACAATAATCAAGACTGAATTCAACCCTGCGTGCGGAATATTTTCGTTACCTTGTTGCGGTATACTCTAACGAATGTTATTCGGTCTTGTCTCCTGTTGGTTTTGCGTACTTGGCTATTTCGGGGCCGTAATGCAAAACTAGCGAGGGTATTGCGAAACAAGGCGTTTGGCAAATTGTTGATTTTATCCTTACGACTGAGGACCAGACTAGATGGCGATAACTTATAAAATATTGCGTAAGTTTGTAGAAATCGCTGTTCTTTATTCGATTTCGCATCGTGAAATACAATTTTCAAAGGTTAGAAATGGTTATGACATCGATCTGGAATTTTAAAACAAATGTCTAAATTTCTTAAATTATCAAGAGGGCGTGGAAATGCCAGCACTTAGCGCCAGCATAAAATAGAAGGACAATTCTGGAAACATGGGAATAATTGATAACGAACTTAATTTTAAAAATTGCTGCATATATAATTAGACTCGGAATATTTCAATTTTATGGAATCATTTTCATGCCGTTATTTCAGAGCGAAATTACGAAGCGGAAACGTGTCAATCGATGGAAAAAGAGTTTCTTAGCTCGAAATTCAAAGAATACGACAGATCGCGCGGAAAGTAATTCATTAATTTCCTGTAGATTGAATTTATTAAGAATAGTGTCGCGGGAGAATTCAGCGGAATCAATTTAACAGATTTTGTGTAAATCGTCATTACGTCGATCCGCGGACATGAACAGGACAGCCGAAGTTAATGATCTACTGAACAAATTCCTCAATTATGGGACAATCAAACAAGTACTGCTCTGGTACCGACTGGCAACTGGCGTTGTAAAAGCTATGACCGCCTTTCAATTGCGCAATCATTGCCAACAAGACGCGTGTACGTATTAATTAGAGAAGCACGGATTTTCCATGCAATTATATGTATATATCTTCTCGACGAAGTTGATATAAATTTACTCAGAAATCTGTGCATAGATATGTAGATAACAATAATGACGAAACGAACTCGAGAACTTTAAAAATCATTGAACTAAAGACAATGTTCGTGTTTTAAAGACAAAAATGTTACGCACCCAAATGTAGGAATAAATTGGAAAAAATATTTATCTATACGTTTACACCTATTAGAAGAAAGTTTCTAAATGAAATTAATACAACAAGTTCAAATCCAATTGTGTATGGATACAGAATTTTCAAAGAAAATAATTAGAACGTACATATAAAATTTCACGTACCACTTTATCCTTTCTCAATTCAAATACAACACCAGTTGCATTGAGGCACATTTTACATTTTTCCAACCAAGTTAATTCAAATCTATCCTTCCAATAGCATTTGAAAATATCTCCTATCTCGGTGAAATGATCACGCTCTTCCATTCAATAGAATTTTGTTCCTTTTCATTACAGAAAGTGATCCTTAACAGCAAATAGTATACAGTCGGATGGGCGGTTAGATTCAGCTGATGGTTGATTAACGTTATATGGGCAGATTTTGACCACAAGAGGTAACCCTCTGGACTAGGCGGACCAGAATTTCTAGGGGAAAACGTCACTCAAGTGTCACTCCACATTCAGGTGAGTTACATTAGTGTTAATTACGCCTCGTTCTATTTGCATACGTACCGCGACAAAGTAAAAAGGGAATCCGCGTACCCTTTGGGATTTCCACTATAAATTCGACGAAACCGAATCTCAAATATTATTAGTCCATTGCCGCTCGAGACTTATACTTTGTCTTACATTTCGTTTAGGTTTCGTTTTAGCGGATTATTTTAACGATATATTTCGAAAATGAGATATAATTAAACCATGTTAATAATAACAATGCCATTGAGGTTAATTAAAAGTTAGTTAAATTATGCTTTGAATACAATGGAATAAAATTTCTATTATGTGCTAAACAACATTTCTCATGGTACATCTCGCAGATTTTTCATTGTTTTATTTCACGGGAATATATGTTAAATTGTATCTCTCCAGAGAACATCGAAAACGTGAACAAAAGGGATATTGTTTAAAAAATCCGATGTAATAGCTTCGTTCTCTGTTAACAATTGAAAATTATTATTTTTTTTGTTTAAATCTTATGAAGTTTATTTCGGCTGTACAAGTATGTAAAATATTTATGATAAAACTGTATGGAACATGGAGTACAATATTTGCATAGATAAAGGGAAATACATTTTTTTGACAGTGTTAAGTTAAATGTTTAGATCGTAGTTTTTTTTAATCGTGTTTTACTATATTAAAGTGATATAACTAGAAATTAGCTTTGTGTGACATATGACAAAAGGCATATGTCTAATTGTAAGTCTATCTCTACCTTCTGCATGTCGTAGTATCTTTCAAAAAATTGTTAAATATGTATTCCTTTATTGCAAGTATAATGAGCTATACAAATTAAATGGAGTACTATTGTTGCACGATTATTAATAAGAATAATGACCTGTTAGTTAATTCTATTCGTCGTTATCGTTCGAATTTATTTATATTATGTTTGCGTAGTTATGCAGCAAGAAGTGTCACGCAATGTTTCGATATCAAGTTACAATTTATGGTACTTAAATTTTATATAATTAAGTGTAATGTTTCCGCTTCCTTTATCGGCTGTATAATGAACGTACGTGATTTCGAGGAAACATTACTTGAGAACACGCAATGCAGCATTGTAGAATTGCAGAACGCTACCTGCATTTGTTTTTGGTAAACTCATATTATTTATTTTAACAGTCATTAATTTTACCCAGGAAAAAAGCTTCATTTCGTTCCTTTGCTTAAATTAAATTCATCCAAAAATTCCATTTTTTTTGAGATTTATTATTCGCTAAATTTATCCGATCTAAATGAGTAATAAGAATTTTAATTAAAAATAACAATCTTGTTCAAGCCCATTCTTGGTTTAATTATTTTAATTATACGGTAGAGACAACTTCTGCTAGAATAAGTTCCATTTTAAGAATTTAAATGTGTTCCTTATTTAGATATTAAACTTACAATTAAATGAAAATAATATTAGATATTTGGTAGTGTTAACACATTATTTAAATAATAACTACATCAATTAATTTCCAGATAAATAATTAACAAGGAGTTTCTGTCAAATGCAGCTTACGTTTCAATAATTAGAAGCCACTGTTAAATGTTTGTTCCCATTAACCAGTTTCAACATCATCTATAATTTATTCTCTAATATAATTAATTATTATGTTGTAAATTAATTATAAAATCTGTCAAATAAACATATTCTTGTATTACAACAAAATTTAGCTGCTCGGACATTATAAAATTATAAAAAAATCATGAAATGTATGCCATACGAAAAAGCTATTATAAAACCCTATAAGTTACCATAACGTGTACATTATAATGTTGAAAAATGAAAATTACAAAATTGAATTTCTTATCATTAATTCTGAAATTGCTGATAAACACAATGCACTTGCTTATAGATACGTGTTTTCCACTTCTCCTGCCAGAGTATCGCACTTTTCATTAGCTGATACATTTTTTTTAAGAAGCTAAGTTTTACTTTGATTAATTCATTTATTTCGTACCTGTGTAATGTGTAAATTGTGAAATGTTATATACGGTACGGTATGTCACGTACAGTGACATTTCGTTTGCGATAATGTTCAAGAATTAAAAATACATTCCTCTGTTTCATTCAGTGCTGGAGCCTCAAATAATTCAATTACACAAATGGTTGCACGCAAGGTAATTGCGCATCGTAACGCTATGTTATAAAAAAGAAACATTACTGCTTAAATAATAATCGCTCCTTAAGTTTCCTTCTTTAAGTTATAATATACGATGATATACGAGACGATAATGTTAAAAAACAAAATTCACGTGAGATGAAATTTCATTCATGGTAGCCTTTGGTGATTAAACGCGTATTCGTCTGTTTCGTTCAGCGATCGACTCCCACATCATTCAATCGCTATAACGTAAGGGTTGCAAAGCAAAATGTTCTATTATTAAAAAGAAAAATGACTCTTTAAAATATCATTTCTCAAGCTTTCTTCCTTGCAACACACAATAATGGTTTTCCATAATATGATCGAGTCACGTCAGCTCAGTATTTCACGATTGTTTTCGTTTTTAATTTTTCTACCTGCTGGACTAGCTGCGGTGTTCGTGACACAAAACCGAACTGCTGCCATTAGTTAGCACTACGCCGACACGTCAAACGCGGTGCATTACCCACTCTATCGAGCGCAAATGGAAGTTCGGGAATAGGTAGAACCATTGGTCATAGAGCAAATAGTTTCCGTGTGCAAACAAATCGGCATGTGAATCGTAACCGCTGCTTTTTGTCCGCTCCATTCCGCAGATTTGATCCACGCTCTGTCGCGGATGCTCGACGACGCAAGAATTCGATACGCGTCAAATGGGAAAGCATGATCGCGCCCCGTTCCCATTTTTCTCTATCTATCGGTCTGTTTTGTACTTTATAATGTTCTGTGCTTCACACTTATTACTAAGAGTTAAACATTAAGAATTCTCAAAATTCTTTGTCCAATCATCTCGTCTATAGAAATACACTGTCCAAAAAAGTTTAAGGATTGCTATTGTGAACGGTTCTGTTGCACCAATCGAATGAATTCATAGTTTCGTAGACACCTTACTCGTATGGTCCTCGTGATTAATTATAGAAAAATTAGAATAGAATATAGAATAATTAGAGAAACTAGAATAGAAAAATCAAAGTGACACAGGAAATGATTATCCAGTTGTTTTATGTAGCCTGTAATATATCTATTAAAACGAATTGTTTGACGGAACAAAAGTAAAGTTTGCACTTACTGGATCACAATTAATAATTTATAGAAACAGCACGAAACATACATACATATACATATCTATATGTCCTGCCATTAATAGCGAAAAGCTTAAGAAATTTTACTAAGGTTTCCATTAGCGAGCACTCAAGGAAGATGTACGTTCTTCTCTTTCCTCGTACTGTCTTTTTTTATTTTCATCTTATTTTCTTTCATTTTATTATATAATTACACTGTAACATACCAATATCTAACAATATTATGCCGATTTTCGTTTCGTTTTTGTATCGTTCTGTTTTCTCCTATTCATTTAATATACAACCAAAATACATACCTATCAAACTCTTCGTAACATAGCCTTGAAGATGTTTCATACGAAGAACTAATAGGGGCTGTCAGTCAGCCATATCTATAACGCTCGTTTATTTTATTTACCGATTTTCTTTCCTTTTGTTAGTTAATTCCTATTCTCCCTTTATCTATTCAATGCCGTTGATCCTTTTCCTTTCGCTACATCGATCATTCCTTCCTGCGGGATGATCCTGTCGCTGGTTAAACCAAACGCACTATCGCCAAACACATCGCAGATCACAAACTCTCGTTTTCATTTTGCACATACAGCCGGCCCCACCCTGATACAGAAGTGATATCGGTCTCTGATGACAGATCACAGATACCGACAAGGCGTTATCGCCACGGTGTGATTGGCGACATCGCCTTTGAGTTGATTAACAATACGATCACCCCATATAGATATCTCTCCTACGTCTCTTTCAATTTGGAGTATCAATTCCTTCTCTTGCTGCGTAAGAATTCATCAATTTCTTCATTATCTCGAGTATTGATTACTACTGTTTTCAATTGAAGCTTTTCGTTGCCACACATTACTTTTTTTGTTTTACGTCGATTTCTTTTTCTTTCGAATCGTGACTTTGTATTTTTTCTACGCTATATACTGTTTTTTATTTTCGTTAATGTTTGCTTCTATAAGTTGACTCTGTAAGAAAACGTGAAGGGTCGATCGTTCGAAAGGATCATTCGGTTTCTGTCATCATTGGCTTCAGGAAGAGAAAGTGTAAACTCTTGAGGGTGCCATAAATTGGACCCTTCTCGGCATTGCATCATGGGCTAACATTTTACGATTGTGAGCGGAAGGCTCGCTTCTGATCGAATTGTCAAAGCAGAATATTGAAAGAATATACATATATAAAATTACAATACATATTTAATTCCCCCCAAATGTTTTTATTTAATATTATAGTTACAGCATATAGTTATCTCTATTCTTGTTATGGTTTCTCCTTTATAGTCCATTGAATTTTCTACTTATTCAAACACCAAATATATTCTTCCGCTTTTATTTTCCTACGTTAATTTGCACCTCCTCTATAAATTGGCTCTATCTCTCCCCAAATTCAGATTTTTCACTCTCCTACAAGTTGAGATTTTTCTATTTTCGTATACTACATAATATTTCTCTTCCTTTTTCTACATTAATCTTTATTTCTTCTATAATTTAGCTCTACTTTTCTGCTGTTTCAGACTTTTCTTTCACATCAATTCCTTTTTCCTTCGACCCGTGATTTTTCTACCTTCCTTATAATAAAGTTATATATCTTTCTATTTTCATACATTAAATTTTGTTTCTTCCACAAATTAGTTCTACTTTTCTCCAGATACAGAGTTCCCTTTTACGTCAATTTCCTTCTCCCACAAATTTTGATTTCTCGATTTCACATACACTGTACATTCCACATTCTGATCCTTGTACTCTTTGTATATCAATTCCTTTTTCCCACACACCGATCCCTTTCTTCTCCGTGTTTTAAACCTTTCTTCCTTTCAACGTTGATCTTTCGTTTTTCCATAGGTCGACATGCGTTCTTCCCCGTGTCAAGTTTCTTTCTTTGGCAAATCCATATTTCTTCTTTATGCGTTGATCCCGGTCTCATCCGCGGTATTCTTTGTTTCGTTAAAGAGCAAGCATGCGTGCTCAGCATCAATGCAGTCGCGAAAATCGAATAGAACATCACGGGATGACCGGCGTTCGTCATTCGATCAATCTCGTAGTCGTTGGACGATGCCAGCAATGAAATTTTTTACGCGTTCGATGAGTCCCATCCTGTTCTATCCTATCGTTTATCGACTTCGTGATCCGCTGCGTTTTAACACGCTCAATTGATCGATGTTAGTCGTTTGCTGGATTGCCAGATCAAACGTTTTTATGTGTGAATACCCTTGGTTCAGGTAAAGTGGATGAACTACAGCACAAATACAGATATCTGTTTCGATACTGAATTCTGAATGTGTTGATATCGATCAGTGAAAATGGGAAACGTTGCTACTATAGAAACATAAGTCTGTGTTGGATACTGACATAGGAACATGAACATTTTGTCTGATTACTTGGCACAAGAAATTGAATATTAAATTCTCTTATCTACTATTAAGAATTATTGGTAGAAATGTACTAATTTCTCCTAGGCATAATATATCAAATTTTATTATTAGTAAATTAAATTTCAAACTTTGTTATTAATTTTGCCATTACTTTACTAATTTTTAATAATATCAAATTTTAGCACTAGTAAATTAATTAAGCAGTCGATTTACTGCTAAATTTAATGTTATTTTATTAACTTTTACTAGTAGTAACTTATTAAATTTTTCCATTAATATCATTTATAGTTCCTTCTTCTTTAAGATAAATAACAACTAAATTTTGCTGAACTAGGAAGCCACGCATTATATAATGAAATGTTATACATACGTGTATCCCAATGTAATAAAAACTGTTAGGCTCGTTTTGGTATTCTCGTTTCTTTAATGAAATTTTGTTAATTTGATAATATTCCATTACGTAGAATTTATGTTAGAAGCAGAAATGTAAAACTCATTAGAATATTAAAAAATGAGTTATACATTTGCAAAAAATAATTAATCTTTCAATGATAATTGAAATTGTAATTTTAATCTTATTCGCGAATATCAACTATGTAAATAATCTTTTATCTCTGAGTTATTGTTATTATAAGTTTCACTGTGTCGATATCTACATCATTGTGACAAATAACCACTAATTAAAATTCGTTGAATATAAATCTATATCAACGTACCTGCATAAAACTTGTTAATTGTAGTTACGTAATTAAGAATTTTTCTTTCTCGCATTTTCCAAAATAACACAGTGACAGTAGTCATACGTTAGTGTGATTTAAAAAATTACTCATTTCAAAGATTGATGTACGCAAAAAGAAAAATTTATAATAATTTTGTAGCCTTTTTCACAGGGAAGATCGTGAACGGTTAATCTCGCTGACATTTCGACTAACTTTATATGTACGTGGTGCAATCTCATTAAATTCTACCCATCCTTTAAATATGTTTGCGATTCTGGTCACATTTTTTCGAACGTGGCATGAAAAATTTAAAAGGACGCGATGCCACTGTTGTCCAGCTTCTCTCTTTGCCCTTCCTTCTTTTCTCTTCCATGATTTTCTCATTTTGAATCCCCTTCTGGTATGTCTCCTCTTACTCAATCTCTGCTACCTTCCAGTCCCTTCTACCTTGATTTCTCTCGTTCATCTCGGTTATTTCGTCTTTTCGCTATGTGCCTAGATTTACTTATTACCAGTACAGTAATGTAAACCGAATGTAACTGAGTATAGTACGATGTAAATTTAAATATATCTCATTCACACTATCTGTCAGTCTATATCGTTTAGAAGCAGAACAACGTTAACAACATTCGATGAAAACAACGTCGGAAATACTTCACGAAATGAATTAAACGAGAGCTGCAATAAAACTGGACAGACTTTATACTTTCTCTATCAATTCACTCATGGAAATTACTTTTAATCACGCACAGAACATTCGATTATACAAGTTTATTCTTTATTGCGGTACTTTTATAATGGTTCTGTTCCTCTTACATGTGCTTACATTTTAGTATTCCTCTCAGAGTTTCCCCATCCCCATTTTTGTCCACCTGTTCTCCTCTTGTCTGTTTGCGAAACTTTTTCGTTTAATGTTACATCTTCGCACGGTTTGGTTTGCTCAACGAAAAATTTTTATTTTAAACCATCGATACAGAGGTGCACTCTGATAAAAACATCGGCAACAGCCACTAATGCATAAAGCTGAATGATCTATTTACGTATAAGGTTTAGCTAATACGCAATAACACACGTTTGATTAGAATTTAGTATTCCGCGCGCCTTTGAGATATTCTGCATTAATTCGATGGAGAGTTATTGAATTTCTATTGAGGTATTAATTTCAAAGAAATGTCGTTCATACTAGACGTGTACGACAGAACTTATAATCTGCTTCGAAATACGCAATAGAGTACCTCCAAATTTCTTATTACAAATTTCACCTCAAAAATTTTAATTAATTATTGGTAGTTTCATTTTGAATTTATTTTGTCTTTTTCGTAAATAGAATTTTTAATTGACAATAATAATTATATATATTTATGTGTAACGGTAATATTTAATCATTTACCACTGGAATTTCTTCTAGGTATGCTTATAAAAATGATTGTCAACTGTCGCACAAACTTTTCACCGTGACATAATAAAATAATAAATAAGTTACTTAATACAATAACATAGCAAGAAAACGCAATAGTAGCGGCGATTATTGTGTTTCTGCAAATCAGAGAGCGCATATTTATTTTCATAACTAAATTATTATCAAATTAATTTCTGATTAATAGTGTTTTATAAATAATAAATTCATTTAATACATGTCCTTTTACCGATATCATATTGCGAAGGTCAGACTACTTGATAAATCAATACTTCCGGTCAACAGACATATCCTTTTACTTTTTTTCCAGGGCAGTGACCTTTCACACTTTTATACGAAATCTACTCGCTATATTGTATGTATTCGCAATAATACATCAAGATTGGAATAAGAAAATTACTTATATGAAAGTTGACAAATATATAATTTCATGTATTTATGTACATTTTTTGATGTTTAAAATATTAAAACATCGCACTTAGAATTATAAATTGATCACAAAAAATGCCACATCTGAGTATCAAATATTTATAGAAAAAAAATATATGTAACAAGAACAAGGAATATAATCATAGAAAAAAGAAACAACTATTTCTCAAGTTTTCAAATTATAATTACAATCCCCTAAGCGAGAACTGTTATCTAGAATGATATATCGCTCGATATAATAAATTCCCTGACCCCGTCATATCAACAGTCCACTTCGAATTGCACCCGGAATGCCAGGGTGAAGTTTCCCGAATTTTTCCCACGGAAAATGAAATTTTACCTATTCAACGTAACGCGTATATTGGGAAATTAATTTTGACTAGCAATGGAGGAAATCACGCGCTCATGCGCGCGTTGATAATTTATCTCTTCCGACGTACAAAATATTACTATGCAGCCGACGATAATTGCATTTCTGCCCGGAACAATCAGATATGACGTATTCACGAGGATCGTATCGTTTCGAGCTTGAAAGGAAGATAAAAAAGGAAAAGAGTGGGGAAAGGGAGATAGAAGAAACTAACATGAAAAGGTAGAAGTAACCGCGATTCGAAACGCGCTTCAGCGAGTGGCCAATAAATCAGGACTTATCGCGTCAAGGTGATTATCGAACTCGTAAGCTTCGTGGTTGATACGCGATCTGTTTTCACACTACCTTCGGGAAACAAAACGTATTATATAGTTACGAATCTTAGTTTAGTTTCACATGATTTAAACCCGCGTCAATTACTGCGTGGATATCTGGCATCTTGGAAAAGTTATTTACTGACGCGAGCACGAGAGAGTTAGAAAGAGAGAGGGATTCCTTTTTATCTGAAGTAAATATTTCAAACCGAACGAGAAGAATATATCACTTTTGCAGTTTCACAGGCATACGCAATGCAGAAATTCTTTTTTCAGTAATTACTTCTTGTATTTTCTTCCATCTCTCTACGTACAATACTACGAGTCTGTCTGCTTACGAATGTTAGCCTCTGAAATTTATACCGAGTTAGAAAGTTTCAAACTATAGGAAACTCGCAAAAAGGTAGCCACGACTGACATAACATCTCATATGTAGCTTCCGCTACATACATAAAGAATTTTATATTACAAAAAGTTATCAAAGAACGCTTACCAGATTCTAAACTAACAATCGAATGTCGCTGACATCACGATGTTTGTACATCCTCGAACTACTTTCTGTGCGATGAAATAACCGAATCTACCGTTACGTTGTCACGTATACCAGAAACTCGTAGGCAACGTAGAAGCTTGTCACACGTACCGAAGACGGAAAATAAATCCTCGACTGAAACCAGCCTTCCAGAAGTGCTGATAAGTATCGTTGATTCCGCAAAGAGCAAAAAAAAAAGAGAAAAAAAAAGGAGAAACGAAGATGCACGAGCAGCGGTAATGCACGCGCGATTTGACACAAAAACGAGTCGTCGACTTGGTCGAAAGTAGCGTGCAACCGTTTCGTGGCGCGAAACTGTGTGCTCGCGGATGAGTAACTGCGGGCAACAGTGTTTTTCATTGTCCAGAAGTTGGTGTAGTCGCAGGGGCCTAGAAACGCTGAAAAGCTCATAAATCAGAGCTTATCGTGGCAGAGGAGCGATTATCGAACTCGTAAGCTCAGCACTCGGCACCAGAAGGGGGTGCATGAAGGGGGATTGGTAGTTGTCGAGATGGCGGTCTCTTGGAAGCTATAGAGATAATTAGCAGCTCGCGAAAGGAGAAAGAACTCGTCGACTAACGAGCCAACTAAGAGATCGAGCATGCTCTTTTTACCTTTTAACCATTCTTACTTGCCTGGCACAAACTACGAAAATAAAGTGCATTGCATTTGGTCTTGCGGCCTTTCTGTCTTCCGCTTTGACTCGTCCCTCGCTATTCGTATTTCCTTTGTACTCGTCGTTGATTTTCTTGTTACAGGTAAGCGAAGTTGGCATGTGAGATTTTGGATTTGATGGACGTAGGAGAATTGAAAAAATCATTTCGAAGTTTTCCTTATTATTAGAATTAATTCTTATAAAATTAAGTATTATTAATTTAATCTAATATTATTATTAGATTAAATTAATTTCGTAGCACAGGTGTCATATGTATCATTACGATACATCAATATGGTATATTAATATGGTATATTTAAAAAAAATTAATACGTAGGTAGAATGTATTAGAGGAGTAAGATTTAACAGTTTCAGATTGGATGAGCTTCGAATCAACAGTTGTTATATTATTCGGCGTCAGCTGAGATATTTAGGTACTGCATAATTACAATATCTCTAAAATCTTGATAAATTTAATGGTGTGCTATACATGGTATACTATAGCTTGTCTTGCACGTTTCTGATATAGTAGAGTGTTATGCTCGCTTATAGTAAATGAAAGAAATTGAAACACATATGCATGTAGGGCTTTTTTCATTCAAAATTTTGTCAAAATGAATGTATTACCATTGTATTTGTAATACGAAGAATACACGAGTTCTGGTATTACACATAGATATTAATATAGTGGACGAAGTTATTAAGAAAACATACTAAAATGAATAACTAAATCAAAATAAAAAGAAATAATTCCATACGATCCCTAAAAAAAATGGTCAGCGTTCCTCCGCGTTAAATGTAAAATTAATTGATCTTTCTCCCTGAATAATTCCTTCATTATAACAGAAATCCTAATATCTGCAATTTCCAAGGGAAAATAATAGTCTGAAATTTACCGCGATAATAAAACTCCCTCCGACTAGAAATATACATAATTTACTCCTTAAGAATAGCTCAGACCCTTGAATCCTCGACGATTGTTCTCGACTTTGTAACTGAAATAAAAAAAAAAAAAAAAAAAATAGGAAAGAGGGAGAAAAAAAAAAGCGAAGGAAAAATTGTGCAGAATTTGCCCGTCGCAGAGAACATTAATTTTCAGGGGAATTAATAATTTTCTCCGTCTTGCGGAGGTAATAAGAGGCTCGAAAGTGCCGTAAACGATCTTTTAGTGCGCCACGGAGCCTTTTTATTCGGCATTGAATGCTGTTCTCAGTGTTTTATATAGCGCTCCTGGGAATCTTCTAAACCCACGATTTTTCTTCTCGCCTGTATCAACTGGGTGGGCTTGTAAAACATCGTTGCTTAGCTACTTAACGGCGCTACTCTGATTTTTATCTCGGTCGAGTAACAATAACAGCGCGACTCGTTTCACGTGGATTTATTGCCTCGCGTGCCACCAACGATACTTTTGCACATTTCTTATCGGTTCGATGCGAGTGGGCACGAGAATAGTTCTTTCTTTTAGGGAAATAAAACTGTGAGCATGAAATATAACCGGTTTTTGTGAACAGTCTGTTGCATGCTTGAGCTAGGTTCTAATTGTATTAATTACTTGCTTAATTTTTATTCGATTAATAAGGAAGGACAAGAAATGTTACGTAACATACCGTTGTTTCAATACAAGGGTGACATAATCAAATAATTGGAAAAATAAATTTCTGAGCAAAATAGATTGAAATAAATAATTATTAATTACTCAATTATTTAACAATGAAAATAGTTTTCTCCTTAGCTGTATTCCTTACTACCTAAAAATAGTAAAAAGCAGCTTTTGTGAATTGTAACATTTATTTCACCTACATACATAGATATGTATATGTGTGCGATGTAACTTTATTATATAATAATTTATATATGACACTCTCGTATTAATAAATATTTCTCTTTTAAACAAGTATTTTACAATAGTTGATTTTTCATATGTTTCACTCCTATAATAAACCAGCGATATACAATATGAAAACTTCTTTTTAAAAAAGGCGAAAAATCAATTCTCCAATCTTTAATACCTTAATCTCCTTAGGAAAAAGAAATAAAAATCTCATTGCATTTATCTATATTATTCATAATATGGAGTTTATGCTTCTATCAGGCATATTGAGAGGAGATAAATAATCCGGAGTATTATACCTTTCATTGCTATTAAAAGAAGATTTTATTAGTTCTGACGTGAGGAAAACTTACACTAAATCTAGAATAGTGGAAGTAGGACGTTTCTTGTTTCATTTCCATGCAGAGTAGACATTTCCTTTTTTAAACCAGTATATCGAATCTGTAATGTTATCTCGTGTGGACATTTCTGCTTTGTGACTATTCGTGATTCGACAGTTTTGCAGTACCAGTCTCTACCAATGAAATATCATATGCACCGTAATTTATTTAAAAAAGTGGGCGTTCCCTGCTGTTTGTTTCTGTATTTCAATTGTCAAAATTATTCTACAAAAGAATACAGATTTTTATACAGGAAGATTTTGCAGAAATTTTTTTTTTATTGAAATTATGTGACGAATAAAGATAGAAGTAGGAATATCACAAAAAATGATGAATAATCTGCAACATTAATTATTATTAAAAATACATAGAAATGCGTAGAACTGTTTCTCATATTTTGAAATAAAGTAACGTGAAAAATAAAAATAAAATAATAGAGAACTGTTAATAGGAATATTTGCAAGTAATGTCGTTAAGGTGTTCAGATTCTAATATAAAGAACTATCAAAATTTGGTAATAATCGTTCTAGTTTATATACAAACGAAGTACATAAATAATTTAAAAATACATATATTGTATAAAATTGTGACAGGCAATTGAATTTTTATACAAATGAAGCTTTGTGCGCTATTTCATTCCTGTAACATTTTGTCACTTCTTTTGAAAGAAATTTCTATGTATTTTCTGTCTTGATACATAAACGTTATTGAAGATTGATAAATAAAACAAAAGTCCATGAAATGACCAAATATAGAAATGAGCGAGAAGAATATAAAAGTACATTATTCATGGTGTAAAAGAAAAATTCAACTATTCTTCGCTTAAGCGTTAATCGCTCTAAACACACCGATTGGATAATACAGCGAAACACGCATTCAGATTATGAAGAAATCCGATTACACGTGATACCGTTGAGAGTATGATAAGTGCTTTTACGCGATCAATTGATTTTCAAGCACACAATACCAAGGGATTTTTAGGATCGCTTTACAGAGCACTTTTCTACGTGGAAACCGATGCTGTGCAGTTAACGATCGGTAGATTTAAAAAGTAAATGAGCACAGTTGACGAACGGCAGGTGGGCAAATAGCATTGCAACTGTTCGAAGCGTGTCGCGTCGACGAAATATACGACGAGTAGGGTAAAGTTTCATCGAAATAATTCGCGTGCATGGAAAACGTGGAACGCGATGTTATAAAATTCCGTGACTGAGTCTGGTTCCATGAAAAAAATATAAGCAGAAGTTCCCTTTGATCTGAACTGCTCTGTCATGTTCTGTTGTTCGCCAAATAAGCTAACCAGGAGTTTAGAGACATCGTTCCACGATCGCTAAAGCATCTCGCGAAAATAGCCCTGTAGAATGCGGCCACGAAACTTGTGTTTTCTCGCGGATCACGGGTTGTACTCTTATATTATTTCTTGGGAATATTCATGCGGACGTATTGCGCAGCGGCCTATGAAATTCGCTTGTATAATTCATACGGTTGTTTCGCGCGATTTCACGACAACGTTAACACGCCTTCTCGTGCCACGCGAATCTCCCTAACGCGTAAACTTTGCTTTTAAGATCGAAAGATGTACACGAAGATATGGATGTATAAAGAGAGGATTTTCTTTGATGTAATAAGCAACTGAGAGTGTTAATATAATGATATACATGGTCGAACTTTGGAATTGTGTTTAATGATGTACATGCAATATTACCTTATGATGATCACAGGGGATAAATATAATAAGCATGTCAATTCATGCTAATCTTTTGATCTTAGTGTCGTATTATGATTAGAAAGGATGATATAGTATAATATTCAGTTTTAAAATTCATTTTTGTATAATGTAGAGGCAGAAAACATTTCCAATAATAGGCACACGTTAAAAATATAAAAGTGTCGAATATAAAGACGCGCTTCCAAACTTTATCTATGACTGTTGACATTTCGCCCTGTCTCTTTTGAAAATTTGTTTTCTTATTGATTACTGTATACATAGTCTATTACGTAATTTCACGAATATAAAACTAAACACAGAGTGTAACATATAACTACGCAATTTTTAGAATTTGAAATTTCTTCAAGTTAGTATGAATGAATTTCGCTAGTATTTAATTGTACCTTATTGTTATTTATTCCTACGGAAATTAAATTTTACAATTGACGTCCAAGAGCAAGGTTACAAAATTGATAAAGACACTTGACTTCCGTAATATATAAAATTCGAGTCTTTTATAAACCATTCTTATTCCCTTACAAAATAATTGAAAATTCATTTAAATTAATACCTTAAAATAATATGTTTAATTAATATTGTTGAATTATATCAAGAACATAAACGTCGTATGAAAAAGACTACATCAGCAAATTTCTTTCGTTGTTACAGCATCCTGAATACATAATATGTATGTACATTTCGCGGATATGAATAAAACTTTCCAGTTCATATCTGTCTAAGTATTCGGTTATTGGAGGAAAATGTATAATTACGGTGAGAAATTACAAGCTGTCAAATAGCTATTCTAATTAACTGCCAGCCTCACGACAATGAAGAATACACGGTCAAAACTTTCGACAACATCGCTTTACCACATTGCGAGTTCGATATTAACTTTCCCGTCAACGATGTTGTCGCGACATCCTAGATACCAGGACTTCGTGAATCGTATTTACAAATTGACGGCGACATAAGGAGGATCGTCTTCAAACTTCACCACGATGAATTAAATGAGACGATAAAATTCGAGAAACTACACATTCTTCGTGTCTCTTTGTAGACATTCTGCTCTTCGACTACATTACACATATATGAGACGTCGAATAATTTTATAAAGATTAAGACCTGCGCTTAATTAAAATCAATAAAAATCGTAATTCCATAATATTAGGGATATTTTGCATTAATTATAGAATTAGCGGGATTTTTTGTTTTCGTATAAGTAGGTATTTTTAACAAAATTAACTAAATTATATTATGTTCATCGGAATCATCAATGAGTAGTAGATATACACGTTGCAGAAAACATAGTGTTAAATATATGAAGCAAAGATAGCGATTCTGATTTTGCTTTAACGAAAACTAAATTTTTAAAAAAACCGTATCTGTATATTAAAAAAACAGATATAAATTTTGTCCTCTTATCACGACTCTCTGAAAGTCATCTTCTAAAAGTTAAGAGAACTTTCCATCGTGAAATTAATTTTTTCATAACTTTATTTGATATTGAGGATTATGACAAAATTCATACGTATGCGTCTATGTAATTTTATCTAGGAAGTAACTAGAAAACAATTTTGACATGAAATTATTTTACTTAAAATTATAAAATATCATGTCAGATATAATTTACTTATTCCAGTTATGTAATTTCATAGTCATTGACTTCGCTTTTGTACATTTTGTTAATTGCTTACTAATTTAATCGGTAAGTTTCGAAATGCACTAAAAAATTAATTCCAGCCCTGTGTAAAAAAGAATCCTTAAAGTACGAAATATAAATTATTAGGGAAAAATGAATAAAAAAAAGTAGAAACAACAAACAAAATAATTTTTATTTTTCATTTATAATTGTTTAAGTCATTAAAGGGAATTAATTATAAATCCATTTCTGATCAGAGGCGTTAATTGGATTCGCTCGAAGTCAGGTTCGATGTACATCAAAATCAAGTCGCGGTAATTAATTTTCATTCCAATTGCCGGCTGAGTGGCGCATTTTTCATAATCCGGCATGAAATTAATAATGGCTGAAAAAATGGACTATTCAACAAACCTTATGACTATTTTTGAAATCAAATATACACAGTCACATGTAACGCTATATGTGTATCGGAACGGTCCCACCAAAAAATTTTTCGTCTCGTGCAATAGAAAATTTTTAATTACATTTCTATGTATTGTGAAGCGTTCCAATTATGCATAAATTATGTGCGATCTCTTTTTTAAATTGTAAGTCACTGCTTATAGTGTTCGATATATATTTGTTATAACTTTTTAAGGGAACATTTAAGAATCTATATTTATATGTCATTTCCTTCTTATTTTTACTAATAGAATATACTAAAAATTATAATATATACATATGTATAGCTGTAAATCATAGGTAGCATAGATGCAATTTAATTTAAATTGTTTTCTTATATATTTTTAGACTATATGCTTTGGTTTTTACATATTTTATGCGATCTGTCTCTAGCGGATTAATTAAAAAAAACATACGTTGGATAATGTGCATTAAATATTTTGTTACATTTAAATTAAATTATTCTAACTTTAAAATTAATGACTAGTAATTTCTGCGTACTTATTTCTCATATTTTGCGTATTAATGATGTAACAACTATTATCTTTGTTAGCATTATCATTCCTTGCAACATTACAAAAGACTGGAGTAAAATCTCATTTAAAAATATCAAACTAACGTAACTAACTCCATATGAAACTTTATTTTAAGCGAACTTATGAAACTGAATCATTCCAAAATAAAATATTATTTAGTAATACCATTCAATATTATTTTATTTCTCATTTAACGTAGCATAATATTTTTCTATTATCTAGCAATAATACTTATTAGGAAGTACACGATGACAATCAAAAAACTACCATAGCAATCACGAATTGCACTATAACAAACTACACGTAAAATGCTCACATAATTCTTTTATGTTAATCAGTGGCCAAAAGTTCGTTTCAATGTATTCTAATTTTCTATACTGCGCAAAGTTTTAATGGAAATTCAATTGAATTACTAAATCTTCGTTGAAGTAAGGAAACAGGAATCGATAAAACGAATCAAAGGGAAAACCTAAAGCGCATTAGATATAGCGCGTTGTTAGACGAACGAGCTTAAGAGATGCATTTTAAAGAGCAAAACGAGGATCGTACACGAGCATGGAGAGTGATTGTTCTAGTTTCGACGGAGTTACAGAGAAATTCCATTTTGAGAAGCAGAGTATTCTGTAAGCAGATGAATCAGCGGCCATGTCCTCTTTCCATCAGGTCAATTCCTACCGATATTCAACGATGTCAAGTGGTGTTAAGTGTCGCGATGATCGTACAATGTTTCCACCAATGAATGCTGTTCATCCAGACAAGCCTCCAGAACATCGTTCTGCAATGCAAGAGTCTATTGGCAGACTGGCGAGACTATGCTATCATTCAATCTTTGGTTTCATCGATGAATAAACCCATTTATAACGGGAATTTTTACCTATCATAAAAGTTTCGTATTTGTGAAATTTGAATAGATAAAATTGTGTCCGGTGCTCTATGATAAAAATGATGTATTCACGTGTACAATTGTCATCATGAATGACAAATGAATTGTCATCAATGAAATGATTAAATCTTAGGTGTGTTAAAGCTACGATAGTTCGATTTCTCGATGGAAATAATTCAAATATCTTTTTTCTTCTTTTCCTTTCATTATTCATAATATAGATATTCCTCGGTTTATACGCTATTATTATATTATTATTACAGTGGATCCATTAGATAATTAAAATTAAGTTTTAATTTTACGGAAGTACTATTTACAGAAATGTTTATTCGACACCATAAAATAATGTATGACTTTGAAACTATGAAAAAACGAATTAAAAGATGAGCCAGGAAATATTAGAAAATAAATAATTTGAAAATGAACTTTGCGACAAATAACCTCGTTTGATAGAAATTGATAGAATTTTTAACGATAAGAATATTGTCAAATTAGAGAGAAGAAAGAAAATAAGAGAAAGAGACGGAATATGAATTTCACTAAATCAAGCAATAATAATATTTTAAAACAGTCTCGCAAATATTGCATTCATGGAAAGCTAGTGACTTTAATTCAATGATATTACGATTCAATTATGAATTACGCTCGTAAAGCTATCAAATACGGTTGAAATAAAATTCGTGCCAGGGGAATGGGATAGAGTATACCAACTGACACTTTGTAGCACTTCGTATTATTTACGTCAGCTAGTCGATACCATTCCCGTATTATTTATGCGGTGGATTCGCTGTTGGTTGGGAATTAAAAATTGCCCTCGTAAAACAGCGACGCCGATATGCGAGATATTTACATCTTTATTATCTGCTTGCGTAGATTTATTTTTACGTGCAACCAGCATGCCAATGATATCGTTTACCTTCTGTACGTGATCATTAATTGATCCGACCAATTAATACATAATATATATGAAGCGATAAAAAATAAAGTATATTGCCACACGACTATTTGATTTTACGGAAGAGCTGAAAAATGGTAACAATAAATGGAGATAACTTCAGATCACCTATGGAAACAGTGAAATCGAATTCAGTACACAATGTTTTGTATATTTTATTTAATAAAGATATTTATTTAAACCATCTTAGAAAATATTTCTTTGTAAGTCTCATTCTACTTTTTCCTTTGCGCAGAATAATTTGATTAACTATGTAAGAAAATATACATATTTTTAACTTTCTCAAATATATTGTTTTACAGTAATTGTATTATATATGTCAATTATAAGTGTCAGGACACTTACTGATATTTGCTATAAATTGAATATTTATCTTTTAATCAAATTTTCGCTGCTATTATTTTCGACCAATTTTTTATAAATCTGTATATATCTGCCTTATAATATAATATTAAATAAAGTAAAATTCGTTAAACTTTTTCAATACATATAACCAGCAGATTTCATAATATCATTAACATATACCGGCACTTACACGTGTCACATAATTGATCGCGTATGATTTTTACAAGACTTACCAATTTCACCAAAATACGGATTTCAGTTTTCTCATTCTACAGTTATTCAAAATATGTAAGAGCTTTTGGAAGAATTAATGCAGACTTTCATTGAGAACAAATACAACATATCTTATATAAATAGAACATATATTTATTTCATTTTTACCATATCATTTTAATTATAATTGTCCAAATATATCAAATTCAAATACAGATTAAGCTTAAATATTCTACTGTTGAAGTAGGTATATATTTCTGTTTAAAAAATAGGTTATACAACTGCATAACGCACATGCATCATTTATACACGCAAACGTGTGATCCTAAAAATTAGTCTCCTTTGAACCATTCACATTTTTTTTTCACGATTTTGTTGTAATTTCGCGTGGATTACTATGCATAACACGTATGCGTGTCGAAAAAGCGAGGGCGAATAAATGCTAGCTCGAACATCGCGATAAACAGCGTAATCGTATTGTTTACGAAATGGGCTTTGGCTGAATTTACATTTTTGCGAAACATCCGTGAGCAAATATCTTAGATAAACACTCGAATGTTAATCAGTCGGCTATTAACGTCGAGCGTTAAGTTGTGATAAAGGCAAAAATGTAAATGAGAAGCGGTTTTCGTTGGAATAGGCGGGTATTCGGTGGATTAATTTGGCCACAATGCGAAATAATGCAAAATATAAAGTACCCTGAAATCTCGATTAACCGGCTTATCGAAATCGAGGCTGTCTGGTTAATTGAAACTAATCCGAAGGGAGATAATTAAAATCGTATTTGTTTACAAAGTCCTTTATAGTCTGTTTTTGCAAATATATTGCATTCTTGTTATGAAAGTGAAAAAGTTGAAAGATACAAAGGTTTCAATGAATTAGATGCTTCGCTGGATTTAATAATGCATTGTTTCATTAATCAGAGGATGATAATAGGAAATGGTTAAAATGTCGGTAACTTTGGTGTTTAAAATGTTTGTACATATTTATAAAACTTTATAATGTATGCTATATTTTAGATATCTAGATATTTTATTTGCCAGAAATGCGTAAATATCCGTAATTTACTAATGAACTATCGTTCGATAGGTTCAAAGATGTCTTAAAAGATTGATTATATTCATTTATAATTAAGAATCACAATAGTAAACTTATTTAATTATAAATATGACGAGAAAATTATATAAAAGGAAAATAACAAAGCGCGCAGAATGAAAAATAACAGTAAATATTTGTATTATTACCAAAGATATTAATTAATAACGCTATATAGGGAACAATAAATTAAAGTAATAGATAACGATGCATTCATTGGAGATGATACTTGAAATTTTTAATATTCTACAATTTTAATGTACTTATAACTACACTGCAATTTAGTTGTAAAAAAAAGCAATTTATTATACGTTGCATTAACATAGATAAATTTATTTTAACATTATCGCGTCCTTTTATGGAATAACCTTAATTCTTTGCTGAAATATTTTACTCGTGCATATCAGCTTCCTCTGTGAAAATAAAGCGCTACAACTATGTAATGAGTATTTTAAATGAGAATAGTTATGGTTTAATTCCGAACTAAAAATAATCACTTAACGTTGCACTGAAATTCAAAGTGAAGCAAGAAGTCGATAACTTTCATCACTGGAGCTCACATAGATTGATCAAATCAGAACATAATTAATTAAGAAGAAATTACTCGTGCCGTGTTTATTTATAGAATTATTACTTCATGCTAGCTCTTTGGAAGCATAAATGCAATTTATTTCTTATATCAATTCCATATTGAATATTTGACAGTCACATGTTTGATTTAATAAATTATACCTATGTGTCTGTGTTCGATCCGATTCATATTATCCACCCTGATAAATTTGCATAAAAACACAATATTTTTGCTCATGGATGTATCACATAAAGTGCATAAAGACATCCCACTCCTATATACATGTATTGATTTCAATACAGCTGCATACACTACTCACTCATGATCAGTCATGAATAACAATATTAAACATAATTGATATCAATTGCCCAGAATCTAGGACAATTACTTCAAACGTTACCATTCTCTTCCAGGAATAATATAATAAATTGTTACAATAATTAATTAATTACGAAGAATTAATTGTTCAATATACGATCTTAAACATATTACGTTAAAATACATAGTTAAAATCGATGAAAAGCGTACCTTCAGTACCTTTACCAAAATTAATGTTCATTTTTATTGAAATGGAAATACGATTTTGAAAGCATACTCATTTTTACTATATCAGATTAGTTTCTAACATAACAAGTAAAAAGGTAAATTATTATATTATGCAATCTAAAACGTATATCAATTTAATTAGACTACAGTTAGAAGTGGTGAACCTTATCCTTAAAAATATGTTGCGTTTTGTCCTAACACGATATCTGGGTATCTGGGGATCATCGTTCAAAGAAAAGTTTAATTTTTAATAGTTCTTCATCTCTACTTTTTTCGTGTGATTGGATCTCTCACTCGACATGCGTGTTGCGGGACTGGAGCGGTCAGTGACAGACGCTAAGTCAGCAGCTTTTACGATCAGTATGCTATGTACGCACGCATCTCTCGGAAAAAAGTGTCGATAGTGTATTTTAGAATTTGGCTGGCATTCAATATGTAGTATATGTTGTATCGCGTACGTTGTAATTCGGAAAAGGGATAAATATATTATTCTAAAATGAAGTATGTTCGACAAATACACTTCTTATTATCCTGTAATATTACAATTTTTCGATGCATAATAATAGTGAAAAATAGTGATTCTTTTCATTTAATTTTGTGTTCAGAATTCAAAATTACGTATTAGAATTGCGATCCTTAACTTTGGTTAATTGTATAACATTTATTAATTGGTTAATTATGAAAGTCTCTGTGTATATTATAGATAATGGATTTATAATTGTATAATATCGTATTTGTATAATACATATATTAAAGAAGTTATTTCCTAAAGAAATTACGTTTAAATGCAATGAGAAAGATAAAGAGCTAATGCATTATCCTTCTTGTTCTATTTTACATTTATGGAGCAGTAGGTAAAAAGAACGTACAATTTTGCTGGAAATATTAAGCTTTCATCAAAAGGATGAGATAATTTAACTTGCATAATTTTAATATAATTTTAGATAATTAAGAAGAATGTCTATTTTAAATATCTTCGTATTACGCTTTATTTCGTAAAATTGTTTCAATTCAAGAATCGAAGAATTTTGCAAACGTCAGTATTATAAAATCGAAACGTTACGGTATAACATTTCTTGTTTACGCTTACCAGTATCAATATTCATTTGCTTCAAATATTTTTAGTTCTTCATATTAAACATTTATTTGTCTATTCGTCACGCCCGTTTCTGCCGTTTTTCTCTGTTTAGTTTGCTAAAATACCTTTGACGTTTGCATTCGATATCGAAAAAGGTTTTCGATTGCAGGAAACCAAAAAGGAAAAGGACGAAAGTATTCAAATTGTATGTTTACGTAACGACGAATAAATAAACGTTTCGTCCACGGTGCAGGAGGACCGTTTTGAGTTTATCGAAAGTTGAACTCGTACCACGCGTATGTTACAATTTTGATGGGCAAAGCGGTCCCAATACAGAACTCGATATGAAATACATCGTCAAGTTTTCCCGATCGCTCGATACTTAAAGAAACTCAATAGAATTTTATGAACTTCGTAAATACTTCTGTAAGCCGACTCGTGGGAGCTTGCGGCTACTGTAGGAAACTTTACACATGTTTCGCGTATACAACTTTATCGGATTTCAATAATGCCAGGCCGCACTTTCAGACATATTTCACGAGATTTCTTTCAGCGCGCGGCCATGCCGTAATTGTACCCAACCTTCTGTATTACCAAGCCGATCGACTTAGAGAATTCAATTTGAGTACTCTGATATAATGCACATATTTTAAAGAAAGAAAAGTTTATACATTAAATTATGTCCAATAGAATTCCACTTATGTGAACCTGTCGAACGACAAATTGTTTTATACAACCAGGTCGTTCATATGACAGGAGTCCATCCATTTCTCCTCACCACCTATGATTTTTCGTTCAGTTAATAGGACTTTACGTTCAGTGTTCATATAAGAGGATTTCACGAAACATTTGCTCTTAAATACATAATAATGTTGCAAACTTGTATCGACTGTGAAGCATGAAAGTGTATCCTAATAGGATCAGCTAAAGTCCATTTAATCAGACATTACAAAAATTACATATAAATGGAGTTCATGTAAACGAAGTTTCACTGTACTAAATATGTTTGTGTCCTCTTTTAATGCCAAAGATCATTAGTTTTATAAAATATCTATCTAATCAACCATATAATGTATTGTTTTAGTTTACTGTCTTTTGCAAGATAGATGGAATCAAAAAATTTCGATGCCACTTTCGATGTTGCGTTTATATTCTTTATATCATTTAACGATTATCCTGTGAATAGAAATTTTCTAGTCTAATATTAAGAGTATTTATATGCAGTAAATATTTCGATAATATCCTAATATCTTTCATTAAAACATTACCGTGCCATATGTTTATGCACTGCAGCGTAGTTACTACTGTAATAATAATTGCTATTATTTTCATTTAGTCAGTGATTTAGTGAAAAAGTGTCGCTGTAACTAAAATCTTATCAATCTTTGAACTCGCGTACAAATATTCTTAATATATTAATAAAACTTTTTTTTTAAATATAAAAAGTATTCATAAATATGGTAAGAGAAGTAGAAAAATTTATTGTCTTAATGTTATCCAAATTTATTATTGTTTTATAATTTAATTAATATCAGGCTAAAAATTTATTGTGTTTTATCAATCGACGACTGTCATTCAGTTTAATCATTTATTACATTTGACTTCTCTCCTTCTCTTTTTATTTTCTTTTGGCTTGTAATTATTAATATCCTCTTTATGAATAGAAATACATAAATGTTGCGTATAATGTGACATTTTGCATTACATTCTCAATCATATTGTAATAATTAGCATAAATATCTCTCCTTATGCATATATCGGTTACCTGGTTTCTTTATCGTTCTCAAGAGACTATGATCTGTCGCTACTTAATTTCCACTGGGTACAATTTATGAGTTTCGTGTCCTCGGCTACCCTCATTCCTCTTTCCCTAATTTCTTTCGCCACTTTTGTATTGTCCCGCAGCCCTTCGCACTCTTTATTTTCTTCACTATACATTGTACTATCTTCATAGGAGTTATTTTCTCCCATATGCATATATTTTATGCTTCTTGTTTTGAAGCAAACATGTAATATAAATATATTATATTTATATCTTTTTCTTATACCAATTTATACCTTCCCCCAAATTTTTATTTAAATTTTAGTTTAACATAACAAATATTTTTTTTCTTTTGTGAATAGTGACATTCTTCCTATCAGATAGTATTATACAACTTTTTTAAGTAATTTCTCGACTCTTATGGCAGTAAATAATCCACTGTTTCAGATAATTTTTTGCAGATATCACAAAATTCACGATTTTTTAAACATGCTACTCTTCTATTAAACCAATGATATATTTTTAATGAAACCATTTCAATGTGATATTCCCAAATAAATAAAAAGAAAGTTGTGTCAGTTCCATAAAATCAATAACTGATAAGGGTGATTCCAAAGTTGAATTTGTCACAGTTCCAGACCAATAATCAAAATATCGAAATTTATACGTGTATTTCTGTATAAGTACGTCGGACCAATTTTCTTCTGATATTATGCACAGATCTTGTAACAGTCTACTATAGAGTTCGTGCTGCTTCGTGCCAATAAACGAAGACTCTACGATGTTTGGTGACCAACGACCCTTCGGAGAGGACATTGGGTTGAGGAAAAGCGAGTTGGTGTAGGACAAGTTAGGCAAGTGCTGCCAGTAACGTGTATGTGTATACATGGCGTGGCGCACGAAACCTAGATCGTCTCGACTTGGCTTAGCTTGGTTTCAAACGAGGCTTTGAGGTATACAGGTTGTGCGCGTCTACGCAAAGTCTGTCTAATGCTGATCAACCCTTGTGTCCATAATCTCATAATATGAACGATCAACGACATATTTGTAAAATTACCAAATTAGCAAAAGCACTATGCTTTGACAACACTTCGATTATGACACGTTTAATGTTAGAAAATCTGCTGTGATTATATAAGTGGTAAAATTTGGATAATTGTTTGTAATAAAGTTAATTGATAATATTAGGCAATTTTAAGGATATTGTTTCCAATGAAATAATAGAATATGATTAGGTATTATGGTTGTAAGGTTTTATGTATGTTTTATTATTGTAGAAAATGAAATTCAATACTTAAAATTCGAATACTTTTGTTGTTGTTGGTGGTGTTGTTGTTATATTAATTCATCGTTGAATATTACAATAGAGAATTTACGTAATAGTAGCTAAAGTAAGTTTAACCCAAGAAAGACGAGTTTAATGTATCGCAATATTATTCAACGGCACAATTTCATGTCGCACGAATCTAGGGAAAATCGAAGTTTGCTGCATCTAATTGCTAACTGTAATTGCTGCGTAGACCTGTCAGGTGCACACTCGAACACGAAAACCTAATTTAATTATCAGTTCAATTAACCACTACCGCGAATAATTTCTTATATTTTTTCAAAATACATGTTATTTTGTATTACTTTCCCTTTACCTAGTATTTTTTTTCTACGATTTTTTTTCTATTAGAAAAGATAGTACTTAGTGAAAACTTTATAATTGTGCAATTCCGTGATTTTACAGCTCTAGGATTTTGTAATTCTAAAATTATATGGTCCCGTAATGTAAGATAATTCTAAAATTTTGTATCTATGTAGCAGCACAAATTTTAGATGTTACAACTTTTTAATTACAGAATTTAATTGAAAAAGATTACAGAAAACACATCAATTTCATAATATGTTTAATAGATTAATTTTTTTGGTTGGACAGCTACAAATTACAAAAATTTTATTTCCGTCAAATTTCCAGTACAGTGATTTTCATTAATTAATTTAATAATAGAATTTCATGATACTGTTTTTTTATAATTTTTAAATATTACAATTATACGATAATCATAAAATCTAACCGAAAGACAATTACGGAAAATAAAAATATTACCTTTTTAATTTTTATAGAAAGACTTTCTTTTATTGGAGCAAACATTTTGGAACGAAAATTTTATTTTCGACAAATTTTTAATGTATTAATGCTGATTGTATAGCTATTATATGCTACAATATCGCGTTTATCTATTAACAAGTACCATACATTTGGCGTTCAATGGAATGATGCTTCATTACACGAATAATTTGCGCTTATAAGCATCATTTTTGGTAACGAGAATTAGGATTGAAATTGAAGAACAACATGATTTTCCCTCTACCTTCCTACCCGCGCACATTGCACTCCACATAATTGCATATTACGCGGTTTGATATAACACGGTGTGTAGTGGGACGTACCGCATCCACTTATATTTATAGCAAGTTTCCCTAATGTTCGTCATCCATAATCGCACTGTTACATATTGTACCCGTTAAATTACGCAATACTACAGTACATTATTGTGGAAACCGGGCGTTGCACGACGTAAGAATCCCTGTCACACTGGAATTACGATTTTCCTGAGTACTTGCTGCAATTAAGAAGAAGGAGTTGAGAAATCTTGGATAGCATATAGATAGAGAAAATGTATCGCTGGTAGAATTTATCATAAGAGAAGATTCGCAAGTTTAATTATATTTGGAAGTAATGCGAAAGACACTAATAATCCTTAATATTTGAGATAGCTATAGGAATCGAAATGAAAGGTACATGTCCTTTCGTTCATATATTTTACAAAAATTATTTAATTCCTCAAAAATGGACTACTGTAAATTTCTTAATTTTCTACGAAAGATTACATATAATAACATTAATAAATTAAATGATCGTTTTCACTTCTCTGATAAATTCTAATGTTATCTAATTACTGTCGTTGGATCGTTCACAACTTTTGATTTAAGCTTCTTAATTTTAAAGTAGCTACTTGACTTCAATTTGTGCACTGTACATTAATTTTCAAATTAGAGGGTCAAAATACGAATTCCCTGCCAATAGCTTCCATTTATTTTCAAAGTATTCTTTCCATCTATCTGTGTAAAACTGCGTGCTCTTAGACTGCTCTTATACCTGAGTGCACTTACGTTTTATTTTTCCAATGATAGGGCTGGCTTTTTTTTCAACGTCTATAACCACCTCTTTGTAAAATTTAATTGTTTCTTTACTTTTAATTACGTAGAAAAATTTAATATGACTTTATCTTGTACCAATTGGTGACAAAAATTTCTTATAAATTCTACATGCCCCTCGTGTCAAACATTTTTGATTTGCAAAATCCAAATACGTAAAGGTAGAATTGGGCGAAAAATTAAATTCTCAACCGCACGTATGTCATCAATTAATTACACATGCTCTATGAATAACGCATTAGAATGTAATTTACAGCACTCCCGATACAGGTCTGCTATAAATTGCAATGCATATCAGGATGTATATCAGATGAGGCATATTTTTGATTAGAAACCTTCCAGTACCGTGACGTCGCAGACGATATTCACGTTTGTTTGAATTATATTCTCGCAGTATTATTACTTTGCCCACCTATTTTTGTTTTAATTGTTTCTTAAATCTCTCTGTTATCAATACTTTGACAACAAGGCATGGAAATATAAGTATATTTCAAATAACATGTAATTTGAGTAATCTTAAACAAATAATGTAGAAAATAATGATTGATGTATTCACAACATATACCGTTAAATTTTCATATCAATATCTTAATATAATTATTTTTATTATTTTTATTATTAAAATACGCAATAATTTAAGAAATATATTTTTTACAATTGTGCTACTACAATTTGAAGATTATTGTTACAATTATTAGATTACTCTAAAAAATACGATTTGAACAAAATCATTGCTCACGGTAAGAGTGCTCTGTCAATACCTAAATATGTCGATTTTTACTAATAATTATCTTCTTCTATGGAAAGATCGTGATTACTCAGTGATATATGTTTAGCTACGAAACTACAAAAATTCAAATTCTGAAAATCATAATTTTGATTAGAATCACTATTCTAATTATGATTCTAAATTAGATACGATTCTCAAACTCAACAATAGAGCTGCACCACTTCCAAAGTCACACTATAAAACCAACAACCCTTAACTGAAGTATCATCGCGAACAGAAAGTCTTCGCGATACAGATCTCTCTCTCTATCTCTCGTTTCTCCTCCGTAACTGCACAATCAATGCACCAAACGCAGTCAGTCGATATCCACAATCAATAAACGAACTTTTCACACTGTACAGAGTCTTCATTAATCCAGCCTTTAATATGAAAACAAGACGAGCAGCATTCTTTTTTTAACGACCAAGGAGCAAGGAAGGTTTCGTACTTCGAAACAGAGACAGCCACTATTTACGGCAAGCTCCGTTGATCACGTATTGCGATTCAGTGGATGATGTCGGAACGATGACAAGCCATAAAGGAAGGAAGCAACAGAGAGGGAACGGCCACGAGGCAAAGAACGTCGCAGAGACGCTGCCTGGCTTTGTAATTGTCCGCCAGCTAGTAATTAAAGATCGAAGTACGTAGAGAAAGAATGCCGCCGCTCATTTTCTTGGGACGTCAAAGCATCAGATCGGTATTGTCGGAAAGGGTCGATTATTTCCGAAAGGTACACCGAATAGAGACATGGGATGAAAAGAAAAAGAACGAAGAAAAAGAATGGAATGAGCACGAAGAAAAATTATTAATCCCAGCCGGCAAATTTTAATTAAATGCCACCATGGTGGCAGAAACAATTTTTATTTCCTTTTCTCCTTCCATTATAATTCCCTTTCTTCCGATTGCTATGCATACTTGCTTCTTAAGAAACGTCCCAACGTTCTCCGTCACGTGCGATTAATTGAATATGACTTTCGCGAAAATTCCATTCATTGTCCGACGAAATCTGCCTAGGTCGACCCCCATTGTTCCCAGATTACGGCATTTATGATTCAGTTTTTCAGTTTAAAACTGGGGCGTTTTTTTTCTGTGCGCTCCTTGGTATTTTAATCTTGGGTTTAAATTAATTTATTTTTAGTTCTTTGTTATGTTTACGAGTTCTTCTGATATCGTGGCTTAAATGTAACTAATGTACTGTATTTAAAGGGCTCAGTAGAAAAGTTGTTTATTCGAGAGCATTTATTTTGCGAGAAAGAAACAAGAAACAACACAGAAAATTCAATCAAAAACACAGAAAATTATAACGTCTATATTTATCTAGAAGATTTTGTTAGGGATTTCTAATCCTGCATTTAGTAATGTATTGTAATATATATCATCGCATTTGTGCTTACAATTTTCTCAACTCAAAGATATTTTCACTAATATGTACCACCTTTCCACTGAGCATTTTGTATTAAATTTACTTTGGTACGAGATAATTTAATTACAGTCTTATACAGGATAGTCTTACACAAATACAAAAATGATACACCTATGTGTCATCTTTCAGAGTTAATCGAAATTACTACTAATTTCGTATTCACTTGGAACAATGAATTATCAAATTAAATTATTAATTATCAGTTATGTAATTAATCTGAGATTATGAGTTAAAAATCTATATATAATACTAATGTGCGAAAATCAGTTTAATTGCAAGTTTATTAATTTTGTTATGAAACGCATGCAGGTATTATGTGAATATTGTGAAACACATAAATAAATCAAATGCTTCGACAGGATTTGTAACGTTAGCAATTACCAATTAAATTAATAATTTACGCAATCCATCTGATCGGAAGTTTATGTTCCTTTAAAACGAGTAAAAAAAAATTGAAGTCAGTTTCCCCACAGATCTGTGATATAATTAATTAAAAAGGAAATAAAAATAATCAAATCATACAATTATGGTAAATTCAAAATACTCGAAACGAAAGACATTTTTTTTCTAAATTTCCTTATATGAGAGTTTAAAGTTTATATTTATATTTTATAATAAAAATGTTTAGAAGCAGAAGTAGCTATATTAAAATCTCTGTATTATGTTGGTAATATACGATACTTATTCCTACGGAGATTTGGCAGTGAAACTTAATAACAGAATAGTAGATTTAACGCAACGCACGTTATGATGAAATATTTTATCAAGTTCGTGAGTTGATAATGTTTCATATGTACCTCGGTTAAGTAATTATGTAATGTTCTATGTATATATATTTCACCTCTCATTACCAGTTCACTAATTAATACGAGCTCAGTGCAAGAACGGATCGTCATTAACCGTGTGGATTAGAAAAGTCGCGTTTTCCTCGGTTATTGAAATCAGATGGATATTTATACAATTTAAAAACTTCTCTCGTATACCACGTTATTAAAAACATTAGAGAAGAAACCAAGTTCATATAATTTTCTATTGCTATTGAATGTACATATGTGTCTTGTAAAATTGTACGAAAATTTGCTATATTATATTATTTAAAAATATTACACAACCTGTTTCTAACTATCTTATACTATTAAAATTGAGTAACACTTGATTTAGTTAATTACTACATATTTAATAGTTAGTAGCTTCTGAAATGCTCTTAACGAGCACGTAATCTTTTAAAACTCTGAAATCTAATTACGAAACTTGTATATACAACAAAATACTATTGAGAAAAAATAATTCTAAGACGTAATTTGCCTCAACGATACTCAACGTCATCCTCGTAGTTGCCCATTTCATTTTAAAATAAGTGTTTTATCTACTATCATTGTGACACAATGCGTTTTGTCTAGAGATAAGACAAAAGTTTAAAAAAAAAACGTTGATATGCTTTTTCAGATATTGTCTAAATATATTTAGTTCATATCTTGGTTGATTAAAACGTGACTTGTCCAGATTTCGCGTTTTGTCTGTAGTATGTAAACATAAATATGAACGACGAAGAGATTTCCACTTCGTCTTCCTTTTGCTTTACACAATAAGAATAGATTCAGCAGACTAACAATATTGGAACAAATACAATGGAATTCGATATATAGGTATTTAGACAGATATTTCTTCAAAGCCGTTGGAAGTTCAAAAAGGCTTCATGAGTTTACCATGTACTTCACAGAATTTCATCAAATAATGACTAATTACGAAGGATTTTACGCATCATAGTTGGAAACAGCGAACTTATTGTTATAATCTGACTTCCACGGTATCATTCACGAAGTCCTTTATACGAGGCTCTATAGAAACAGCAGTTTGTATAATTGGTTTGAAACAATTAGTTAATTATTATATTATATTATATATGTGCAATTTTTTTTACAAGGAAATATTCACTATTTTAGACAATTGCTTATAGAATTTAATATAAACAATTCATATAAATTTAAATCAAAGATAAATTTTCTTTATAAACCACATAAATATCAATTGTTAAAGGACTGTTTGAATCTTAATAGAGAGCAAAAATAAAATATAGTTTAATCAATATAAATAAATAAATATACGGTATATCATAATATATAATTATAATATATAAATAATATACATATATTTATTAAAGATAAATTGCATAAAATTAATTCATATAAAATAAGTCACTTCTTTTTCAAATATTTTATTTACATTTGTATGGTATATAGTATGTAAATGCAAGAATCTTGAAAAAGAAGTGGCCTGCTTTATATTATTTATGATTTTACCATTTATCTTTTATTAGTTTATTTGAACACGATTGAATTAACTCTACGTTATCACTAGATTGATTTAATTAAGTTGAAGTATCACTATAACACATGACAAGATAATAACGTGCAAATATACTATTCTGTCTTTTCGAAATGTTGCAGTATATTGAATAATTGTATTAATGTATAACATGGTAATATTTTTCAGTAGTAGATTTCAAAATTCATACAGAATCTCTAAAAATATTATATATAAAATTTAATGTTGAAGCTTGCTGCAGTCAGAGATAAAAATAGAGAATAAATATTTTATGGCATTTTCAACACAAGCATGATACATCTATATTAATATTAAAAGCATATACTTAATGGCACCCCATATAACTTAATAGAGCTTCGTATTCCTAATTTCAGACACAAAATGCGTTTTAAAATTTTTATTACTTCTGTTTTAGCAGTTATTTTTATATTATAGTTATTTATATATTTTTATATCTTTAAATTTCGTACAAATGCATAAAAATCCACGACCTGTAATTATAATAGATAATAATAAATAATTATTCGATATACATTTATATCTTATCAACGGATATACACTGTTAGCAAAAATGAGTATCATTCGCTTAGAAGACATTGGAATAGCTAAGCTCCAACCAATTGTGACTAATACTGACCATTGTAATTCTATAATCAACGATATTCTAAATTTTCACGGCACTAAATTAGTAGTACGGATTCTGGTCAGTATGAACGCTTACCTCTTACTCGAATTACTGAATTTAGTCGGCTGAAGGAACATTCTACATTCTCATTTGTATAATCGCATTGTTGTGCCCCGGATTTCGATCGACATCTCAGATAGAATTCAGACCAGAAACAGAATTACAATTCGAACCTCGTTTGAATTTGGATTTCAACAAACTGAGACTATATCTATCCGATCTCCAATTACGTGATCTTAGAAATATTCTTTTATAGAAATAATCATGAGAATTTTATGAAATGAAATGATAATTCTATCCTAATTACGTCCCATACACACTATTTTCACGCTTATAAATCTTCTCAGTTTCAAATAAATTCTCCTCTTGGCGTATTTTTGCAAAACGTTTAATCATTGATAGTCTTGCAAAAAAAAAAAAAGAACAGAGAAGGAAGTGCCAAGTTAAAACTTAAACTGACCGTATAACTCTACAACAATTTCTAATATCATTCCTTAAAGAATTACATCAGTTCACAATAAAAAGACTCCAAAAATAGTCGCTACATCTCATAATCTCAATACTAAAATAAATACGATAATCATTTCACCATAATACTAATTCAAACCAAAGTTAGCACTTTTTCGCAACTTTAATTCAAGCCAAAGACATTAGTCGTCGCAACTGTAATTTAAAACGCGAAATTTCAGCTACTTTGCAAATCTGACGTAAACTAACGATAATCAACAGCAAGCCATACGAAAAGAACCATGATTTGTCCATGATCATGGACCGGAATGTACATTAGCCGAAACACGAACTACTACTACTACTAGTACCGCTAGTACTAAAAGTGAGCACAGTGACAAAGTAGCAAAAATGACTTCCCATTCTCTGGTTGATCCAGAGAATGGAAAGCCATTAGTAGGTAGTTGCCCTCTTCTATGGCAATTTGCCGGGCCTCTTCAGCTTAAAGTCTTTTCTTCCTTCGGGCGCGATGCCCACTGAAACTTAAACCTAGGTTCGAGATTCTTTAATCGCAAAAAAGAAAGAAAAGAAAAAGAAAGGAATATCGCTAAAACAAATCACTCGGGTACATACGGTGGCTATAAAAAATATTTATATATACCCTTATTTTCCAATGAAGTACTTTTTTGGCAGATTCTACATTTCATTTTTAAAAATTTAATATATTTGAACTTAATTAATTAGTAGATATATAAATGCTATAATAAACTCAGACTGTACAAATACTTTCTGTAGCCGTTGTATGTACGAGTAACGACCACAGCAATCATTACCTATAGTACAAAATATCAAACGATACACATTCATCTCGCAACCATGACACAGAGGCGACTGAAAAAGATGCCAAATTGGAAAAGTAGTTAGGCAGAACCAGAAACGAGTGGTCTTCACTGGTATTTGCCCAATTTTACTATCGATTTATTCACATTATAAATCCAGAGTTAGATTGGCGAGTCAAAAAACGCGCCTACTTAATTAGAAACTGTGCCAATCTACTCTGTCCTACTTACTTATAATTAAAAATCACAACAGAAAGTACGAGTATGTTACCTGTCTACTTAGTCTTATATTTAAAAAAATGCTATAAGACAAACACACCAACACAGTCGCTCTATGGTTCTCAGAAATACCACCCGAGTTTCAAGAGCCTATATTAGAGAGAATGCATCTGACACTAGAGTTCAGCACACTATTTTTACACTTTAATTTACATGCCATTTTTCTGAAATCAACTGACTACGGCTAGCGTATATATCTCAATTTTAATTATAATTTATAATTGTGTGTAAAAGAGGGCATATGTTTTCTAAATAGGCGATATTATTCGGATATATAGTTCGACCGAAAAAATAAAAATGCACGCGACTTACCATTAGATGCGGATACGTTACTGTAGATGCTGCTGCAGCCCAAAGAAAATCAACACCACGGTCATCATGAAGGAGGAATCATCGAATACGACGGTGCAAGTGAAAGTTGTGAGAAATCTGTAAACAAAGAAAAATAGAACTCTATTTAGAAATTTAATAATAATAAAGATTCTCTGATAAATTTTAATAACAATGAAAATAATAATTCCAATCAAAAATTTTAAGATCAAGTAATATAGAATCTAATGATTTCTAAAGCATGTTAGATGCTTTGATTCTATAGTTCAATGTTAAAATTTATAACTCTTTTATTTTAATAAAGGAAATTAAACATTTAACATATTTCAAATTATTTTTTAATTAATATCTAATAATCCAAGCAAAATACAAAGCATGAAATAAATTGACGTACGATGTACAAAAATACTTACTGTATATTTTTGGCGTTTGCAGAGGCGAATCCACTTAAGGGAAGCACTCACTGACTCTAATACCGAAGGCGATATATTATAATAAAAAGGAAAAGGAAAAGACTACTAACGCGTCTACTTAAATTACAATCGGCGAAGAAACACTGACTCTTCGCATATGAATTTCGCGTATGAACACTGATTAAATTTACAATAATTAAAATATTGAAAATATGTACAACAAACACTGATTTTACCGACCACGTTGCATATCACGCGACCACAAATATGTATTCACTGAAAATAAAACTGCGTTAGTAAATATAAAATACTAATATTTGAAATAAGTGTATTAATAACATTTCACTTTTACTTTTTATACAGCGTTTATTTGGGAAAATACTATTAAACATGCCAATTATTTATTATTCATTCTTCGTGAAACGTTTGCAAAAATGAAATTGTGAATGTTCGTTATTAGAATTTGAAATATGCTTTCTAACGCATATATAATAAATTATTTCATTTTTTATAAATATTCGACAATGTTTATGATGAATCAAAATTCCTTATTTCATAACACTACTCCAAAGATGTGACTAACCTTAAAATTGAAACTTGTTGAACGTATTCATCATTGTGACTCTTTTGTAATAATAATCAGAGGTTATTGACGGAAATAAAGAGTGGCAACGTTAATCATATTTAAATGTTTTATTTGAAAAATTTAAAAAGATTTCATAGATATATGTATAATATAGATATATAGACATATGTATTAATATGTATAATGGCAATTAAGTGATTTATTTAATAATTTTGAAAAACGGAAATAATTTTACATATATCCATACATCTACATCTATAAACTATCATCTAAGTATTCTGAATATGTAATTATTTCTCATTTAATTATATTGTATATTAATTATACCCAGTCAATTATTTATTATTATATGTTAACTACGATAAAGTGATATAAATTCTACGTTATAAATGAATACATACATCTGCTTTCGTTCGTCGTAATAAGTGGAATATAATCTTCATTAAAAATCAGAGAATTAACACATGGCGTCTAAGTCGTGAACTCCTATTTCTTTAAGGCTATACACGTCATCAACTAACAATCTGTAAAAAAGATAACCAACAACAAAGTAATTGCAATCAATTAAACAAAACAAAGAAAAAAGCAATAATTTTGCGTCAAGAGCTCATAATACGTACAAGTTATCGATAACTCAAAGAGTCAAATATAATGTGAGCAACAACAGAAGCAAACAGACTTCGAAAAACTATTTATTTAATCTTAGTATAAAGACATGTAATAAAACATTATATAAACATATAGTAATCAAATGAAGCTAAGATAGCATATATAAATGCTTACAAAATAATAATACGAAGTATTACCATGATATTTTCACGCTATGATTTCCAATATGTTGTATAATGACACCCCGTAGACTCATAGGTTCACTGTGAAACTTGATAGGGAAGGGGCACGATCTTACACGAACAAGATTCGGGAGATGCCGTACAAGAGTCAAATGACCTAACATACGTAATATGTATTTCAGTCGTAACTTCATACTATATATATATATAGCGCATGTATAATGTATTCACATATTTACATATCTATATTGCATGTGTGTGTTTGCGCGCGCTAGTTTAATTTGGTTGAATAAAATTGAATATTTTAATTACACTGGGTATTTCAGGATATAACAGCCATACTTCATAAGTATATTCTGTGGGTATAATAAAGCAAATATGTTCTATGAATCTCGAAAGCTCATACTATTTAATAAAAAAGAAGAATTAAAAAAAGAGTATTTTATTTTTCGCTCCTAGTTAGGTAATGTATCATTGAACGAAAGTCTGCAAGGTATAAGCCTATAAATATCTACCTTAATTAGCTAAAATTAAAACACACGCATTTCATCTCTGTGATATCCACGAATGCCAATGTTTGAAATTATTGGAGTAAAACTATTTTCTGAAACAAATATATTAAGGCCAGAAAAGATACTTTTATACCCATATTTGCTTACAAAAAATAAAAATGATTGTAATTAAATTTATCTGACAATTTTTTAATTAGAATATATTAGTGTCAAAAATAAGCAAGTGTTCGAATAGTTTTGAGTGGTATTTTTTATCGATTAATGGGTTTCACATATTATAATGCGCTCTATGCATACAGACAACAGAAACAACTTCTTTTACAATAACAGCTCAGAATCGTTCCAAGGTGGATCAACCATCATTTCCTCAAGAGCACATTCTCCATCGGTTTTGCTTCCCTGGAGGATCCGTATAAAAGTTTCAAGAGCGACAGAAATAAAAACAAGTCGCGCATCAGCTAATCCGGACAATGTTCTACCGCTGGTAAACTATTCAGGTCGGCCGCGAGCGGATTCTCGTGGCGTGAAAACCACTGAAACTATTCCTTCGCGTTACAACAAGCCAGCTGATGCACATCGAGTGTCGTGAAAATGAATTGATTATTCATGATTGTCTGTCTGGCTTTCGACGTCAGCAAGTCGGCTTACGCTACTCTCTGTGACGAACGAAACATCCTTTCACGAACTTTCTTCCGTTTGTTCACTGCTAAAACACGCTCGAATCATGAATAATCTAATAATCTAGGCAAAGAGATTCTAAGCTCCTTAACACCCGCGACTGACATCGTCACAGGCGATTTTCGTGGTCCGGATGAATGACAAGAAATGGGAGCGTTTATTATGAAATTCTAGTATGAATTGTTTATGAACCGAGGAATATTGTTTTGCCATAGGAAATTAGAAATTGAGGAAATAGTAATATGAACTGTTAAAATTCTTGTTTAAATATTAAATAAGAAATCAAGACGCTGGAGAGTACATTATACTAGAGTTTAAGTTAGACACTAATATACGTAATGAATAAAATACAATAATTCCTTAAGAAAGTACAAGTAAACTTCAAATTAATAATTCACACATTATTAATTACAAATATATGTATAACTTAATAATTATGTTAAGATTAAGGTTAAGATACGTTGAAAGTCGCATGTCGCGGTGAACTAATAAAAAAAATAAAATTTTTTATCGTTATTCAGAAACAAGATCAACAAATTATAAAAGAATGCCTAGATGGCTACGTCGATAGTCTTTGTATTTAACAGATATTGATCTATATTGACCAAGACTCACCTACAGTAATGTTGAAACTATGAATCACAAAAAGTAATAATAGTAAAAGATAGAATAAAATTTGGTAATAAAATAATAATAAAAAGTGAAGTAAAATATAATAGAAGACAATATAAAATATGTTGATATTGAAATATTTACGTATATGTAATTTAATATTATCACGTGTACTGGAATGTTCACGTTTTAATTCCAAATGAAGATGTACATATATCGTAATAGACTAATAATCGTAGAATAATGTTACATGCAATAATAATTAAATAATTATCTATTTAAAAATTTTTATGAAGCTAGAGACATGTTCCTTTAATACGTAAATTTTCCTGAGTACTTTCATGCTTTCTATACACCTTGGAAAGAGCATATTTTAACCAGTTGAATTAAACTCGTAAAAGCTTTTAAAGCATTCAACTTC
This sequence comes from Bombus confusus, assembly GCA_014737475.1. Taxonomy (NCBI): domain Eukaryota; kingdom Metazoa; phylum Arthropoda; class Insecta; order Hymenoptera; family Apidae; genus Bombus; species Bombus confusus. The sequence continues at coordinate 6,356,854 of JACXIV010000002.1, read as the reverse complement.
TGCTTGATCGGTTTTAAATCAATTTTTCCTGGCGCAATATCGCGTTCTGAATTGAATTTGTTGAAAGCAATCTCATAATACGATATGCGTTATGCACGAATTAACGAAGCTCTTTGAAAAACTGAATCAATTAACATACAAATCTTTTATTAATAAAATATTGCTGGTGGGGACATGAAGCTCAAAAGATGCATTTCTTTAAAAATCATATGTCACTATATCATGAAAAAACAAATTTTTTAGAAATAATGATAGCGAAGAACATGCTATTGTTTTACAATTTACCAATAGTTTTAGTTCTAAAAATATTTTTATATCTATCATAGTTTATGTGAATTACTAGTATGTGTAGTACTTTATGTGAATTATTATAAGATGTTGCTTTAAATTTACATCTTACATGCAACACAATAGTATAACAATATATAATATATATAAGTATAACTATAAATACGTGGACTTGGATCTGCAAGATACGCAATGAACGTGTTAATTACGAAAGAGTATTTTTTTCTGGAAAACAAAAAGTAACAAAGAAGCATTTCCCAACGCTTTTATGAAGGTTCTCTACAAATATGCAAAATTTTTATAAAAATCGCAGTCTTCTGTGCTCTTTATCAACAAAGATGGCTCACAAATTCTTTCAGCCTGTAAAGTAGCCTACCTTCGCCTTCGTGCACTCAGCCAGCAACTACAGCCTACTAAAGAAGCAGAAATTAAAGTATTCTAGTTTAGAGATCGACCGAAGCCACCGTAAAGAACGCTGCTCGAAGTGGAAAAGATAACGGAGAACGAATGTATCCAAGTTATGAAGATAACGGATAATTTATTGCGGTCGAAGAGCAAGGAAAATAAAATTATTTCCTTTTACGTTCAACCTGGTTTCGTCGTAACAAAAGAAAAAGGCAGATACCTGGAAGCTTCAAACATGTTTCAAAACGGTTATTCAGTTAAGCAATGGCCGTATGTAAAGATGATATCAATTAAATGCCCGACGTCAAATGCTTCAGTAATTAACTAAATTAAAATAGTTGCAGCTATTCGAATTTTTATTAAGGTTTAAATTTATTTATTTAATATTTTATCATTATATATGTAAGACGTATGTGAAAAATTTTTGTAACAGTTCTGTTTAATTTAATTATTTCAAAGAATTTTTAAATACTTAGAACGAGAAAGTAGTTATGCATAAAATAAGTTTTAAGTAATGTGATGTAATAATTTCATAGAAGAATATGTGTCCGCACAGTAATTTGAGAAAATTTTAAGATACTTCAAAGAACGTCCGAGATTTAATCAACGTATGTGTTACCCTCGACGTAGTGCTTTCACTGAGCCATAAGGAAGAAATTTAATATAAGGATCTTAATTTCATAACAGGACACTTCATACGCAACAATTACTTTATGCATCAGTTACAAGCTACGACTACTTTGTAAATTATCCTACATTCAATGGTCTTCATTCTTGTGAAATATAAATGCGCATATTAAATTTTCGAAACCGCGACATTAATAATTTTATATTACAATGTTAAGTATAAAGTGTTAAGTTTCTACATTTCATAACATACTTTGACCATGATGATACACCATTAAAGCAACTAATAATGATTTTCGAGAAGGAAATTTAGTAAATTTTTCTAACATTTATTTCGATTAAACATCAGTATAATAAAATAATCTTCAATTATTTTGGTATACAAAACACTAACTTTGCAATTAAGCTTTGTAGCTTTTTATTTTAATAAAAGTGACCTTTTTTTCTAAAGATCACTACGTATACAGAGATTTTTTAAATAACTATAGATTAGTACGACCTCAATAATGACAAAGAAAGGAGAAAATAAAGAAGGAAAACTAAGTATACAACTAAAAAGCAAATCAGGTAAAAAAACAATAAAAAGACAACGCCCGATTCAAAAGGGTACAAAATCAGGATCGACAGCCTAATAAAGGGAGAGTACAAGCGAAAGGACGAGCCCGTCCAAGTCGAGTTCTCGTGTTCCCCGGAAACTTTCCCAGCAACCCGAGAGGATAAACAAAACAGAAAGACTGGACGCCAGTGGATCTGCCGGCAAATTATTCCGCCCTGAACTTCTCGGGGCACGCGTTTTCTCTCTTCCTGACGTTGTCCTGAATAAATCGACGGGAGAATGCGCCACGAAATACACACGTAACAGACACCCCCGTCATGAATCGATCCTCTTCGGCGCTACGTCAAAGGCTACGGAAAGTATCGGATCACGATCTCGTATCCTCGAGTGGGAACCTCGTGTTCGGTACACATAGAATCAACTTCTCAGATCTATGAACTTAATGCTTCTCTCTAGAACCATTTACGACGATTCGACTGCTCCTCCGACTTCGGAAAGCGGATGGAAAGTCGTCTCTCGTTACATCGGATTTTGTAACCGAGTCGTTTGCTTCTTCTGTTGATTTTCAGGTGCAGTGACCGGTAGCATAAGCTGTATAGCGATAGAGATGATTGCTTGCGAAAAATTAGATAGATAGATTATTAGATTAATAGAAACTTGATTATGAAAACATCGAAAAATAATATTGGAACATTGATTAATCGAAAATTTGGGATGAGTTCCTGTAAGAAAAATTGGAAAACAGAGGTAAAAACTCAAAAAATTGTTAGGTTTTCATTCAAAAGCTTTTACTTCTGTTTAATGCTACGATCGATAAAATAATTCAAAGTAAATGATATTATCTCATATGAAGAGAAAGTTATTTAATTACCCGTGAAATTTAGTTATCTGAATCGTTATCTCGTTTCCTGGTTGTTTCCATTCTAGCAAATAATTGGAGTAATCGCAAATAGACGGTGTTTGTTAGAATCGAAGCTTCCATGAAACTGTTGGGTTACCTGTGCTATAGGTTAATGCGTGGTCAACATTTGACATAGTAGTATAGTTTACCTATTACTCTGTATTTTGGGAATTATTCTATTATTTTTTTCTTATGTATAGGAAATAAGATATAGAACGAGAAAGTATATCTTTCAGAATTTCAACATTGAAAACAAGGCTTCTCTTAGAGAATTTTTAAGAGAATTATAAATACAGATTTATTACTTGGAATTTGATATTTATATTTGTAACATAAAAAATTTTTTTTAATAGAAACAGAAGAAAGCAAAATAATGTATATACTATACATACCATAATTTGATAAAAATAATTTATATAGTGATTATTATTATCATTCTGCAATAAAAGCTAACACAGCAAATTACGGCTCCTTTCGCCATTATTTCGTGCACAGAAAGAAACGGCTCGCACGTACCCTCGTATCCGTCTTTATGACGCTTCTTCATCTAACGTTCACGTTTGAAAGAGTCAGCTGAAACGTGTACTGAGTTAGAATTCCCAGAGACTAACAATCTCAATACAAAAATTAAACGAAAATTTCAAAAATTAAAAATCGAGAACAAAGTAAAGCACACAATAGAAATAGTTTTTATATACATCACATATTTTCATGAAAATCTATATACGAAAGAATTAATTTAAATTTGATATTACTAAGCTATGCACAACTGATTAAATTACGACCAAAAATTTCTATGTGTCATAATATAAAATAGGAATCATATTGAAAACATGGACTTTGCAAAATTTATACATATTTTGATATTCTTGTATATTCTGATAAGAAAATTTTAAGGAGTTAAAAAATTTGATTAATAACTACGATCTACAAAATGAATGCAGAATTTATTCAATAAGCAATTACTTCGTATATTTAAACTTTATATAATGCAATTTCCACATGATGAATATAATACACACGATGACGAATATAATACATCAAATACGTAAAATAAAGATAGATCGATAGCATTCGTTGAATCAGTTAAAGTATGATACTTATACAGCTACACATTAAAAATTTCTATTTTAAGAAAATAGACTCTTTTTGTTTGTTAGCGATGTTTCTTCGATCTCGAACTGTTACAGATATCAAAACTCTATAGAAATTGTTTATGAGACAACTTTGTAAAAGTGGATAATGGAAATGATTGTTTAACATCTTTCAGTATCTAAGTCACTCAAATGAATTAGCATGATTTATCGACGAGAAGCACTTCGCCTATCCATCAATTCGCCTCATTTTAAATTCACATTCAAATGATCTCCATTCCGCGATCTCTTTACCAAAATTTTTCTTCCAGAAGTCCTGTTGGAAACTTTGATACGGGGAAACCAAGAATATTAAGTATATCCGAGAAAGTAGAATCTTTTGCTTGAATATATGCGAATCTGTGGAATAAGATTTAAATAATAATGAAAGAAATTCAAACGGTTCTTCGAGAAATAACTACGACGAAACAAATGACGTTTATTTAAAACATATCTGTCAATGATGAATAACTTTTATATTACCGCCGCTGATTTCTGTATTAAAATATTATATAATTAAAAAATTATAATAATATATTTCGTGACAATGGCTTTTATAATAATTAATCTGTACATAAGCTACGAAGCTTTGTTGTTTTCATAGACTTCACTGGTTTTTTAGGAGCTACGGTATTATATTTATATCTTTAAACATGTAAAAATAAATATACTTTAATTAAGTAAAATATATCCATTATATTTTTTAATCTAAAAAATGTATTTGAAATATATGTTTGTAAAGTACATCCTTGAACGAATTTAGATGAACCTGTACATAGAGGTGGAGAATGATGATGTTTTAATAAAATGAAAATAATATGAAATAATTTTAATGAAAGAATTTTCAAGAGGAGCGAATATTATTTGATGAGACATTGAATTTAATTATCGAATAGGAATGACCATAAATATAAATAATATAGCGAGATATACTGATACATTCTGGATTAATAAAATCTCATATCGAACTCTAAAAATTCCCTGATTTTTAATATACTTCTAGCATTTAAATCAATATATCACATGCATGTCATAAAAGTACATGTCAACTAAGATCGGCGATGTACAAAATAATTACGTTATTTAACATTTTCATCCCGAAATGTCATGCTTCATACTTTTTTCCTCCAACCATTAAGGGCCAACGTTACGTTAATGCAACATTTCGTTTACAATCTTTTTCAGTCAATTTACATTATCGAATCCTATTTTTGTTAACATTGTCTTATTAATATTTTCTTCGTCACAAATCCACTACGTTTAAATCCAAGAATTTTATAAAATTTGACGAATTTCAAATATTTATGATACCATGATAAACCATTTTTCTTTAAATCAGTGTAAAATTGTTCTATGTGTTTAATTTGTACAATGGACGGTATTATTATTTAAACGGTATTATCATTGCAATATTATCGTGATACATCTTCGGAACTTTGAACAAAACTTGCAAGTTACTTTATCCATCTTTTTTAATACCTTTAAGATTTTAAATTTTCAGGATGATCGATGAATGTTATTCTGTTACACCACTTCATTGATGCGTAACTTCTTTAATATGTTGCACTTACGCAACTTTGACGTATTATTTCAATGCTCAAGCGCTCTTCGACGGATTAAACAATAATTGAAGGATTTGCTAGAATAGGGAGGCAGTTCCACTTCCGGAAAACTTTAAAACAAAGTAAAACATGCTTCGATATCAATCAAAAACAAATGGCTTTCAGAAACATACTGTAACTTTATTTAATAAACTAATAGTAGTAAACTTTAAGATTTTTGAATACGAAGCTTATATCTTTATTTCTCTTCCAATAAACGCAATTTAAATATTGAAGCTGTAAACTCCTTATTGCTGTGAACTCTTCGATTCTGAACACACCCTAAATTGATTTTTTGATTATGTCGTATTATCTAACTGTTCATTAAATGTCGATGTGTAAAGCACCCAATATAAAAGTGGAGTGGAGTGTGAACGAAGATCCCAAAACTATCGGAAATAAATTCGTGAAATAGGTTGGCTAGAGTGTAAATATAGAAGGGTGGCTTGTCTAATTGTAGTGGTAACGAACGGCGTGGGAACGATCGATTACAGCAGAGGACAGCTCTGCAAATTGTTCGACGAATTTCTCCATTTCTACTTCCAAACCGCCCGCGGAAAAACTGATTTCACAGAACTAACCGATCTGTAATTGAACTGGAATACGCTCGCGAACTTAGAACGCGAACAGTTGAAAACAGTTTATCGGCCTCGTCTCTTAATTTCCCAATCATCGTTCATAGGTTAGTGGTAAATTAAATCGACAAGTAGTCCAGAATCCAAGGAATTTCCAATTTTAGCATTATCAGCAGACTAGGATGTTTATGCACGACAGATATACAAGGAACATAATATTATTATGATATTCATGCATATAAAATATGCAAAATATGCAACTATGCGTAATACATAACGTAATATGCTATGAATTAACATGTTATACGATATCATATTTCATAATATAATACATGTAACTCTCGTATCTTACAATAGATATTTAATAATAGCTTTCGCGATTGAAGCACTCATATTTTCTATTGTTTAGATAGTAACACATTCTAATCGCTAGAAGCTGCTCTTACAATATAATAGAATTAACTAGTTTAGACACTTTGTTTCTATAAAGTAAAGTACGAAGTTATGTAATCTAGCAGCTAAGGAATATGAGATTCTTAAACAAATTATTGGAACAAAATGATGAAATGTTTCCTATCTAAAGAAATGAAATTTAATATCAAAAAAGTGATTGTCTTATTATTAAAAAATTTAATTATTCTGACATTTTATTTGATGCTTGCTGCACATTAAATTATAGCATACTTTTCAATAAGCATTCTTTTCGTTTGCATTTTATATCTTCTTTCTAGTAATAGTATATATATATATTATTGCATTTAATTTTCACTATAATCTATATTCATTGCATTATGCGAAGAATGAAATAAATCTTTTGTATCAAATGTGTCCTACTACACGTGTTTTACACGTGTTCACGTAAAATCAGCATACAATCAATTTTCCACAGTGAATTATCAAATTTACATCATATTAACATAATAAAATGGACAAGCATCGCAGATAACAAATTAATAACCATAATGCGCGTGCAATGGAATTAATCTTTAGAAATCCGGATCGATGATGTTACATTGACGAGTAACAATCATCCCCTGTTCATTAGCAGTCAGTAATTAATATCATCCACAGATTTATGCAACTAAGGATTAGCACATAATAACTGGTCGGAAAATTCATTAATAACGCTGCACACTGTCGAATGATTCATGAAAATTGTTGGAAAAAAAGACACATTACTGCATGGAAACAGAAAATTTCTATCAAAATTTTAATTTCACTATTTGAAAGGACATAAAACAATTTTCTGAATGTGTACAATCTTAAATTAAAGTTTTATGTCACTTTTTCCTGTAACTTGCAATTTTGTTCTAGCTTTTGGAACCTGCGAGAAGCAATAAACGTACACAGATTGCATTAAGAAAATCTAGAACGAATAGAAATAAACATACATAGAGATCAGTTATTTTGTGATAATTCAGGCGACTCATTATAATAATTGAAAAATAGGAATAAAATAATTTCAAAGTACGAAAAATGATAGATAAATTAATGATGTATCTTAATTCCATTGAAATAAAATGTCTACAAAATAATTTCTATATGCGTATGCGCACGCATACACACGTATACGCACCTGAATAAAGAAAAAATCCTTTTTCCGAAGCAAACGAATCTTTAATTTAATCCTTAAATTATTAATGATAATTCTTGCCTCTTCTCTTCGTTTCTTTACACAATTTTAACCTCTTCTTGTCCTTTTTCCTTCCTTATGCTCTTATAATTCCGTCATTCCTCGTTCAACGGTACACATGCTAGAAACTTTGGAAAAACTTTTCACGAGGTGAGTTCCTATGGTATACAACTTTTCGATTTCAAACGTGACCAGCGTATAACACGCCACAGCTACTCAATAGTGCACACATGCGCCAGTACGCGTACACACTGAACACCGCCTCGGTTTGTATTTCGAAAAACTTCGAAACTACGGCCAAGTTCTAATAGGACACCGGTCGTCGCGCTTTGCCCGCGCAACTTCGCGTACACTTTTAAACATTTTCGTCTCTACGTTAAACTGCAACCACGCAAGCTGGAGCGCAGTCAAACTCCGGACATTGATACGATCGAGGAATTTGACGGCAAAGTTTTTGTTCGACACGTGTTCCGACTCAAGGGAACATTTTGCTTATTAAAAATTATTCCTTGAATTAAATTTTTTTTCTTACTTCTCTGCAAGAGTGTTCGAAACAATCTGGCGGATGAAAAGTATTATTCGTTCATTGGTGACACTCTCGCTACTAAACTAAGCAAAATTTGCTGGCTTGAACAGCAACTAAAGCGTTACCTGACGAAAAATATTTTAATTAGGAAAGATGTTTGGTCTCATTTTCACTAGGAGAATCGCAAGAATCAATTGATAAGACTCTTAGGAGCAAGTAGTATAAAGCATAAGGAAAATTCAATTTTTAATTTATTAACGCCAAAATCTGATTAGATTGCAATAATATCGTAAACGATTGATGTTATATGGTAGCATACCAAAAGCAAGTTGTCAGATGCGACTGCGTGTTCAAACGTTTAAGGATAAGAAACCTCGCTTTCATCGGAGTTTTGGTTTAACTACTATTCGAAGCCTTTTAATAAAATTGCAGTTAAAACTTACAGTTGCAGTTGAAACCTTTCCTTGACGTTACGGTTGCCGCCGAGAACCTTTTCCATCACTTAAATGTAGTCGATTGCAGATAACAACATATATGTCAAATATTTTTGGCTGTGGTATGAATCTGCAAAGTTTTATCAGCATGTCACGCCTGGGGGATGCTCCTTTTTTTTAGTAATAACTCGCCATGGTGGTTGATACTACAAAATATGTTAGTTGAAACTATCAATTAAAAGAAGTAAAGCTACATTCTACATTTATTGTTTTATATTAAAACATTACATACTTTATATAGGTTCTGAAGAAGAAAATGGTAAAAAATGTAGAGAATTTCCAATTTTATCCAGTTTAACGTGTATAAAGTTAGAAACATGCAGGTAGTATCAATTCTTCATTTGTTTCTATTATTTTTAAGTTTAATCCTCACAAAGCGTCAATGTGGATACTTTTCCTTGTTCTATTTCTGTCTTCATGATGCAAATCACCCATGATAAATTAAGAAAATAGGCTCGTAAGCGAATAGATTTAATATCTTCATCTCTGAAAACGCGTTATACTGTTTTTTTTTCTTTTTGCGTCAAATAGTAAACATTTAGAAAACGTGGATTTTATATCGAAGAATAATCGCAAAAAATCGCACAAAAATATTTCAATGGAAATATTTCACGGAAAAATAACATTCCCGTGCAACAAGGTAGAGAAGAACTAAACATGCTATCACTTCTATCTGGAATATTCTCTATTTGGTGAACCACTACTGTTCCGAATATCGATTAACTTCCATGTCACAGGTGCGTCTACGAATAATGCATGCATGCTGTAGGAATGAATTTGTTTTTCTTACTTTATTCCATTCAAATCGCCGCTCGATTTTGCGACTGAAATTGAATAAATTTAAAACATACTCTTGTAAAAAAAGATAATAACGAAATGAATTTCGAATTTAAATTTCGAATTCGGTTTATCAACAGAATGTTTATGAATTAAAAGTATGTAAAAGCTGTAAGTATTGTGAATTTTGACACAAACAATCGTATCGTGCGTCGCGCTACAATTGCGTATTGATTAACTGCGGTACATTGTAAAATTATTTTAATTGGATCAAGCTAAATGTAGTTGCCTAAAAGTCATTTAATTGAAGTTTCGAAATTTTAAATCTCCAAACCTTGCAGGAGTTCTTAATATTGATATTATTATTAATATTGTAATAATAAAATAATATTGATAATTTGATATTAATAATAACGCAAGAAAATAATTTCTTCAATTTGCAAAATATTCCAATATTTTTAATAAAACCTTGTTACAAAGTTCCTAAGTTTAAAAGTAGTAGAAAATTATGATGAATGCTAAAAGTATCCAAGAAGATACTTAAACCGAATCATTGATCCGTAATCCCAGTTCTTTACTCGCAACAGCTCTTCACTCGCAGAGCCAAAGAAGAAACTTTCCAGCAGTAACTTTTCTTTGACGAAATCCTGTAAAATTTAACAAGGTTTTTATTAAGCAGGTATTATCAGAATACTAGATTTCCTAGTGTTGTATGTTTTCCTTTACCCTTATCATTCTGTTTTATCTAATCTTGCCTTTTCTGTGTACCTTTGCTTTCCACGATGTCCCTTTTAACCTATTTTCCACGAATATTCCTTGTGCTTTACTTTCCTATTATCATCTGCCTCTTTCTTCCATCCACTTACCATTCTTTTCTACTTGATTATATTACTTATTTGTATAATTAATGAAATGTTTGATAATTATAAAAGGAAGAAACGAAAACGCAAAGCTAACTTTTTTTCAACAAAATTATTCTTTAGAATTCCTTGATAAAAAAAGATCTTTATTTAACATGATGTTTTAGAGAAACGAATTAAAGAAAAGAAATTGAATAAGTTACTTCAAGACAAGAAAATTAATACTTTACTTTGCAATTATATTTTAGTTAATAGGTTGTCTGGCTTTTACTTAAAGTAAATTAGCTTGTTGCACTCGTGAAGTTACATAATTTCAAAATAATTTGAATTTTGAATTGAAAAATTAAACTGAAATTCGATTAATTTCACTAAATTAATCTAATTAATCTAAATTAATCTATTATTTATTCAAGGAATTTTCACCAACTACCAATTATCTACAAAATTACTCGTTCAAGTATTTAAATCATATTCTACAATTGAAATTATACTATATTAACGAGCCCTAAATTCAATACATTAAATACATTTAATTCAATACATTTAAACATATATATGGATTAAACTACATAATTTTACCAATAATAAATTCAACTAAGAAAAATAATTTTCTCAACGATACAATTTCATTCGCATTATTTTATTTAAAAAAATATAAAGTTTGTAAACCAAATAAACCGGAAAAAAAGCAAGTTTAGATATTGTCTAACTGAATATAAATTTACTAGAATATGTAGCATGTTCTAATTAATCGTTTTTGTACAACACGGTATCGCTTAAGGACATGGTCGAACACGGAAATACCATTATAAGGAAGTTGGCTCTCGAACAGTTAATAGCGGGAATAGTACCCTTGCTGCAGCTAGAAATTTATTATGGCATCGAGAGTCCAGCAACTACCGTTCCGGGGTTAGAATTTTATAAACGAGCCGCGTCTGGTATTTAACCGTGTTACGCCAGTTCCTCTCTGTATTTCTATGGCACGTGTGGAAGTCTGCAGTGTCATGCGTACCATACTAACAAAAATAGGTCGACATGGCTAGTAGCTACTACTCGACATACCATGTATTTTCTTTCTTTTGTTACTTTTTCATTACCACTTTCCCTCACCTTGTTACATTTGTTCGTTGGTCGACTGTTTTTTGATAAACTGCGCTCTACTTTCATTCATAAATTTCATGTTTCTTTCTCAGCTTTCTTCTTTTCTGCTGACGATATATCATATATTATTTGCACATTGCTCTAGAATAATTATCATCTCCTTGAAAAAAGTTATAATTTCTTTTACCTCCGAATAATTAAGAATAATTAAAAATTCCAAGTTTCACGAGTTCTACATTCTTCTCGACCGAGATTGTTATACCAGTATATCCAAATGTAACAGAACTATTTGCGATCTTCGAACGTGAAACTGAACATCACGATACGTCTATCTTCGAATTATAATAGTATAATTATACCGGCAGGTGTAACCACGCAAAGTTTACTTTTACCATATTTTACACGAATATTTACATTTCTGAAAATATGTCGTTCATTCAACTGCAAATTTCTTCTTCCTTTATTACCATATTATATATTACTTGAACAATTAATATTACTTTATATGAAATTAAGAAAAAGCATTAGTTGCATTATCAATGTTCTATCTCGTTCTCCACCAGTTTTTCCATTTAGAAACTAATTCTTTCACTTCTCTATAAAACTTCTTGATGGTCAAAATTTTTTAACAGAAATTTCCATTCAGCAACTCCAAAATCCATCTTTGTAATGTTTTCTTTTGAAAAGCTTATAGGTAAACTGAATTAATATTTTCAGACACCATTATTTCTTTATCTTTTATCACCCAAATTTCATGTTCTGTTCGTAACTTGAAAACACACCATCTTATGGCCTTATTCTGCAAATGAAACGTCCTTCATAAATATTGCACCCTTTCTGTATCTCATTTCGCCACGAAGAAGCAGTTGTGGAACTTTTGTTCCTGAGAATTCTCGTTGTTAAAGATAAAAATAAATTATACCTTATTATATTAAAATACACACGTACTCATACACTACATCATAAGGGGTAGAACCGACGTCACTAAACTTTATTCGTCTCTTAATGCTGTTTTATATGTCACACACAATACATTCAGAACAAACTGTCATAAGTGTTGGAAAGTACTTTCGTGAGACTGTGTACCCACATAACCGTACAAGATACGAACGCGATCAGTTGAAGTCCACGATACAGAATTCCGAGAACAAGAAACGGTTGGACAAATAATGACGATTACTCTACGTCCGCAGCAACATTTCGGCGCAACTGGATTACACACTATACCTCGCAGCAGCTTCCCTAAAATATCGTCGAACGAAGTGGACTGCGATCTCGTTTCTCGTGATTTTCTAGCAGAAAGGAGCCAATAACGAGGGAGAATGTAGGTAGCGTCGAGAGAAACGGAGTGACTGAAGGGGACAGGGACAAAGTTTCGGGATGGACGAACGAGCGAAACGGGCTGAAGAACGGGAAGCGGCGCGCTACGACGAGAAGACAAGAGGATATAAATGGATACGTGGATCGAGGCTCGTCGAAAGTAGGAAAGAAAGGGTGTACGAGCAACGAAGAGACAATCGAGAGAAATGGAGTATCTTCCAGGAAGCTAATGAGTGCACGTACAACGTACGTTTAGTATGTCCCCGGCATTCGAGAGCAAAGGCTCAAACCGGCAGAGGATGCAGGGAAACGGTTCCGGTTTTCTAAGGTAGCTGGAGAACAAGCCCGCAACGCTGCTGGATAAACAAGTGGTAACAAGCTACGTGCTCGTCCTCCTCCTTCTCATTCTTCTCTCCATTTCTATCCCACCTTCGTCCTTTTCCATCTTCCCGTCTTGTCATCTGTTTCCTTCGCTTTCTCTTTGTTTTTCTCCTTCGACTTCTTCGTTTTTTTTCTTCCCTCGTTGTTTCTTCTCCATCGGATTCTCTGTGACAAATCCACCCCGAGGACTATCAGGAGCATTACCTTTTTCCTACACCGAGTACCGCACGCTTTTCTTCGCCATCCACGAGACAGCCTTGTTTTACCAGCCGCGCGCTTTCATCCGTGCTTTGTTCTCAACCGTCGAACCTGACTTGTTTACATGTTTACATATCGTGCATCCGCGTATGAAATGTTGCAGACTTTCCACCCTAAGAGGGATAGATAAGGAAGAAGTTTGAACGATAGTCAGCGATTAAAATTGTTCCTGGGGTGTATTTCGTTGCGAAAGTGAAGTTTGTTGCGAACTTAATTACGGCTGGGTTATACATAGGCGACTAAAATGGTTTGGATCGCTTAATTTTAGAGGACTTTATTATGTATTCTGTTTTAAGTAGGAAATATCACGTGTACGGTGCCTATTATTGCTGTTTTAATAAACCTAATTTCGTATTAATATTTTGCAGTCGACAGGTCGCGGTTGTTTGCGCATTTATGAGAAATTTGAACGCGAAGAATGTACAGAGTGTACGTAATATGCAGAAATCGCCAAAATATCTGACGTTAGTATCTGTCTGTATATCGATGTGATCAAACAAATCTTTATTTAAAGATCTTGCTTTAGTTGCGTTGATAAAAATATTTGGGTATTTGTGTAAAATATCCACAGCGCTCAATTACAATGTAAAAATACAAATTGAAGATTAAGAGTGACAGTTCTTGATTATCTCATTAGGAAGCAGGTGTAAAAGTGCAAAAGAAAAAATAAGTATAGCAAGAATTGAAACAGATTCAAAACGTCGTACGTTTATTGGGATTTTGCAATATTTCCATTATTGCTATGAGAAAGATTTCATTTTAGATAGAAGATATAAGATTATTACAAGAAATGGTAGATAGGAAATCATATTATATTTATATCAATCTATCATTATCGATATCATTCTAGGAATAGGAATATTTAGGTGTAATTTAAGAACAATTTTAGTAGTTCTTGCCCTATTTGCATATCTCATCATGGATTATTAAAAGTAATTGACCTCTGTTCGTGGCGTGATAATCAATCGGATGTAAATTGACATATGACGTAGTTGTGAGGATATGATGATTGACAACCACAGCAGAATGATTTGAGAGTTTTAAAGCGTGGTCATAGGCAAACAAATTTCTCTGCGTCTCTCTATCTTTCTCTCTCGCTCTCTCAGTCTCTTTATTATTATAATTTATGATACTTTGATTCCACTGAAGTAAAACACGTCTTTTTTTATAAATATTCCTACATTATAGAAAAATGAATTTCCCAATGGTACCTAGAATGTGATAATTACGTATAATTTAATACGTATAATATACTTATTGCATTTATATTTTTATGAAGAATAATGCATGAAATGCATAAAACTCATTTTGGAAATAAATAACAAATAACTTGAAACATGAGTTTGTGCCCGTGTCCCTTTTGAAATGTGCAATAAAATATACATATTTTCACTTAAAAAAATTGCATTGATATTGAAGTTTCTGCAAATAACAATTAAAAACAATCTCAAGATTTCATTAATTTTGATATATCAGATCCTTTTATATTTTCAATAGTTAGAGAAATAACATCATGCGTACACTATACATTTAAACCAGGCATACATAATCATAAATCTTAAACAGCAAGTTTTCTATGTAGATTATTATTTCACTTAAAGATAATAATAACCTTGCAGTTTCCAGTCTTGAATTATTACAAATATATACTACCTATTGATGTAATTAAAACATAAATATTACCGATTTATCTACATTTCCCAATATTTATAACTTGTATCAGTTGCTCGCAGGCATTGCGTAATATTCATGTTACCAAAACAATACTGTAACACCGGAATTTATACTACCTTCTGACAATACATACTTCTCAGGTTATTTAAACCAAATTAATCCCTTAAATAATTACATTCAATGTAAATTAAGCTAGGAAACCATATACCTCGTTGGGAACGGATGTTGAAACAAGACATTCACAAAGTGTAGGACGCATAGTCGACGTCTGAATGCAAATGGAGATAGCGGAGAAGCGTCTGGAAAATTTGATCGAGTGTTTCTAAAGTCGACTCAGTGAAACGAGCGTATATCAGGATTTCTGTTGTCGTATATGAAAATTCAAGTGTTTTACTTTCGTTCCCAGGCTACGCTCAATCTCTCTATCTCAGCGACTTTTACCGCGTTTATGGTGCACCAGGCAACGTGCTCATGGCTTTATGAATTCAATATCCGAGGAAACCCGACGGTGATAAGTCATTTTGTTTCAAAATGTATTTCCTAAGTTTTCTGAGACGTTCCTTCCAAGCGACTCAACAGTGAATTATTTCCTCTCGATACTAATGGAAAAATAGGCGAATGGTAACTGGAATTCAACGAGGAAGAAGATCCCTTTGCTTTCGGTATTAATACAATAAAATGCTGATTATCCGGCTATCGATTATTTGGGTCTCCAATTGGCCGGATTTTTTATTATTCTGATATCGTTTATTTACAGATTTACAGATTTACAGATTTACAGATTTACAGATTTACAGATTTACAGATTTGTCATTATACGAGCATTATTAATTTGTCATTAAACTTCTGTTACGGACCACTCGTTTTTTCACATTAATTAAAATATGGTATTAATAAAAATTCTTGCTGAATATTATCTGTATTTTTCTGTCCATCCGTCCATTCGATTATTACATTTACATTTATTTCTGTTTAAAAGTTTAGTTTCTCGATAGTTAATAATCAACAGGGAAGACTGCAGTAAGTTGGCGTGCCCTTTTAGTTCCCCGGTCATAAGTAAAAATTTGAAGCAGCAGAATACATTTAATACGAAGAAATATTAGTTTGATTAAGCTAAAAAACGATACAAACAACTTATGCATATTTATAAAATATTATAGCGATTTAACGTATTTAAATTTTTAAATCTTTTACACGAGGAATATTTCAGCTATATCTGGTATAATAGCAGATCTTGGTATTTCATAATTTGTTGCGTAAAAACTGTCGAAAAGAGAAGAAGATTGGAAGGAATAGTTCATACTTTCTGGAAGTGGAAAGCAAGGCACCACGAAAACTAGCTCCTAATCGTGGCGTGGCACATTTTTCCATTATAGTGCAAAGTAAAATTAGCTGAACTTGAAGTATTTAATTACAGTAATTACCATTGTAGGAAAACGGTTCGCAGTAAGCAATTGCGAACTTCGTTGGAAAGCAGTTTGTAAAATACAACAATTTTAAATAACGAGAAAGCTCGCCGTTGGAAACTGGAAAAAAGGAGACAAAGAAAATGGAAGAAAGAACATTAAAATACTAGACTTACGTTCAACTATACAATTCAACCTGAGATATTTTACATTTTTAACCGACGTAGGAACAGAATGCGTTTCATTGACACAAAATATAAAGCATAATCAGAGCTTCGAGATTTAGATCGATATTACGATAATGTATTATTAAAAATCGTTTCTGGCCAACCGCCGTCATCCGCGTTCTTATTTAAAGTTAAAAACAAGCATCTGCAGCGTTTTCCATTATGAACATTCTACAAATTTCTACTTTCTATCTCCCTCCATTCTCGAAATACTTTTATCTGGCCATTCAATTGCTGAAACTGTACATGTTACGCGCTACGTGCGCCACTATTGCGTTCTTTCGTCTTCGAGAAACAAATGTAAAAAGGTAAACGATACACCACGTTCTCGAAACAGTTTGGGTACAATGGAAAATTTCTTTGAGAATAGTACCGAAATTAATCGTAAAATTGTGAAAAATGAAAACATACCTATTTTGTTATCAACTAATTTAATTAGTTTCACCGCAAGAGTTTGAATATTAGTTTCGTATTCTTAGAAGATAAAATAATTCCAATAGAGATAATTCTAACAGTATGGACATATTATACTATTAAAATTATTATATTATTATTATACTATTTAAAATCGATAAGTAAAGCAAAAATACGAAAGTAAGCTTACAAGAGTAAAATCCCTGACAAATTGATAAATCTAAGATTATGCTTCAGCGTGTCTATGATCTCAATATGAACAACAGACAATATCAGTTGAAATAAAAATTATATTCATTTATACTAGTACAGTTTACTGCTATTTATATACTCCAGATATGATAATGTACTGCAATAATTTACAAGACCACACCGACAACAAATAAGGGAGATTATGATGTTCGTTCATCAACATGTCATCTTTAAGTAACGCATTAAAATGCAATCAACGTTGTTTTCACTTTTATTTTTACGGCCCTTACTCTCATCGGTCTGACATCTCCTGGATCGCACCATTCGTGCTTCTCCGCTTTTTGACGCTTGGTTGATGGGTTACCCAGAACTCACTCTATTCCGCGAATTTCACTCCTGTTGACTTCTTCCTGTTTTCTAAGCTGAAGCTATGTATGAAAGGACAACGTTTTGACGACGTGGAAAAAATTCCAAAGAATGTGACAGCTGTTTTAAATGCAATTTCAAAAGAGGACTGAGCACGCACTTTTCAATGGTTGCGCGAGCGACCTAAAATTTGTACAGGTAGAAAAGGCATGTACGTCGAATAATAGACAATACAATTTCATGTACCATAAAATCCGTGTTCTTAATGACTTAGTTATTTTGAATGCGCTATGTGTAATTAATATTGATCAAAGGCCTTATGAATAAAACAACTTGAATATAACAAATATTGATTGAGGCCTTATGAATAATTTTTAGTTAGCTCGTTATCTCTCAACTTTGTACTTCGAGGTCTCTGACCAATAATTTATGAAATTTATACTTATTCTGGATCGTATTTCAACTCAAAATCTGATATTTGCTGTTGTCTGCTGTCACATTAACAATGCATATTTCAGCTTCGAAATACAATTTTTCTCGGTTTTAAATTCTACCTAGCTTCCAATGTAAAACTTAGAAAGTTCATTCCCGAGAAATATTTAATTGAGATCACAGACTAGATCTTCTTGCGAATGAAATATTAGTACCCCTCGATATTTTGGAGCACGACGGATTCGTATTGGAATTCGAAACAGATACCAAAGACAACGAACAGTTCGTCGATCAAAACTTCATCGTAGATATACCGACTTGTCCCCGTACTTCAAGTTAATGATCAGATACCTCACTTGCGCAATGCTCGTATCGCGGTCTCCAGAGGTTTTGTTTGCAATACCAGGCACTATGTTTCACTTATCGTGTACTCCGTATAATTCCAAGATAATTACAGAGCGTAGAATCTACATAAATTATTGTACGATCAATTAGTTTCAATTCTACCGAGAGTTGTTTGCTATTTACCAAATGTTACTAAGAGGTGTAACCGAAATACTCATTAATATTCATCGAATTTATATCAATATATATACAACTTTAAGATGTTTAAAAATTTATGACGTTGCTGATGCTTGCGTGAATCATGTGACAGTAGAGAAAAAACATTTTTATTTGCATATTAAAACATACTAAAACATTGATATATATATGTATATTCCAATGCAGACAAACAAGTACACTTTGCACTTTGTATTTATGTTCAATAAATGAACATATTTTTATACTGCCAGAGATCATTTGTAGAATCGATGTAACATTATTCATGTCGTTTCACAAGTTACAAGTTACCAATGCTAAAGGAAAATGTATAGAATGTCAAAAGTAAATATGCAAGATTGAGAATTAGACGCGCTTTTATTCGAGTTTTACTTGCGCAATCTACTTATCACACATTAACATACTTTAGAAATTGTATTATGCAGTCAACAAGGACAAGTTGTTTTGTATTCTGCAATATCCTCAAAATGGCCAGTTTGCGTTATGTTTATACGTGCTAGACATATGTATGTATATTAGGAAGATTCTGTCCAATAAGAAAATCCAATGAATTTTTAACATTATTTTCCTATAGCGTTAGACATAAATTGGTATGTTCAAAATGTTTCGATATATTTGTAAAAATACATGTATGTAAGAATTCAAATCAATTTTAACGAAAAGTGCTAATTATCCATAGATAAACATTGTTTTATTCCAATAATATTTCTGATCATTTTTATCATGGTGGAATTTAATAGGAGAATTATTTACACATAGAAAGTTTTCATAAATTTTGTAATTCATCAACAGAGAAAATATGATAAAATCAGCCACAATTAAACAACATATTTCGTGCGTAATTTGTACAAAAATTTGTTAGAAAAATATATTTGAATAAATGCTTACGTGTAATAAACGCAACAAAGCAATAAGATGCCTAAACTCGAATATTTTCTGCTTCGTGTACAAGTTTCTCTAAATATCAATGTAATTAAGAGCAGGTTCATATCAACACCACCGAAAAACGTGCAATAAAGCTACAAAGCGTACGCCCAACAATCCAAAAGCAGATTACCTTAATTCCCGTCCCGGATCAGTCTGAATCCCCTCCGTTCGACGGGATTGCAGTAACCGACATTAATAATTTCATACGAAAAGCAGAGGGCAACGAACAATGAAACGGATACAGGGAGAATGAACAAACGAACCAGCGGAATCATATTTCATTTTCTGCCTTCATTATCAAACTAAACATCGTCTACATCAAGCGCCTTTTCCAGGAAAACGAATCGATACTGGAGCGGTCTATATAAATATTGCGCTTCATCAGATATTGCTATCTACCTGAGTATATACCATACTTTAGCATATAACGTGCATAATTTGCAATATATCGTAGTATAGATATTTGTAATATTTTTGACGCGCCTATAAATAGGAAATTACTATTACGCACGATTAATTATAATGTGAAAAATTTTATTTTTATTTTTGTTTCCGTAACGTGAGGTTTAAAAATATACTTCTTGTACTTTGAAGCACAAGATACAAATATAGAAGATCTTTAAATTTTTATTTCGAGTAATAATTACAAATTAAATTAAATGGAATTTAGCATAAGAATTTCTCTTTTTCTATGTATATGTTCATCATTGTACATGGAGAGATTCATAGCTGCGCAACCATTGGCTGTGACTTAAGATGACATCGCATTTGTATGTATTTCCATGCATCGAAGATCGTTTCTTAAAAACAGTCGGACCAACACGAACTTCATTCTGATTGCGGCTTAACAGCGAAATATCGTAATTAAGTCGATGTTAATTGAATCAAAGCGCTGGTTAGTTGAATACAATAGAGAACAGCAAAGAGGAAACAGATCTGAAGGGTGAAACGATAAAGAGGGTGAGTTGGCAATTGTTTCTTTTATTCCTGTGGAATATTTTCTTGTTCCCTTTTTATACCACGTTTTAAATCCGGTCGGGGCTGCACGTCGCTGTCAGATCTCTTTTTAATTATCTACTCTCACCTCGTTACGCAAAATTCCGCAATAGGATTCGTCGTTTCCGTTCTATGGCTTCCTTCTATGGTAACGGGACTGTGTTGGGAGAAATACAGCGAGGTCACAAAATTGGTCAGACTTCGAAGATCATGTGTTTCGAGAACCGAAATAGTTATTTGAAACGCGTAACAGATGATGGGGAATTCGAGATCTCATTCGGGATCGTACGATATTAATTTCGAATTTTTCAGAAATTTTGATAATTACGAAGAAAGTTGTATCCATTCAAAATTACTATAAATTATATACATTATAAAGAAGTTTCGTATATACACTATAGTTATAAATTATGTTGTAAAGAAGCTTCATACGTCAATTTACAATTATTCTAAATTATATTCCAAAAACTTGATACAACGTCAATTCATAAATGACTCTCGTGGCTCAGGATTCAAGATACTTCTCTAAGAGTAAAACCATAGCAATCAGGTCTAGATCGCGGTGTATCTGACTACTCAGCTGACTGAGAGAACAAAGCACGTAAAACAAATGCGACGTCATACAGAGCGACTTATTGTCAGCTGACTAGCGGCTATGTACACTTTACTCTGATGTAAGCCCTTACTGCATCCGTTTCGCTTGAAGAAAATACGCTAACCGTAGGAAGAATTATACCATTTGTGGGAAAAATAAGAAAAAATAAGAGAAATAATAATAAAATAATAACGACACCATAATGTATCAAATGTATGGCATGACATGCGCTATAATCACGATATACATATATAAGAATATATATCGAATGATAAATAATGGATATATCAAATTTTATATACATGAAAAAAATGAACGACAGATAAACGTTTGATTACATATATATGGCTCGTATATGGCTCGCTATGCGGCAAGAGGTTAACTTGACTAGTCAGTTGAATAGGCAGCATATACCGCGACCTAAATCTACTTGCTATGTTTTTACCCTTAGATACATATCGCTCTAGCTGCGACCACATTAATCGGTGTCAGCTATTAATTTATGACCTCACTATATCTCATTGACCAAGCATACCTTAGTTGTGTGGCTGAATTCGTCTTACGACATAACGAGGCGATGCATTAGGCGCAGAAAACAACTTTACTCTGCTCGTTTACTTACTTTTTTGTATGCGTTACTTTCCATGTTTCAACCCAATAGAACCGTTCATGAAATTGCTGAAACGATTCCTTCTATTCTTAGTGGCAATATGTAGGGCTACGTACCATATATAGAAAAATTGATGTCAATCAGGTCTTCTATGATCATAAACCTTTACAGTTACAAAATTTGAATTTAATAAGGACAAATTAATTTTGTAAAAAGAAATTTAGCAATATCATTGGGAATTGAAAAGAAAAGAGAATACAGATGGGATTGGAAAGGAAATTGGTTGGATAAGCAAAGAAACATGGATTGACGATAAGGTCTTGTACCGTTTTTCAGAACAAGTAAGTCTCACGCACGGATGTCTTACGAAAAAAGGTTCTTTACATAAAAGATAGTTTGATATATTATTAATACGTAAATTCTAGAAGATTTTCGCAATAGATAATCGTCAAAGCGCCAAAGATTTATGGATTATGGTAATTACAGTAGGTAGGGTTTGATAATTGATCGATGTTATGTCGTAACTGTTCCCTGCGTAATTGTAAGTATGTATGTAGCAAATATTGTCAAGAAATATTACTCAGCATGATATTGATTACAAGAGATTTTTACGAAAGAGAATTGAGTTTGAACAATTAAATAAAAATTCTAACACTTGTGCAATCACATTTGAATTTTTCTGACTATCAAATGATTATTAATACATAATATTCTCTGTATATCCCAATATGTGGGAATTGTTATTAAGAAACAATAATATTTCAGTACCGAAGTGAGATTATTTTTCACAAATCATCAGAGTTCATTTATATGTTTCCAATTGTAAAAGAAACAGAAAGTAATAATATAAAAAATATTAAATATTAAAATTCCATATTCTAATCACATTTCTAACAAATATAAAAAAAAGTCTTTACTGAATATTCAGTACCCACAACAAGATAGTTAACACACTCAACCCTTCACCTTTTTCGCTCACGAAAATCCTTTCTATTCGCCTCTCATACTCAACAGCTGTTGAAAAAATTGCTTCTCGTTTCAGCTCATTTCAATTTATCTCGCAATTCGACCCCAGCAGCCCGAGAACAATGATCCTCGAATTATAGAATTTTCGAGGTGAGTGAGGTAAATGAAGAAGGGGAGGAAATCTAGGGGTTTGGGGCAAGTTCTATCCATCTGTACGTCTGACCTACAAACGACTGACACTACTGAGCGTTCCTCTCAGCCGCAAACCTCGTTCTGACCTCGACATAACGAACCTATACCACTGAACGAACTGGTTTCTCGTCGGGATTTTCCTACAAGCCAACATCGTGATACCATCGATCCATCTGCTATCTTTTCTTCGAGTTGAAAGATGTTTCCGACCACTAGCCATTCGATGGCCACTGTATGGGGTGTTCCTGATGGAATGCCCGAGCATTTTAGCGAACGAGTTTCATTTATTGCAATACACAAGTTGAGATACGTGGTTTTCTTTGACATATAGCTCCACTTTTTCAACTTTCTCAAATAACTATGAGATGTTCGAATAATTTGGAAAGAATTTTGTTTTGTTTATATGTACCTTGATTGCGATTGTAAATGGCGATTACATAGAAATTGATTGCCAGAATTATCACAAAATGTAATATTTGAAAGTATTCGAAACCATAGAAAAATTTGAATAAGGTAATACACGTTATTCGTTCAAAGAGAAAAAAATGAATGAGTCATATCTTACTTAAAATCACACGAAGTAATTGCATAAATTGCTCAGGGTAGAAAGATAATGAGAAGAAACAAGTTAAAAATGTTTGAACGTAGAATTAAACATTTTCTCAGCATACAGAAAATGAATTAGAGTAAAGATCATCTTGAGAAGGTACAAAAACGAGTCACCGTCCCATAGATTTACGATCCCATCGGGAATTCTTCTGATGTTAACATTCTCAGGAAAGATATCTAGCTACTTGGAGAAATGAATATTGATCGAGGTTCGAATGTTTATCTACTCTGACATAGTTCAGGCATGAGTTTCTTTTTTTTTTTGGCTGTAATGTTCGACTTTTCCTCTTGGGACCGGGTATTTGGGTCTTTTTACTTTCCAAATGTCCTGTAAAGAAATGTTTTCACGTTCCACATAAATTCTCGAAACTTTTACACGAAGACTGTTACTAACGATTTATAAATATTGCTTTAAAATTTTTCGATCTGCCTCGATTTGTATTACGAGCATATTCTGAAATTTTCCATTCGAAAGAAAATTGAATTTATGCTAATACATAATTAAAAATAACACTGCGAAATTATTTCAAATAAAATATATATGCGTTTCCCTGAAATTTTTATGATTTCTTAAATTTATAATATTTTACTTTAAACTCGCATCTAATAACTTCAAACAGATTATTTAATTCTTATCTAGATTTATTACTAATTTTTTTTATTAATTAAACGATGATAAAGTTCTTATCGTTTGTGAGATATTCCCTATTGCAAGTGAACAATATATAACGCTAATGTATTAATAGTAACAAAAACGAACAATCAGCTACACTTTTTAAATTTTTATATCATTTTATCATCTTCTATGGTATATGATATTCTGTGTAATTTTATAACGCTACCAGTGTGCGCGAATGTGCGTATGAATTTCATATCATTCTCGTGTCCTATAATATATTCGAGTAACGAATATCCTATTACAAATTATAGAATCGCGCATTTGGAACGTTCATGAACAATTACAGATGCAGTTGCAATATCAATTACATTCAATGCTACGTATGATATTTATTTCAAAGAACATTCGCGTCATAGCATTTTGTTGCATTTAATAGTATGTATCTTTATCAATAAAAATGATAGTTTTAAAATGTAACATTCAAATGTAAGAAGTTATTTTCCTTGTCGAACTGACGAAATGAATATTATTCCGTCAGTGTACCGACATACCTTTATTTACTTGACCACATCTCCCGGAGGCCTTTATGATACTTAGACGTCAAGCAAGATCTTGCTGAATTTCATCTTGAACTTTAGTTGCTTGAAGCTCAGAGTTCAGTAAACAAGAAATCGTGCATCGTTTGCATGCTGCACGTGCAAGAACGCTTGCAAGCAGACCGGATGTAGTACAATGCGAAGAAAAACTTGAACAACTTGGAAGTATGGCGTAGTTATGTAGAGGTATTTAACGTAAACTCGTAAATTAATCTTCAACCACCAGCATGCTTGCTTAAAGAGGAAAACGAGAAGTTTAGTTTGGTTCTCTTAGACACCTAATAAAATAAATACGTGGATCATAAAACAAGATGGATGGTAATTGAGTCTTTTAAATTTGTATATTGAAAATTTTTCCAAATTTCTCACTGTTTGTTAAAAATAATGGAAATTAGTATTAAAAATAGTAATTTGGGGAAAGATAGTGAGCATATAAGAGACTTTGATGTACCACTGTATATGCATTACAGAGATATTGTACGACTTCTAGATAAGCTACGTTATTTTTACTGTTTGTTAAGTAATGAAGTAAGTACTGTCTATTATGAAAATTTAGTGTTGTAATAAAAATTATTTTACGTTACTCTCGTGAAGGAAGAAATTGAATAAACAGTAATTTCTCGTGGCAGAGGCAGAAGAACTATAAAATAATTAAACATATTCGAGAACGTTAAATAAGTATTTTAGAGGATAAACGTATTGTTAAAATAATCCGATGTTACGAATTAGAGTAAAAAAGAAAGGAAGACTAAAGTAACACTGAAAAAAAAAAATTGAAGTCAAATATTGCTTCCTTTCTTTTATATCTAGTCCCAACTATACACATCTAGTCATTTTCACGATCAATCTTCGTGGTTCGGTTTTCCTGCATTACGAGCAACGATGGAATTTCACACCTACGTCGCTCTTCTCGATCGTTGAAAAGTCTCTGAACATTTGCCATCGCTATTTTCGCAACCGCCCGATCTCCCTTGTCTTGAAAAGTATCAAACCTCGTCAAAACCGGCATTATATAAAAATCGAACTACTCCAGCGAGTTTTTCACGTCGAATATCAGAAATTCCTGGTAATTCAGTCTTTACCAGAATGTCGGTCAGAATATTGATCGATCGAGACGAATTCTATTTCTACTGATATTACTGTATCTGATATTAAAATCACAAGATGAATTATTATAAAACAGTAAATGATTCAAACGCGTTTGAAAATTCTTAATAGACTGTATAGTTGTCATTATTTTTAACCATCTTCGATGGTCTGAAGGTGAATAAATTTTTATAAAGATCAAATTGATATTATTGCTTGATTAGTATATTGATTGACACTCGTTACTGCCATGTTAATTTTATTGTCAGAGTTAATGTAGAAATTTCTATCATTTATTTCATAAAGACGCACCGTATTTTAGATACAAATTTTTTGTCATTTCAATATAAATTTCATTCGTTTATTAAAATTCTTCATCATCTCACTACCAATTCTCTTCCCTTACTGTGTTATATGTAATTAAATAAAAAATTAACAAATAATTCCCTGTTTGAATTTCTAATTCCTAATTCAAAAAAGTAAAAGATGAAAAATACCTCGATCAGAGTTAAATACGAATAAATTTTGTGTAAAAATACAAGTTTCAAATATAACGTTTTATGTATAGCTATTTTAACAATGATCAGATAGGAGAGATCCGTGCGCACACGATAAGCACGGAATAAAAATATTTCATTCTGTGTTTCAATAGATATCAATAGCGAAGGTAATTAAGGTATTTAAGAATAGAATTTGCATAACGCTGGTTTCAAACAATTGTCTTCAGCGCGTAAAATAGCACTTTTGACGCTCCCACGACCTTTCCATTTACCGATTTAATACTGCATTCTATAACATTTACATGCATTTAGAACGTTGAAGATTTTAAAGCAGATCTACTTAAGCAACCTTTCTTTCATATTTGTTTCGATATAATTTCGTTAAACAAGTAATTTTTAAGCCTCTTGCGTCAACATTAATAAAATATATTTAAGAAATTTGAATAATTTTGAAGTTCGTCTTTTTTGCTATTATACGAAATACACGGAGTAACATCCTTCCAATATTGTTCCCGATCGAGTACACTAAAAATTATTCTTCCTCAAAGGTTAATCAAACCGTTAAAGGTTTTACCTTCTAACCGGTATAGGAAATTAAAAAATTTTACGTTTAATTTCCAGTACATTTTTATTTGTGCCAAGTTCATCAAAGAACAGATAATAAAGGAATGGAATTATATGATATTCTTTTAAAATAAAATTCTTTATTAATGAATTCACGAAAATATGTTAATCTTTTGGTCTTAAACTTTTTACTATTTGTACCAAGTGCTCGTCAAGTTTTAATACCGTTCATAACTCTCAAGACTAGTTTCTTAAAATGTTATCGGAGCCTGACATAAATATAGGGAAGTTTCAAATTGTATTTAGTATGATGCACGTGGATGCACAGTGCACGTACGTATTACAACAAAGTTTCTAAGAAATTCTACTTCGACAATTAAGTAACATTTTTCAAGAGCGCGGGCCACATCGGAGCGCAAGTGTTGCTGCCTGGGAGTTTCAGTAATAACCATTTAACTACTTTATGGCATTAGTATTATAATATACATAAACTTCTAACATTTTTCATAACTTTTCCACTGAAGATATGCTTCCCGATGAAGACTGTAATTTAGCAAAATTTTTTATTAAACAATATACCTCATGGGATGTAAATGAGAATAATCTTACGGAATATTTAACACGAAAGCTCAAGTAGAATACATAATACACTTTTCTATTAAGAAATGGTATAATAAAAAATCCGATTACTAAATATTCCGTGAAAAATTCTGAGTTCTCGACATCCAATTAAAGATAATTCAACAAAGTTTCTTTAAGCACTTTTCTATTTCTCGGTGTTTAATTTGATCAAACAACGAAATCTAATAATGGAAACGAAGTGATAATATTTAACGAATACTAAATTCATTTAATAACAGAGGGGAAAGACTGTCAAATTGTATGTATATGTCCAGAATACTAAAATATGAAACAAGAAGACTTCATTAAAATCACATAAAACCTCAATTACCAACTTACGCTTCCTTGTTACTCGTTATATAATATATTTTACATCCACTTTTCTCCGATAAAATGATTTGTGCAAATATCTCTTCTCCATATCTGAAACTACAGAAAATCTTGAAGATAAAGAGACAACTATCTGCCGAATCGTTTATTCCGAATCCTTTGTCATTTCATGGCGCTGTCGAAGGATTGAAAAGAAGTTTATCTGCAAAATGACGCCTAGCGGATATAATTCTCTGAAGGCTCGAAGTCAAAGAGGTCAGTAACTATCACTTTTGATTCTCTTCTAAAATTTCATTAGACAATATCTCGAAGGTATGGCTAGACACAGTTAGCCGCGCCCCAAAGTAATTTCTCTCTTCGTGAGCCAACACATTTCGTTGAGCAAGAACATTTCAATTCGCGTTGCTGGCTCGACTTCCTTCGGGTGAAAAGCGACTTCGCGTTTTCACCGAGCCCGGATTTCAAGAACGGAAAGCTTGCACGTGTTTGTAGCTGCTTCTGCTGCGGCTATATTTCATCGAATGCGACCGCACCAACGACGGAGTGGCTTAGATCGACCGGAAGTCACAGCGACACGACGCGACGCCGCGTTTTCTCTTCTCCTTGCGATTCCGTTCCCCGCGAAATTTATTAGTTTCGGTTCGATCACCATCTCTCCGTTTCTTACGTATCACTCGCTTCCAACAAGTCGTGGCTTGTCTTATTTATGTCAGTTGAAAAAAGACGGCGACGAAATTACAACGAAACCGCATCGATAAATCGACGTACTTATTTTAGCAGAGATAAATGTCTTTCTAAATATTTAGAGAAATATAACGCGGTAAATGCGTTGTTTTATAAATATTATCAAGCATATTAAACATGCTTTAATAAAAATACGCACAATCTTTAATTCGTTCGCTTTCAGTTGATGGCTGGATAGAATAAATTAATGATTTGTGTTAGGAATTTTACAATCCTTATGACAGAATGTAAGAATTGCCGGCTGGTGGTGATTATGTTGAACTTTCATATTAAAATACATAGATGTATAATATTTGTTTTTTCATAGGAACCTTTCATAAGCAAGTTCTGGAAAATTACTTGTACTTGCTGCCTGGATATCTTTTAGTCAATTAATTATTGCACGTTACAAAATTTTCAATTCTTTTCTTGAAGTTTATCCTCAAACCAAAAAAGATACCAAAACGAATCCATTGGTAATTATTTTTCTGATTTTCTGATGTTCCGATGATAACTAACGAATATAAAATATTTATTGTCTTCTTAGATTTAAGAAGCACTAATCGTCATAAATACTAGTTTACAGAATTCATAATTTATAACCATACGAATTTGTAATTCAATAAATGTTAACTTATATAATTATTAGATAATAATATAGTTATTAGAAAATATAGCATTACGTTATATAGAGTTTTGTACGAGTTCTCAGTTGTTAGGCATTATCCACATAAAATCGTGTTGTTTGTTAAGCGATCCACCGTTTCGGTGTCTGTCATAAAATTCATAATCACGTAAGCTTATTTTCTATGTACTTGAAATTAATTTGACAAGTTCGATATCTCCAAGAAAATGACGTGGAAAACGTAATTGCCAGTTTAAATTATGTGAAATTAGTACAGATGTCTAAAGTTTTAAAAGTGCAATCAAAATGTTGAGATGGTAATATCCTTTCCGGGAGGAAAAGATGAGAAAATTAATTCTGAAAGTAGCGCGAGCGAAGTTTGGTGGGCTGTAGTGCAATTTTAATTATCGCGCCACGCGTGTTTTTCAGTGTCGTTGCGCCAACTTTAAAAGAAGTTAGGCGAGCAAAACTGTTCTTCCGAACGCGCTCGCATTATTGTGATACTCCAAACTTAATACCTTACATTTGCGTTCGTACATTTTATTATGCAGGAGAAATATAATTCGTTGATTGCGAACAGACAAGCAGGAAACACGCACAGGGAAGTCGATTGTATCTATTCGTGAAAAATGCGATTCTGTTTTAAGATTGTCTTAAGATTAAATCATTAGATTCGCTGGCTGATGTTTAAAAATTTATGTTTTACCATTTTATGTATATAAGATTTAAAAATCATATTAAACCTGTAATCAAATTACTTTGTCCTGTAATTTATAATATGAAATGTGTTCCGTAATAATTGGAATTTAACGTTGATTTATAAAAAATGCGAACAAAATGTTTTTAATTTGAATACGAAAGGAACGGTCGTAATAAAATAAATATTAATACAAATGTTTTTTCGCGCTCATTGCACAATTACGATGGATATTGCCCGTGGAAAGAAGTTGCACATGCACCTATAACTTATGATTTTTGCTTAGATTATTTGTGTGCGTTCACGACAGTGGGATTTTGTCAAATTAATGATATGCACGTTGATTTATGTAAATTCCAAGTTTTGTCAGAAAAAATTGTTCGGATAGAATAATAAATTCATAAAGTTAGCAGATGTAGGTGTTGGTGTTTTAAAAGCAAGAATTTCCATGTAACAACCGCGCATCGTGAGTTTTTATTAAAATTGGAACGAAAGTAAAGGCAAGCGCATTCAAGCGCTTATTGCAAGAAAAAGTTGCGAATTTTTCCTGCAAATTTATAACAAGTCTGAAGAATCTTTGCTCGGAGAAAATGTCACGGAATTTGCTAATAAATGCAATATAGAATTTATTTATAAACCTTATGTACACACACAATGACGAGGTATGTTTCGTCTATTATACAATTGACTTGTAGAAAGTGCACATTTAACGAAGTAATTTAAATTTATTTATGTATAATACTTATATTTCACACTTTCTCTGAAAGCACGATCATTCCAAAAGTGTATTATGCTTATTACAATTAAATAATTAATACTCTGATTACACTTTGATGATTACAACTTTGTCTGAAATTTCCTAATATTAAATTAAATACAATAACATTTCCCTCACCGTAATTGATAAACAGTGGTATGTTTATGTATTAATGTGTCAATTTTTGTTATATAGGAAGTATCAATATCCATAGCACATAAACATTAGATATTTACATAGCAAAGGATCCCCGTATCAAGTTTCCCACGTTATAACTTGTGCATATTAGCAGAACAAACCGGAAGCTCCTTAAAACGAAAAGTAATCTAACAAAAACGTTGGCTCGGAAGATCTTCCAGAACCGTTTGATCGTTGCATAAACGTTTAATGTAACTAATTAACTCTCATTGAAACGTTACAGTACGAAAAGGTTAAGCAAAATAGCCTAACAAAGACTAACCATAATTTAATATCCTCCAATTTGTTAACATTGCATTTCCTCGATTTCCATGACGGCCTGTCACGTTTGTGTACACCGTTACGGTTCGTTTCGATTATGATGCATCCCATTAAATAACAGTAATTATATTTCACTTTGAACGATGCTCGACCGATAAAATTCTGTCGGAAAAATTCTATTCGAACGTGGCACGCCTGTCTGCGTTGCACTCTCCCGCGGCAAATATAAACCATTAACAATGCAAAAACTGAAATACGCACCGCTCGACATATTTCGCCTGGAATTTAGCGATGATGTAAAAAGGAAACGCTGGCATTATTGATAAGGGAGGGTAGAGAGGATGAGAGGGAGAGAGAGAGAGAGAGAGAGAGAGAGAGGGAAAAAATAGGAGGATGAGATAAACGCAATGCTGGCAAAATATTCCGCGGGTCTCGAAAATTTATGCTCAACAAATCACCACGAAGAGTTTTCGCGTGTATTCGAAACGATTTTCGAATCGTTTCAGCTTGTGGATATCGACAAATCACTCGCGATAATTATTTGTGTATAAATAATGTATCTGATTGGATTTTTTCTCAGTAAACAGTTTGTCACATTTTTCTTCTTTCAGAATATCTAATTCGGTAGAGAGGAAGCTTACGCGAGCTGGAAGCAAACAACACAGATTATATTTAACACAGATTTGTGTCAAGCTTCCTCTAAATGCCCGAGTAACTTCGAAACAAGGAATTCTACTCGAATTTGTACAACTGGAAAACAATTTGTGAAATTATTTTATACATGTTTCTCCAATGACGAGCGTTATAATTAAGAATTATTCATGGATATTGTAAATTTCATAAAAGCGCCACGACGAATACGGTAACGTTAATTCGTTTCATATACTGTCGTATAACGACAATGGTACAGTAAAAATATGAAAAGTTTGTATAAAAGAATTTGTATCATCACATAATTTGTGATCATTATCTCATCTCGAAATTACCGATTACTCGTTATCGTCGCGTGTAGAGAGTTTCATAATCTTTAGGAACGCAATTCTGAAATTTACCGATCGTATGAAACTCGATAAGATTAGGGATTAAATATACATACGATTTGAAAACTGTAATCTGATTCGTTTTTATTTGTGTCTGGAGTATTATATTTGAAATATGTACTTCTCTATGAAAAATTAATATATTTCATCTCAAAGCCAAATATTATTTATATTTATCTAAATAGATATCATCTTAAAGCATTGATTTAAAAATTGGACACATATTGTTCATATAATTCGTATTATTTATATAAGCGCAATTTTTTAACCGTTTTTCCTTATCAAAAGGTTTTACATTTTCTTTAGTACGATTATCTACATGCCTTCAGATATCTTTACTAAGTTATCATTGAAAAAATTTGTTTGTCGTTAACGATTTGAAATAAACAAAATAACTGTACGTAAAACACCATTTTTCTTACAAGATATTAGCTATCAAGATTGATATCTCTCCTTTACAAGATTGCTCATCGAACTGAGTCTTGCACGTTCTTATAAATCAAAAATATTGTTACCATATTTCAGCTTTCCAAGCGATTCTTTAGAAAAATGGCATCACGAGAAACCTACTTCTACTTCGTTTTACTTCATCTTAAATTACTTAACTCAATATAAATCTTGCAATTGTAAGAACCTTGCTGTTCTCTATAAAACTAAAAGTTATCTCTTCATAAGGAATGACTGTTCGTCGCAGAAAAGATGATTCTGGAACCTTACAGACATAAGCATGTTACAAACATTGGCTTAAAAAGTAAAATAAAATTTAATTTTGTAAAAAAAGGTCAACTATATACACAGTATCGAAGCAACATGGTATCTTTAGTAAAAGAAATTCTACGACGTAAAACATTTATCTCATGACGCAAGCAAAATGTGTACACTGAATAAGGAATACATTTATATAGTCATTTTACTATACAATTATACTCATTTTAATAAGATTGGTCGCAAATGATTTACTATTATAGGTATCTACTTGATTATACAAAATATGTAAATAATAATATATAATAAAGAATTATTAGAGTACCACCTTTAATTATTTCATAAAATAAAAGAAAATTCCCTTCGTTTCTTCTCCTTCTTTGAAAGTACATAATACGTTAAATTATTTAACGTATTTAATCAAGTAACATCAAAAATTAATGTAATAAATTATTTTAATTAACGCAAAATAAATTTATTCACAAACGAATTCAAACCTAAACCTTATCAACGAACAGAGTCTTATTAACGAAGAAAGCTTCTAACTTTCCGATAACTTCTTCACCTCTCAAACCGAAAAACGTAAACCAAATATGCGATGCTTATTGCATCGGCCAAATTGCATCGTCGTGCCGCGTAAAATATCTCGAAGACTCAGAAATCAATTTGCACACCTGAACGCGTTTCTCACAAGATTCATGCCGTCTAATGAACTCGAACTCCAGGGAGACGGAAAGGAATGGTCACGAGCATGGAATAGATTTCCTAAAACTGCGCCAAGAATTCACCGCTCCGTTTCTTTTCCAGGCGTCATGAATTTGCTCCTGTTCTGCCGCCATCGTCGGGCATTTTTTTTGTTGCTTCACGCAGAGAAGACCGAAAGGCTCGTTGCTCCACACCGTTACGCGGATCTCCCGCGGGGGTTAAAATTGCAACTCGTTACGGACTTATTCGTAAGTGTACGTGGCCAATAAAAGCTTGCAGGCTTGCCCGGTTACGATCTCGAAGCGCAGTTGGCAAGATTCGTCGAGTCCTGCTCCCGGTCCGGGTGTGCAACCCTTTCAGGGCTTTCACGCTATCTACATAGATCCGTGGAACGCTTCCTCCCACCCTCTAGACGCTCTCTCTTCTTGTCTCGTCCTCTTATCATCGTTCTTCCGTGTATTTCCGACCCGCGAAACACGACCGTGTACGCATTTTGCCTGCTGAATAGACCCGTAAAGAGGGTTCGCCGAACTATCCCGCCATCCTCGTCGTCGAGCTTCTACGAACAATTTTCAGCCATCTTATTGGATCAGACAACCAACGAAGTTTCGACGTCGCAGCCTCGTGAAATTTCTTATAGCCAACTGATTTCAAGGTTGTGTGCTCGTGTAGAAGAATACTATTAGGGAACGTTCGATCAGTGGTATTATTGGACGGAGTTGTTGTTAGGACGCAACGTGTTTTCGAAAGTTCATAGAGATGTTTAGGAAGATTTAACGCAATTTGACCTCTTTCTTTATGCGTTTATGGAATTGGAACGCGTTATCATTGGATTTGAGCGGATCTTCGTGTATCTACGGAAAGTTTGAAGGTTATTAGCGAAAGTTTACGAGTCAACAAATTGCTGGAATTTAACAAGTAGCCTTGCGTGACGTTAACACGTTCGATAATGAAAAAAGTGACGTTCTAGAAGAAGATTTTACAAATCGCGAGGCATTCGATTATCGTATTTGGAATGTTCAGGAACCAATTGAATACTAAAATTGTAGGAAATTACGATCTGCAATTTGCCACCTGCTCAATTCATAAATTCGCAATTTTGTCTCACAGGCAATTCACCGATATTGTTGGTAAATTATCGTGCGAAATGGATTTGATATACGAAAAGTTGGCAAGTGACTCCTTATTTGTCGATTGCTTCCTGCCTGCATCAGCGACGATATAGTGGATTTTTCTTGGCTTACATATATTATTTGCCGAGCAGGATATTATTCGAATCGAATGCGAGAAGTCGGATACCCTATTCTTTTTTTCATCCCTTATAGACGCCACCGCGTAACATACGTTGCACGCTCGAGCGGTTTAACGCGCGGCCTCTGCATAAATCGCAGCCAGAGTTATCGTGGAGCTTGCAGCCGTTCGAACGCGAATAAGGTGAAAAAGGAAATGGAAAGGAAACGTCTTACCTTGCTGCAGAAATGAATCGAACTCCAGGCTTCTATGGAGTCTTACGCAAGTTTCAAATACTACTCTACTACGGTTTCGAGATACGATAACAATTACTCTGTCTTTAAACAGAATAAATCTTCCGCATCTGTAAGAAAAGTTTGCTGATCAGAGGTATATTTTCAACTGAATCTGAACATCTCACTTCTGACAATTGTACAAAAAAAATCCGCAGATTTTAAAAATTGCTGCCGGAAGATTTGCTGCAGAATTCATAATTTTGATGAAGAAGCTGGAAACCGAGCGACGACTAATCTTATCGTGATTTCCTACCGATTAAGACTTTGTGAAATCGAAGGATGTTACGTCATTAGAATTTTATTTTAAGTTGCTTAGAATTTTATCGAATTATTGTCGAGCCAATCAGATTTTAGTTTTATCGAAACATTTTTCAATGGAAAGTGATCTTCGTTTTTCGCCAAGGGAGCCTTTTGCTCTATTATCTATTCGTAGATTATCAGTTTTTATACAATTAACTAAATAGAACCCAAATGGAGATGCTGTTGTTTCATCCTCCAAATATTATAAAGAATGCTTGGGTATGTTATACATATATTCTTGTATATTATATGCATTCTGTGAACTATTAAATTTCCCATAAATGCAGAGAACTTCTCTGTTCGATAATTAACAATTAAGAAGGTAAACTCATTGATCTGTCAGTAAGACGAGAAAGTTACAAAAGAAGTAGATAAGTTGTAAAAAGTAACAGAGCGAAAAATTGGAAATTAGCGACATGAAATACACATGTTATTAAAAACAATACATAATCTAGCTCACCACTGGACATCCATTATCTTTAGCACAATTAAATTTTTCACTTTACAAAAGTACGTCCATCTTCCGTAATTGTGGGCAATCTCATATTTTAAATATTATATTTCCGGACAATTAATTATCTTTTCTTTTTTTGTCAAAAAGCAATTTAAATCTACATTAAGAAATTATTTTATAATACGTTCTATATTCGTCGTTATTATACACAGAACAAACTACAAGTACATTTTCCAGAATTGTTAGATAATAGCTTCTCAAAAGCGAATAAAATTATTATAGATCCTCGGATAAAACTATCCTTCGATAAATTATCAGAAGCGAGAAAAGTTAGAATCGTTTCGAATGGAAATCGTGGAATTGGGTAATCAATTCATATGCTTCATTGTGACATGATACCGTATGATCGTGGTGGATTGGTACGGTATAAAAGTTTTACTGCATTTCGGATCGACTTGCCCCAGAATTTAAATGTTTTAGAATGAAACAAGTTCGTGTTGTTCTGTGGTTACTGGTTACGCTGTTGAATTCGTAATTGCATCGTTGCAATGTTCGTTCCATGAATGTAGGTTTTAATTGAAAAGTAGCGACATGTAAATGGGGCTTTTATTGGGACATCCTTAAATTGAAACAGATTTAACAATTAAACATATTTAATGAAACTCTTGTACTGATGCAATCGTTAAATGCGAAATGAATAATCTTCGTTGCTAATTAAGATATTTATGAATTGAAATGTACTGCAATTAAAATTGCATTAATTGTCTATCCCGCAATTTTAATTGCTCGATAATTTTAATAACGTACACAAAATAAAATGATGAAATTACGAAAAATATACATAAACGTTTTTACTTACATATTCTTTCAATTTTCATTTAAATTAGTATTTCGAGATATTATCGTCTGTCCAATGGAAACTCGTTCTCTAAACGTTATCTATTATTTTTATCAGTCACGACTCGCCAGGGAGACTCCAATGTCGTGCTATAAATGTTAAACGAAGAATGTGTATCGTCCATATCGTGCTGCCTAGCATCAATAAAAAAAAAAAAGTACAGTATAATGCAAGAAACAAACCGCGCGAACCGAAATGCGATACCTAAATCACAGGATTGAAAGACATTAAATGATTAATCAGTGTATTTTATTCATTGCGACATTTAATTAATTATTTTAGAAAGTTTTAAAGAAACGCTAACATTACAAAATTATTTAATTTTTATTTCTATTCGATTTCATAATTAAAGCATTAAGAAACAATATTGAATAATGTACATTGACTGGAAAACAATTATAGATAAAATGTAATTTACCAGACCTAACGCAAATATCGTAACCGTCTTTGAAAACTTCCACCGCCTCCAGCAACCCTTTCGAATCTTCCGTACAACTATAGCAACGCCAACGCCTACTAGGCAAGTGAAACCGTATTCTCCTGGAAGCCATAAGAAACAGGTTTCGATCTCGAACAGGGAGGACCGACTCTTGCATTAAAATTAAAGGGGCAGAAACACGATCGCGAGCAACGAAGCCATATTTGACCAGCACGAGAGTCTTGCGAAGCGTAATTCCTCGTTTCAGGGAACAACTGGTGGCAGAAGGATCAGTAGCGTTTTAGAGGATGCGGCGACGATCGTCGAGGAGAAGATGGTCCATGGTGACAAAACGAGCCAACTTCCAGTACGATGGAAGATGGCCATTTAGCTATGAAACGGCCAGGGTCGTAAATCATAGAGAGAAGTTGCGACACATCGAATGGGAAAACTCTCATCGAACGATAACGAATATCTCGGAAGAGAATTCGAAGCTCCATTTCGTCGCAAATTTCTTACGATCGATTTACGATTCCATTGCCTATATGATTATTGTACTACTTTCCTCTCCATTAATCCTGCAGGAACTGTCGCTCTGTAATAGACATGTTATAGATTAGACTGGCATCAAAAGTTGCAATTGGTGAAAGTAACAAGTTAAATATTGCAAGCGTTGATTATACAATGGAAAATTACAGGTGAAATACGTAGTCATATTTTAGTAGACTGATATGCAACGCATTCATAGACGAAGCGTAGTAGATGATGCACCATGAATATGTGATGTACATATAGGTGTAAAAATAAAATAATTTTTCCATGAGGTTCCATGCTTTCGCGTAACTCTTTGTCGTTGACGCTTTAAAATTGTAATAAAAACATTCCTTGTATAAGTATCAATCTAGGCTTTTTTAGAAAATTTCTAATGAAAAGAGTATAATCGAAGATAATTATGATATCATTAGTCAAATGTAATATTACAATCAAACAGCTGATGCAGTTCATCCTTCGACTACAAACTACGAATTTTTATTTCATTATTACAGAAATGCGTCAGCACGTGGATACCTTCAATTATGAAAAACATTAATCTTAGCTACATCAGTTTGATTTTTATAATACAGTGGTTTAATATGTAAAGTTATCAAATATACGTATAACACGAAGAACTACATTTTAGTTAAGGATTACATTTTCATTTCCATTTTATTGAATAATATAAGAGATAAAAGATGATGAATATTATACGATATTGCATAATATTCCATAATCTACATACATAATAATATTTAGGCATAATAATAAATTATCATATAATATTCAATAATCATTAATAGTGGATAAGAACCGTTAATAGGCTAATCATTAATAGTGAACATTATACAGATCTGTGTAACTTGTATTAAACGAAATTTATTGCAAAAACAGAACATGATATTAATATTCATTATTCGTAAAATATAACTAGCTTGGTGATTATCCTACGGTAGTAAGAATATCATATAGAAATTGTCAGTTCATATTTTATGCATATATACAATGTACACACAGACATATACACATTGAGAGAGATAATAATTAATTATATTCATCGTTTCTTCAAATTTTTATTAAACGATCAATTCGTGTCAATTTAGTCCTCAGTTTAATAGACTCGTTAGCTTTCAATTTGATCTAATTAGTTTAATTAGTTAGCAGCGTTAGAAACTAGCTTTCACTAAATGGTTCAGTATTCAGAGAGTTAGCATTTAGTTCTAGATCAATATACAGTCAGCAATTAAACAGGTAAGGTAGATTTAGATTTAAATGAGAAGATCAATCAAATTTTGAATTAATTTCCAATTAATTTGTTTTCATTTACAGTAAAGTATTAATGTAAATTATCAATATCTGATACTTTTAAATGTCGTTTAGGAATTAATGGCACAAATTAAATTTACTGTTAAAAATGCAGCTCTACCTATCGACTGAATGGTTAATTTTTAAAATTGAAAAAAGATATTCCACGATTGGCAACCTTTTTTTGTATTACTTGTTATAATTTGAGACTCCCGATTCTGTTTGAAAGTTAAATTATTCCTAGATGCATCAAGTTGTGGAATGCGATCGAAGTTACTTAAAGGTTCGTGTCAATGGAGTTTTACTTTGATAGAATGTTAGTTAGCGAAGACTAAATTGAAAATGGCTGAAGTTTCGGAAGATATTAAAATAGTTGCAGTAATGTAAAATTACTTCATAAAAAATATTGTGAATTTTAATTAAACGATTCAGTCGACCTCATTAGTACCTAAACTTATTAAAGTAATTAGTAGAAAGAAGAAAAGAATTTTTATCGGACTTTATGAGATCGTCGAGTCACCAGAGTAAAGCGAAAATTCTTTTCTAAAATATAGTGAATTTTAAGATCGAAGGAGGTTTCTAACGCAGATAAACGTCCAATTTACAAGTCTAATAGCCAAGGGTTGAACTTGCCGATTCCACAATTAAAATAATGAACTCCTTTCCACTCTCTGTCCGTTAATGTTTCATCTAATCAACTACCAATTGGATTTGTCTAACTAGAATCGCTAATGACGAATTTCACGGATCAAAAAATTCTTCTACAAGTAATGAAATTAATTATACCTGACATTCCAGCTAACAAAAAGAAACCGAAATCTTTAATATTGAAAATAATTATTGTCAGTCAAAATGAAGACGTCATGTAAGGAGAATGTGATATACCGAAGTAGAATCAGGCATTGACATAGAATCAAACGTTTAAATAAAGAAACAAGGATAAGAATTAAATGATTAAATTTTTATTTTAATAGTTCATAATTTCTCATATAGAAAATATTCAGATATAAATCATTATTATGCCAATAAAAATAATTTAAAAATTAAATTCCATTGTAAATTTATGAATGAAATTATTCTTAGTAATAATTTGATTGAAATTGTATTAGTATTTAGTTAAAACCAAATACGATAATAATGTACTGAGTTCCTATTTAAATTGTGTTGGTAATTAAGCTTAATGATGTTCCAAGGAATCAGGATGGAGATTAAATTAAGCTTTTTGATAGATAGCGCTGATTTCTCTTTAAGCGTAGAAGATCATAAATCATGGTAGGGTTACTTACTTACTTAGTGATTTGAAAGCACTTCTTTCTTCTACTAATATCTGAATGTCCGTTTAATGTATTAATATCCAGTCTAGTAATTAACATGTTGAAAGTATCTTTGGCAAATAATAGATATTAACCGTAGAAACTATACTTTCTAAAACATTTAATTAATCCAAGTGAATTCACGATAGCTAAAGGGAACGTACAAATTTCAGTAATACCTTGTTATATCAACACGTCTTTAATAATAATTCATCATTAATAACAACTGTACACTACAAAGTAATACAATTAAAACTCAGATTTTGAACGATATTCTCAGTTTCCTATCTAATTCATCGCGAATTATTTTAGTAAAGTTTAGATCAGAATTTTTAGTTCATTTCAGATTAATTTCTAGTTCATAATTATTCGATAAATGAAATTTTCTCTTGAATATAATTTTTACAAACATTTGTTGTAGATTTCGTATAAAATCCTGACCGATGGATCATTTTTCTAATAATCTGAACTAATCATCACATTCAGTGTCAGACTATCAGGCATCCTAATGTTCACGAACGACGAAATATATCTGTGCAATCTTCTTTTTTATTTTTGCTATTAAACTTCTCTCGTGTATTCTCAATTCTACTTAAAAAAAATTAAATACGCTAAAAATTAAATGCTTTAAGCAGTTTTACCTTAACCACTTGACGCACGAATTGAATTAAGATTGTCTCGTCACTGTATACATTGCACATAACGTTGTTACCATTATTTGTATACGTTGTATCTCTATGACGAGTCAGACTAATGCGAAACCAAGGAGTTAATAGCCAAGGATTGTACTGGTCGATCATTTCGCAACTAAAACCATGACCTCCTTTTCGCTGTTTCTATTAACATTTTGCCTAACCAACTACCAACTACCAACCACTTACGTAATTTCCTCCAACTACATACGAGCATCGACGACAAATTTCGCAAATCAAAAAAGCTATTCCGCAAGCAGGCAAATTAATTCCGTCGTCAAGGTTCGAGCCAATAAAGGATTATACCACCCAATTACAGTGGTCCACGGCAACGCAAGCGGAACAAGATGATCCGGGAAAGCGAATTCGGATTCGTCGTTTCCGCAAATTCTACCGGTGCTGGTCTGTTTATACTGGTGGATACCGTACGTGCTGGCAGCGTCTCTGGTTCCGCGTCTGCTAGCACGTACGCGAATCCAGCCACGGTAAACACGTATACGAAATTTCCTTCGACCCCGCGAACGTGTCCCGCGGGACACGGAAAATCCTTTTTCCGACCGAAAATCCGACCGGCGCGTTTCCAGCTTCGCAGACAGTCTCTTTCAGCGTCATCTCTTTCTCTTTCCCTTTCTATCTCGTCTGGTACACCGCAGTTCGTCGCATAGCCAAAATTTAGGGTTGAACTAGACTCGACTGCAACAGAATTTCCTCTCCGTTCACCCGTTCTCGCCATGGCTACTGCGATCTCTTTGTTCGTACCCTGCAACGAACAGCTGCCGGGATGCTCCTCGTGTTCTAAACTCTCTGTTCAACTTTTGTGTCCTCTTGCGTCACGAATTCTTATACGAGCAGCTCGTGAAATAGTTGGCCAAAGTGAACTGTATGATCGCTACGGTTACGTGTTATTGAAAGGAACGACGAGTAATACGAGAACACAGTAAGCTTATTTAAGCGAGCTAAGCTTGAAAGTCTTAAAATTCAGTCCAGATCTTTCTAAGGAACAATCGAACTTGTTGTGTATTATAGGACACGATCAGTCTTTAACATAATTATTTTAACGTAATTTTAAAGAAAGTTTCATTATTCCTGATTTTCGTTTTATTTTCGGTCGTAAAATCTGCCCGATCTCGCTTGTACCACGAATTTAGGCCCACGGTGTATAGTAAAAATTCATATAGAAAGCCTAGAACTAAGAATAACGTAACGTGCGCGTCACAAATTCGGCTTGAAATTAACTATTACCAACGCCTTAACATATTCGTATATATGGAGTACCGTTTTGAGTTATCTTGATCTCCGCTCTCGATGCAACGCGTGGTGAATTTCAAGCGGCGAGATTTCTTTCTTCTGAAACGTTGCGACTTAATATCGTCGGTGAAGGGAGACAGAAAGTAAAGTTGAAGAGAAAACGGTGGGCCGAGGGAAAAGCAAATAAGTAAGCTGGTCATTGATCTGCTTGGATAAAGGATAAATCTGCTTGATCTGTAGTTTATCGTAACGATGGAGAATGGTTTGATGTACCGGTTTGATGTTTAAGATATCGAGTAGGACAAGTGGAGTTTATTTGAAATTCAATAGATAGGAGAACCACGAG
This sequence comes from Bombus confusus, assembly GCA_014737475.1. NCBI lineage: Eukaryota > Metazoa > Arthropoda > Insecta > Hymenoptera > Apidae > Bombus > Bombus confusus. The sequence continues at coordinate 6,314,190 of JACXIV010000002.1, read as the reverse complement.
ACGCTATAGTTTTAATGGAGTTGGAGTAGATTTTAAGAAGTTGGAAAGAAAAGATGTTCAAGTCCTTATGTTATCGCTGTAGTATATACAGTATATATGCATAGTACGTAGATACATATATGGGAATCGTTTATGTAACTGAAACAGGCGATGTCTGTTTTCTGATTGGAATTCGAAAAAGATGAGCGGTAGAGGAAAATCCATCATTCTACAACTTTATGTTTTTCGTTTAAATGCAACGAATTGCCCAGAAAATATACTTGCGCCATTTTAAAGGTGCACTTTGCAACTTTCTTTCTAAATATACACATATTTTCTTTATGTACATAATTCATTATCAAATATTTTGTTTAAACAAGAATTAGAATACACGAGTCTAGTTTAACCAATATTTTTACTTCAATTGTACAGAATTTTTCTGGCGTATAAATATATTTTTTAATTACAAATTTAAGATCACGTAATACTCTTTTTCAATGAAGTCAATGTATATAACATTCAGTGAAACCATATTAACTCGTTCCAATCGTTAATTTGTCTGGAAAAGTAAAATTTATCTTAGAGAACGATATCAAAGTCTCATTGTCAGATAAACTACCGGAACGCATCATCATGTTCCTGCGTAGGAGTCGAAGTGGAAGAAGAAAAAGGAAAATTTGCAATTAAAATTAAGCTTCAGTAGCAGTGAAGTCATTCTTGTCAAAGATCCAACCAGACGAACCAAGGGAAGTCTTGAGCAAAAGAAAGCATAAAATACACGCTTTCCGAATCTTTGCGTTTCAAACCAGAGTCACAGTTTTTGTCATTTCCTTTGTATTTCTTTCTTCCTCTTTGCCCTCTTTGAAAATATTCATCTATTCTCACTGTTTCCTCGTTTCAACAGAATAAATAAGAAAATTTATTATACAAGACAGATATTCAATTTCTGTCAGCAGTTCCAATGCTCTTTAAATTTTTGAACAGTGACTAACTATAGCGTGATTCCGATATTCATCCTGAATTATTAACACAAAAATTTCTACCGAAAGGGAAGATGTATGCAGTTGAACCTTGCGTCATAATCGCCATAGTACAAAGCTAGCATATGTAGCTGCGTTATAAAAATTCTAAATTTTCAATCAAGCAATTTTTGATTCATTATTTCGAGTCAGCACGTAGGCTTTTTAAAAATGAATTTCCTTACTTCGATGCTGTTAACGTCGAGAATTCTCAAACAAACCTTCATTTTTATTAAATAAATTTATACAAACATACATCACTTTTCGCTTCTATTAAATAAATTTACACAAGCGTATATCATTTTCCACGTGCTATTAAGTCTATTTAATTATATTCTTAAACAGAATAATCAAGTTCCAAGAGTAATTTAGGCAAGTATTTGAGTGCACCTTATACAGCATAAAGTGTGCGTACAGAAAAGTGTACGTACACCCTTCAAATATAAAATATTATAGTAGAAGTTACGATTTCTTGTTATATTAAAACACGTATCATTAGAACGTAACGCTAATCATTCATTTTCATCGTTATTAAGGAAAAAGAAGTAAAAGAGGTATAAAATAAAATTACAGAAATTGCACATACCTGTTTAATCTTGTAAGTTCCCTGTGTAAGCATCAGCAATGTTCTGCCATCTTCTTGGCGTTGAAAAGGTTGAAGTTCTGTAATTTCTGAGGCACTTTTATTTCAACATTCTTGAATTGAAGTGTTCATTTTTCTCTAACGATAAGTACGACTAATTCTAGGACAAATTGCATTTTTGTAGTTTTCTTATTGGTAAGTCAGATGCGAAAATTTTGATACTCGTGCGCAGGCTTTTGTGGCTGACTGTAAGTACACGTCGTATGGTTTCAATAACGTATTCTTCCACAACTTCGATATCCTTTCTTTCACTTCATTTTTGTCCGAATTCTAAAACCAGTCTGGTGCACAGTTGACTAGTTTCCAGGAAGTCATCGTTCGAATCAGTGGTACGTGTGTGATTTACGCATATCCTTCGTCATCTAGCGTGTCAGTCTGTATCCAGGGCACCTGGCCCTTCGCATACCGATTTATCAACCTAACGATCCGTTCGGCAATTCGTGACTACCTACTAACGACCATAGATGATCTGCCTGACGAAATGTCTCTTTCGAAATTGACTGACTAACGTTGTATCGCTGTGATTTTCGTCTCGACTCGTTACTTGTCATTACGTCGATCGATCGTTGATCTCGATTTACGAAATGAAGTTACGATATTAGTAGGCGGATGTTGGCCGCGTTCTGGGAAGTTGATTTCAGATAAGAGAAATCGCTGAGTTGTGTGTGCTTGTAATTGATTTGCTGGAGTATGGTACCTACATTAACTGAGCTGAGTCGTAGTTAATCTACAAATTAATCGTATCGAAAGAAGTGGAAGATAGTTATTGACGTTACGAATTATTTGAACAAGTACGAGAAGGACTTCAGAATATTGAAACTTAACTATTACGAACTATGAGCAAAAAACAGATTTTAATATATGATAATGATAAAATATATAATAAAGAAAAGAAATTTTGATTCTTTTAATTCTTTATTAAACTAACGAGAAGAAATACTTTGATTTATCCTCTTAGTTCAAAACGATACTTAAAACGCATTATGACAACTAAAGAGTTTCTCAAGAAGCAATATAGAAGTGGTACGAAACTGGGGACACAAATAGCTCATAATCCCTTAAAAATGATACTCATCTCTTTACTCAATTTTTATTACATTTATTAGACTTGGATTTTGTAAGTTCGATAAGTAGAGTACATTCATGTTTATTCTAATATAAGAGAATTATGTAAATTTTGATGTAACTTTGATAAACGATTGGCATAGTATAGATGGGTACTATCTGTAAAGTATTTTTCAGTAATAAAGTGTTTGTATTCAATCTCAAATTACTGAAACGTGAAAGAGATTAATCTAGTTTAAAATACTCGGATTTCTGTATTTTTACGTTTAGAGTGCTGACCTTAGAGATCGAATATTGAGATATGGACTATTAAGGTGTTCACTTATCAGAAAAAATTAAACAATGTTCATTCATTAATTAGCGAAATGTTCATTCATTTTCAATTGAAAAACCGAAAGTACGAATAAGTAAAGAAATTATATCGAAATTAATAAGAGCTAACAATATATCTACCTGATTCTTACTTTATCAAAACACATAAATTTTTGTTCAAAGCAAGCTTAAATATGGACCACTAATTGTAAAGGATAGTTACCTCCAAAAATGTATTTAATTAGATAAAATAACAGGGGAGATTACAAAATATTTCATCACTGATTCAATTACTTCTAATTTAACTGAAATACATATACAACATCACATATATTCTATCCCGTATTACTCATATGTCATTAAGTGCCAAACGCAACTTTGCATTTTTAGTTACGTAATACCATCCAGTTATAACGATTTGATACACATATATATACGTTTAACGATCAGAAATCAATATTTCGATACTATAAACAGTATGACCCGATGCACCATGTTAAAATATTAAAGCTAGAGCACGAAAACAGGAATCGAGCGAACGAACCGATCATGATGCAGGCATTAATTCGTATGAATAATCAACGTGCTATAATTTTTCCCTGTGAAAATATGACATAAACTGATAAAGAGATTTCGCGATAGCCGTTCGTTTCGTGGGCTTAACAGCAATGATTAAAAAGTAATCCATATTTAAATTGAGCTTCTTCCTTCATCAAGCATCGAAATTATGAAAAAAAGGTAAATTGAACGAAATTGGAAAAGTCGTCTCCATAACACTTTATGAAATAATCATTGCCCTGAACGTTTTGTCTCTGTAGGTAGATCGTGTTAACTTTCATATTCTTACTTCGATGAAAAATTTCTTCTTCATTGGATTTGATATCGATATGTATCCACACTGAATCCTATGGAAATATTACGGAAAAAGATCGTTATATACTATATAGCTTTACTTATTTGCTATGTTCTTTATTAGCTGTCATATGAACAGCAACGGTATCCGTGCAGCCATTTTTTAATGAACATGTTAAAATTACAGCTGGACGAATGCAGCACATTTCGTCTAATATTGTGTCACACGACATAAATATGTAATGTCATTTAGCGGATAAGGATAATTTATGCAGTGGCGTGTCATTAGTCTGTCATTTGAAATTTTTTGATGTAGTATACACATAGTGTTAATACGTGAAATGAGAATATAAAATTGCAATTACGACATAAATTAGGTGGTCGGAAGCTAATTATTCGAAAATAAACGCTGGATGATACGATGACGTTTAAATCAATGACGAATAAAACATTTAATAACGAATATAGTACGCCTCGCCTAAAGAAAGTTATTTGGCAAAAGTTTTATGATAATCTGAATTTAGAACGTAGAATTTTGAAGATGTTATACGAATCTTTTCATTTTTTTAACGATTATTACCTACTGAAAAATGTATCGCGTTTGAAAAATACACGTTTACAATTTGAGGATATCGTAACGAAGTTTATAGTCCCAGGGCTAGATTTTAATTAGTTTTAAATTTTTTAATTTAAGATTAGAAACAAGTAAAAACTTAAAACTTTCATTAGAATTTAATATATTTTTCCATATCTTCTTCATAGCAAAATAATTCCTACATTTAACTAATTGTAAGAGAAATTGATCTAAAACACAGAATCTAACAAGTAAAAGTTGTATTATTTTCTTTTTAACGTACTTGTAAATATCTAGGAAAAATATTCTAATCGTAATTATAAAATTGAAATTTGCTAACAGGAAAAGATATTTATTAGATAGAACTATATTTAATATTATAGATAGATTATTGCAAAAGCAGTTGACACGTTATCATACCTTGGGTTCAAGGCATCCTACGTATTCTATATTCGCGTTAACGGGGATTGGTTGGAGTCAAGTTCTTCAAAGTTTCGTAAGACCGTATATCATGGTCGAAACTTATAAAGGAAGCAAGACGCGTGATCCGTTATGACAAACATCACTGCTCTGTCAGCCGATCGCACACCTGACGTGTTAATTTCACACTATCTGCTCTCCCTATAGTATCTTATTGCACGTTTGTGCCATTTCTTTCTTGTCCTTTTCCATATTGTTTATGATAGTTGTCCGGGAATGTGAATAAAATATTGTTCCCCGTTATTACGAAAGAGAGAAACATATAAATGCATGATTTTCTCTTTTCACGTACCTTAATATGTATATCACTTCTGATCATTTGAAATGAAATAAAAAATTCTGTATTAATTCATTTTTTCTCATCATACACGTGTCCCTCGAAGTACCAGTATAACTTTGTCTCGAGAAGTTTGTTCATGCGGCAATAAACAAGACAAATATTTAGGCGACTCTACTTAGCTCGGCCATTCTACGTAAGAAAATTCATTGAACTACCATTTTTATTATAATATTTTTAACTTGGACCTCTTCATGATAAGACACGTTCTTCAAGATATACGTTGCCCACGTATGTAGGAAAAACGTACACATTGCCAGGCAAGATCATTCGATAGACAGGTTTATCTTTAACCCTCAATTGGTGCCATTAGGTCACAGGTGCCATAATGGTTCGCGCTGGATTTGAACCAGTTATTTAATGTCGATTTGTATTCCACGACAAACTAAAATGTAAAGTTTACACGATAAATGTCGTTGGTCGACCTTATCGCTTAAAATACAAACCACGAATTAAAATGAAATAGATATTCTAAACTAAAATAATCTAATCCAAATTATTGCGAATCACCTCACGATACTTGATACGATCACCTGAAGGATCATCTTTACGCATTAATATTACAAGAACATTATTGCAGCTCTTTTACACTAGCATATAATACGAATAACTCTACAGCAAGTGGTGCTGTTCGTTCGATCGAACTTACGAGCGAATCGATACCGGCCTACCTTTTTATTAAAGGTCCTCGCGTATCTGTATCACGTGGTTATCGTGTTCGCGAAAGTATATACGCGCGATAAGTTGGGATGAAGATAAATGAATCCCATGGCTGGCACGACCGCTAATTTGGAATTTACGACCGCAGCTGTCAGCAGCCCTCGGCCTCCCATCCAGAATCCGCTTCGTGTCTACTCGTTTGTTTCATTACGATTTATAGTACGATCATTCTTTTATCACTTCCGCTTCTGTAGACGCGCAACGACGATGACAAGTTACACGAATGGCACGATTAGCGACGTAATGTCGGCCAAAGTGGACTATAAATGTTCCATACGCGTTTTGAAATCGCAATCGCTTCACCAACGCCCGTAAGTGGCTGTGTTCAAGTTTTTCAATTTTTTGACACCGTTATGCGGTATATATATATATATATTGATTGACTAATGGATTGCAAAAACAGATTTCTAGTTTATCTCTAGCGTATCCAGTATTGTATTAATTCTGGAGGGACACACTTTGAGTAAGATAAATATAAATATGACGAGTGCTTGAGTTAATATATTGATGTATTTTCAAGAAAGATCGTATGAGATATTTAACGAGTAACATCGTTACGTTTTAGAATATTTCAGCTTTTAACGATTATCTTTTGGATACCATTAACCGGTTCAATTTCTAATTACATATGTGTCGAAAATGATTTCACAGTAACATGAGATAGATGAATGCAATAGATTGATACAGTACGTGACAAATTTAGCTTTTCCCAATCTTTCACATATTGTTGTATCAGCGATACGTTCGCAATATGAAAAATTTGAAATTGTTGAAAGCTTAAAAACTCGGCGGAATTTTAGAACAGAGATATATAGGATTTGATTTAAAGCCATGAAATTCCACGAAATAAAACATTCTGATATTTCGAAACTTGAAATCTAGTTAAACTGAAAAGTTATAAAGTTATGAAAATTTAAACCTTCGAGCTTTTAAAATTCATTAAGCATTTATCGTTGCAACTTTTTAACGCATTACGCAAAAGTCAAAATCTCGAATATTCTATGCTTCTTTAGAGATACTAACATTAAGAGCATCTGGTTTTTTTTTAAAAAAACAATATTTTTTAATCCAAAACTGGAAATTTACTAGGTTTTTCCTACAACATATTTTTTCAAATTGTTCCATGCCAATAAGTTAGCTTTCAGCGCATGAGGTGCAAAAATATTTTCATTATGAATCTTTTTCAATCTGAACTTCGACAAGCAGTAAATATATAATCCCAGTTCCGATAAATTACAATCTAACACGAACAAATGAATATACAAGTATAAATGTATAGCCATTGTCCCCTGACCTATTAATTTGAAATTTATGGTCGGATCAGCCGGCGGTTTACTTGTACGAGGAAATATGCTCATGTGCAGTAACTTGCTGCATTGCGATTCATATTGCGAGCGTGTCAAACTGTTTCTACGTTATGGATTACAAGTGTTTGTTCGAGTAACGACGATTATTACGAATAAAAGTAACGTACATAATTATGTACATAGGTATATATACATTGGCTATGATTATAAATAAAGATTTTTTCAGTAATGACACGCTTAAAAATGTTCCAGTCTGAGGTGAAGTCTTGCATGAAAAATGTATCAAGTTTAGATGAATGAAAAGAAAAAGAGTTCCGATATTACATAGTAACGAAGAAAATTGGAATAATTAAAATAAAATATCTTGTTTACGCGAAAAGAAACGTAAATTAATCCAACTATAGCGAATAATTTTAACGTTGTTTTGAAAAACAGACTTATCGTTAGAAACGATTTCAAAGATTATTTTTACAATTAATCGAGCCTTTCAAAAGATTAATTTCACTTATTGTAAATTTCTAGATTTTACTGTTAGCGTTGAATTTCTCAACAAACGAATGACTTAGTGCCTCCAGAAGATTATTCACTGGAAGATATAGTAATAAGAGATAATCAATTTTGAGGAAATTCTTTAAAAATTTTTTCTCCGATCATAAATAAATCTACCATGATTCGAAGGAATTTCTATGACACTCAAACCAAAATATTCTTATTTTGTTTTTCACACAAATTTTTCATTTCTTTTTCCATTTTATTCTTAAGAAACTCGAATTATTCATTTCTAATCCGTGCACTTTCCCTAGAGACATTATTTTTTGTACAGAGAAGAGCCAAAATGAAAATAAATTTTCCATCGTCTACTTGTTTATCGTACTTAACGAGGAAGCAGAAATAACGAAGTGATTTCGTAGAGGGTCCTTTCATCGTTGCGCTCGATATCAGAAGTTGGTAAATAACAATAGTAACCACCTCGTTTGATCGTTGGAAAAGCAAATGTTCGTGGACTGCATAATTCTCGGAGCTTCAAAAAGAATCGATACGTTAAGTTTAATTGGAATACTGACGATATAATTTGGCAGAATGTCCGGATACTTTGATTCATCGTTTCGAAGACTCGCGATAGAAAGGCGGATTGAAAGAATAAGAACGAATGATCCAAGGGAGAAATTGCCGGCCTCGGGGTTTACCTTTCCTCGTTGAATTCGCAGATCACCGATATCGGCTGAATGAAAATCTCATTACTCTCGTTATACTCGTCCAGCACGGATCTGAAACGAGAAAACTTTATAATTGGTACAGCAGCCTTCTATTGTAACGTCAAAAGAAATTCTTTTCTCCTTCAACGTTTCTCCTCTTGTATAACGGTGATTTACATTCATTTTTTCAGTGTAAGCTATTCTTGATTCTTCCTCGTGTTACGAGACACCTTGTTTCTTTACGCTCGAATACGTTTCAGGAGATTCTAATAATAAATTCGTAGGATTCCGCGTAAAATGTCGATGAATATACAGAATATACACCTTGATTTACGTCACTATCATTAAAGATAAAAGTTGAATGACTTCGAGGGAAGAACACACTAGATGAGTGATCGAAGATCATGTGAAGATCAATTTTGTTAGTTTAAATGGTTTCCTCTTCAGTGCATTAATCGATAAAGCTAGGTATCCTCTATTAAAAAGTTATTAATGTACTTCGGTCGAAAAATTATTGGTTTAATAGATATTTAAATTTCTATTTTGTGAAAGCTATCGTATGAACGACAAGGAAAAACGTAAGGCACTACTTTTATATTTGCTTCCCTTGTCTTTTATACGGTAGCTTTTACAAAATAAAATTAAAATATCTCCTAAAAAAATAACTTTGTAATTTTATTTGATCGTCGGTTGCTGCTTTTTTATGGAGGATCTTGATGTTCTTAACTTGTTACGTAACTGATAACAGCCACTAAAACACAACTTCTACAAAGAGAAAATAGACAACCTCGTTATGTTCTTAAATCTAACCAACCTGCTGTCCAAAATAATGTAAAGAATAAGAATAACAATGTAAAGATAAAAAAGGAAAAATCACAGGAACATCGAAAAAGGAAGAATTTTCCTATATTTATAGAAGGATGTTCTTAGTTTTATTCCAACTATATGCTGCCATTTAATGTTGTATCCGTCGTCATAAATTTAAAATTGAATTACTATCGCCAAGTACGCATATACGTTACATTACCTCATTATTATGCAGCCAAAGAGAAAAGAAAATTTATGCTGATATTCTCTCTTTAAATAAGTTAATAATTGCTGTAATATTATTATGACTCGTGCTTATTTCCTATGTTTTCCATTCAGTAAAACGTCGCGAACTATGGCTGTGCTAGGAGAATGCGTATTTTACGAGCATAGCTCCATGAATTTATCGTCATGCTGCACGAAAGATAACGTGCACACGTACACACTTTTATGTCCACTTAAGTCGACACGATCTAAAATTCCGTTTCGTTACTTCCACACTTTTCGTCATTTCACATAGATGTTTATTCATTCCCTCGTCGAGATACTTTCTTAAACCTTTGACCATCGGCGAAAAGACGAGCAAGAAAGCCACCAGAATTACCAACAACCAAAGAGAGAGAATTCTAGCTCTCTGCTGCCACATCCACATTAACATTCATACAACTCTGCGCGTTGCTTGTAGCAAAATGAATTTTAATTTACCATTAAAGTCTCGACACTTGATTTCTTTATTTTTGCACAGCACCGTTATTTTATTGATGCCTGTGGTTTTATATTATCTTCGCTTTCAATCTGGTATTCTGCTTAGTAACTTAGTAGATTAATATTTTAGGAAAAATAATTCTTCTATTATTCTATTTTGTATCTTCTATTATATAATATATAATGATCATACATCATTATATAATGATATAATGATGTATGAGATAGTTTCAGCACACGGTTAGTATTTATCTAAGTTCACATAATCATGGAATCGTTCTTTATATGTAAAATATGAAACATAATAGGATTAAATATAATAAACATAATTCTTCCTTTTTGGATGAATCAAAAATTGTTCGATATTTTAAATAGATATGGCAGATTATCAGTGGCAAACCAAGTACTATTACAATCAATTATATTATTAAATGAAAAGTCAACAATACTCTTTCATACTGTTCATGTTGTTCTCAATTTTTGGGAAATCGTATTCACGCTTTATAATATTAATTCCCAATCTTTGTGTACTAGCTTCAAAATATAACTTGGTATTCTATATGATATACGCATGCATATAAATTACAAATTAACGGTAAAAGCATATTCCGTTAATAAACAAAAATCCAATAATTTTCTATTACAGCTATTACATCCAGCTTTCGTAGAGGCTAACTATAAACACGTGATATTGAATTTTAACTTTCCATGTATATATCAGATTAATTCGATATTCTGATTCATAAATGAGCCAATAACGAGAAAAATACGCTGGTTCACTAGCAAACAGGGAATCAATAATTTTTTATCTCTTTGTCTGCCTTCAGACAGACATTAAATTCCAATTTTTTCTTTTCGCGTTCATATCAAATTAAAGTAGACCTCCATTTATCTGAATCTATCTGGGGGGCAAATAGTTCGCATAACTGGAATTCATGTAATTGAAGCTCACCAATTCTAATCATTGCCTATGACTTTGCGATCGTATAATAAAACTTTGATTAAGATAACTAGAATTAGTCTAGAGAAAGTTATTTAGCACGTTCGTTAAATGAACGATTTCTTAGTATGACCCTTCTTTTTATTTCGTTTATATCTTTGAGAGACGCTCATTTTTGTAATTTAGTTGGCACATTTTGAGAGACGAACAATGTACAGGAATTTAAAGGATCTACAGGATATACAAGTATCGAAATTCTTTCTTTCTTGAAAATTAAACAGATTCTTTATTTTATTAGTTCTTGTTTTATTAGTCTATTTGTAATTACAATTATACTAAATGTTTATTCAATTATCATCCTTTCTCTCGGAGTCTTCTTTTATTTTTGGAATAAAATTTGTAATTATTTGAAATAAAGTCTGAAAACACGAAGCAATTAGTAAATTACAGCACTGAGTAATAACGCTCACTGATGTAATCCCAGATGAAACGTTTTGAGATACATTTTAAATCGTTAGCTGCAAAAGTCGTGGGCAAATTGACATTAAGCTTACGGTCTTTCGTTAAATTTGTATGGTATTTATATGGTAAGCCCCACTAATACTGTAGTTGCTAAAAATTAAAATATATACTTTTGAAATAGTGTCGACGTCGTGTGTTCCTAATTGGGGCTTTAGATCCTTGAATTCATTGAAAATATTTCAATGATCCAATCTTCGGATTTACAACTACGTTATTTAAATAATTGTTCTTTCTAGTAAAATTTTGTCGCAGAAAATAAAGTGCCGCTGTAAACAAGCGTTATATTTTTACGCTATGGCAACCGACGATAAATCAAAAGTGAAAGATACGTAAATAAATTTCTAAAGCAAGGAAAAAGCCAAGTTTTTATCCACATATTTTGCAAGATATTAAAAGAATTAAATCACGACTCGCGGAATTAGAAACAAAAACGTTTCCATCTTAATTGACAAATCCCTAACGATTCTCGAGAACGGCTATTACATCCGACCCCAGATGGAATCCGATTCATGGCAGGGTTATTAACTTCCTGCTCCTCTGGCGGTCGCGTCAGTACGCAATTCGACACATTGTTCACACCGAAGGTATTCCTGTGATTAGACGCGTGCAGCGTTATAATTCGTAGCACATGTGTTCTATGCGTTTCACAGTCGTGCGAGATCGAAATTACGCGACGTTTGTAATAATAACGCCGCTAATTGCGATAACGAATAGCGTGGCACAATTTAATGCCACGCGTGCATGCCGATTCACGCGATCTGTGAAAAGGCATTAACGGGGCAGGCAGAATGGATCGCGATATTTCTTGCATTCAAACGAGCGATCATATTGTTCGACTATTAAATACTCGTTTCCTTGATTCTACTGGGAAGATAAACGATTTCGATAGAACCCCGAGCAGATATTCTGATTAATAATAAGTTCTCGCCGCGAGTTTGTTGACCTTTCAATGATTATAGACAGTCATTTAGAAGGTGGGTTTCGTGACAAATTAACAGTAAATACATACGTACGACATACAAACAGTAGAACTGTGCTAAATAATAACAATTTAATGCTCGTCAAATTACCTATTTACGAGCCACGATCGTAATATTTAGAATGCAGCGTTCTCTAATTATTTTACACGAGCGGATATTTAATATTTCTTACGTTAATTCCGTGCGACGATGCCGAATATTCGATATGCTGGATTTTGCCAATTAAAAGAATTAGGAGATTATGTGATATCAAGCTATTATTTTTATGATTTCATGTGGATGTAAGGAATGTGTGTGATGTTTCTGACATCGTATTTTATTTTTACCCACATTTTATTTATGTCTTTCACCCACTTCTTTCTTCTTGATAAATGTGAAAGCGAATAAATTGTGTTACATTTAAAAAATACATATGTGCCTTAACGTGTTAGAAGAATTCGTAGAGTAACGTTTTTACCATAGATATTTGTATCCAAAAGGTGTATGTAGATTTTCGTGACCGATATAAATAATAATATAAGATAAATATTTTATCTGAAAAAATTTTAGATGGCAATATTTTTTTAAGTAATATTTTATCATCGTATTTTAATATTACCTATGCATTTCGTGTGTAAATGTTATATATAAATAAATAACGCGGTATATTTCATTTAACTATAATATACACAAGTTAAAAAATACTGTTTTAAAAAGTAAATTGAGCTTTAGGATATAGAAACATTGTTATAAATATTTATTATCAGAAATTATCTTCTCCTACGTGATCTTTTATAATACGGTCCTACCGTTATTGACTTATTCTACTGATGTTCAATATTTTCGGCATTAATCTTCAAAGTAATAGCCATTTCCAACGAATTTCACTAAAATTAAACTGTTAAATAAAAAATACATCTTTTACAATAAATTGCACACAAAATTATTTATATTTTTATACAATGATGCAGCGCTACTGTTATTGTCCGATTCCACTGATTTCTTGTCGCAGTCGCTTACCTCAGTACCTTCATCACTTTTCAAAATAACACGTAGATAGTTATTTCAGATAAAACGTGACAGAATTGGACTAGTAAATAAAACGTATCTGTAAAACATCAGAAGATAAAATATTTCTCTGAAAGTATCTCAATCGTCTGAATTCTTACTGAAAAGTTTTCTTCCAAGAGCTATGATACTCGTTATTTACAAATCTCTGAGAATGGAAGAAATATTTTGGAAAAGAGGTAAAGTAATACATACATGTATCAAGTAACATATTGTATCTGCAAGGAATTCGGCGTACGCGATATTCAATTTCATCGTATTCAATCTTAAAAGGATTAAAAGGAAGCAAAAGCATCTGAACGAAGGTATAATGATCTCTTATAGATGTGTAAAAAAAACTACACTCAAACTTTTTCGGTTCCATTGCGTTAACTTTACCAGACCTTGATTCTGAACAAGAAATTTAAGTACCTGTGCAAATTCTATACTTAATTTATTTACTTGTCACATAAAAGAGTAACACTTGTCATATTTTAAATTCCTTCCAAGCTATTTTACACGCAATTGTATTTATCATATTTTCATTTTACTTGTGTTTTTAATTAAACGTAGTATTTTAACAATAGCGTAGATTTAGATAACAAATCCAATATTTCACCGGAATTAATCCATTATCGATTATTGTACGGAAAGCACCGTAAGTAATAGAATTACACCTGCGAATCGTCGTAAGAAATTACCGTAAAATGAGTTTCTACCCGAACGATTTTCAAAACCTGTAGCTTTGACACGAGTTTCCTTTACATTACATCGTTCGCCTACATGGACATTGCTCATTCCTTTCATTTGTCGGTCGCAACCGAAAAATCTCGAATTTGCTCGATTCCGGCATGCTCAAAGTACGACGCCTTTTTTCTCTGACTGAAGTTCGCTGACCGTTCCAATTACCCTCTTTTAGTTGCACCCGCGGCCGTGGATTTTTTCCCCCCGGCAAAAAATAAACACCGATTCGGCGGACCAGAGAATCAGCGAAGGGCGAAATCCAGCGTTTTAAAGTCCATTACACGCCGTTCTCCGCGAACGACGAGCCCGATCCGCGATAAAATCAACAACGGCACGGCAATTCGATTTACCGACTCACTAATTTCGCGATTAATCCATTGTCGTAGCTTCCTGTTACTAATTAAATTACAACGGTCGTTCGCTCTCGTCGTCGTTACAGGCTACGATCCATCGATCCTTTGCTCGTGGCCATCGACCGTTCCATTAACACTTCACTCGTGCGGCTTAGAACTTCCGACGATTAAAAGCTTCCTAATTGAAAAATAGCGGGGATTCCTCCAGCTCTTATTATTAATGGGGTTATATGGATGCACTAAGTGGTGAAACTTATGCATTGGCGTGATGCGTTATGTATTAAAAGTGTTATTTTACAGAATGGATTTAAACCTACTCCTAAAAGTTTTCAAAGCTTTAAGACAGCTTTAAAATACGTATTTAAGCATCTGTTTTGAAATGGGAGAAAATTTAGTATATATGTAATAAAGACGAATTATATATTAATGTAAGTAATTAATATTAATGACCACTCGATGAATACTGTTTTGAATATACAGAATTTTGAGTTAAGTCTTGGGAGTTCGGGATAACAAAAAGTTATTTAAAATAAGTCTGTGGTACACGCTGCTTCAGACTGTTCCTTTATTCTTGTATACAAAAATATCTTCTAATTGGTCTTTATACGCTTCTCGAATAATTAAAATTCTTTTGTTCTTGAAATGATATTTTATTGACTCAACCGTTCTAGATTATTCTATTCCAATTGGGTTAATCTATTTTAGATAATCCGACGATGATCGTTAAATGTAGGAATGAATAAAAAATTTTCTTAAAATTACCAGGAATGAATTGTCAGCAAATCTGTCTGCTTATAATTCTAAAACATTCTGAGATAATATAAACTAATGTAAAATACATGAAAATAAACGATTGCAAAATCAAATCAAGAGAAAAGAAAATTACATCGTGTTTTCTTCCATAATTAATTACGTATTATCATCCTATTACAAACAAACATTTTTATCTGATAATATCATTGTAATTTCCACAGTATAATTTAAAGTGCACTGGTACATTTGGATTTGGCGTAATATAAATCTACGTACATCGTTCGTGTTTAATACACAATATCTATATTCTGCGAAAAACAGTTTTCATCCTTTAGCCTGTATTACTGGTTTCATCGAGTGACATACTGATGCGATATCAGGCTACTGATGGCATAATGTGTCCTTTTGTAAGAGTGCTCTGACATTTCGCTGGCATTGTTGCTGCATTAGATGTTTGATGGCATGCTGATACGTTACTAAAGGTCTGATGATGCACCGACAACGGTATCTCTTCCAAAATGACACGGTTTATATTCTGAAGCTTCTCACACTATCAACTGTTCTCATGCAAATAACCTCGTTTCAATCTACAATGCTCGTAATTATTCCACTTGCCTAAACGTATAATTCGCTGTGTCTTTGTTTTTGGATTAATGACGAAATACAGTGTTGGGTTATACCACATTAAGGATAGTCTATATAAACCTAACTTATTCCTTTGTTATCCCCAAAGAAAAACTAGCCACTTGTGACATGTGCTATATTAATTAAAGATTCGTTCAAAATATGAAACTAAAAGAACATGATAAGACTTTTGGTCAAATTCGCCGTATATTTCCAAGAAGAAAACACTTGTGAGAAGATTTTATTATTTCTGAAAGATGTTAGACTTTACCATCTAATATAATATGTACAATACACTATTCCGTGTTTCATGTACTCCTCATACAGATTATATTATATTAAGATAATTGTATACTGATGATGTAAAACAGACACTAATAAATTAATACCCTTTAAAGGCGCGTGTAACCTCACAGTTAAAATATAAAATAATTAAACTTGCGGATTCCAGATCATTTTACATCTTGTTCTTGGCATTTACAAAAACTGGTATAAAATGAAATTATAAACTTGAATTATCAAAGTACACTACAAAGCCAAATATAAGATCTCGTGACGTTGATATTATAATATTATTAGGTATTTGTGAAATAAGATACAAGATTTATTTATGAATTAATTTACGTATATTGCCCGATTTTTCTTTTTAATATATCTATTTATAATTTATGTGAATAAACTAAAATCGTAAAATGTATTCATTTATATTTCTTGTAGAATTTTCTTGTTGAAATTAACTTACAAAAATAGTCTACTTTGATCGATTAATCAAAGTATTTCTATATTCTATTAGACTATTAAAACAGCCTTTCTCTCAACGCAAAATAAGTATGTTAATATTCTTAACGACATTGCAATAACCATTATGATATTTAAATATACCACTTTAGGAATCATTGTACGACAGGTGAATGATATCGTTGTAAGATAAAAATTGTAGGGTAAGGTGTTAAACTTTCCTCTAATTACCACAGTTTCTGGTACTAAACTAAACAGTTTATTACGGCCAATAGTTACAAGATAACCTAACACATAATCGCCTACTTTAGAATTGCTAATCGCCACTGTAATGCAGAAACTTTGAACCAGATTCAGCGGAAGGTTTAGCAGCAATCCTCCGTAATACACGTGCTAATATTCCATATCAGCATACTAAACTTCCGCATAATTCCACATTCACTCCAACCTTCTCCTATCTACCCAATTTTTGCGGAAATTTCATATCGCCCTATCGTTTCCAATAAAAATACCTCGTCATATCCCACAACTCCTTTTCACATTTTCCTCCCCGATTTCATCCACTTAACTCGAAATCCCATTTTACGTAGCGACGATCCCCTTTTCCCTCTGTCTGTTCAACCGTTTGCAGAAATATTTCGCGTGCAATTTACTCTGATCCACACTCTCACGCACTTCTTCCCTTTCAGAGAGCCAGCGAATCGTCGAGCAGCTCCATTAACCACAACGTCTCCGTTGGAATCGCTGAAATTCCCGGCACAAAGGTACCAATCATTTTCCAGCTCCTTCTTGTTCCTCTTTGCCGAGCAATCTTCCATACGAGCCGTACGCACCGACGAGATTTCTCTTGGCACGTGTCAAGCGGGCCGCTTCGCGATCGGAACATCACAGAAAAGTGATTCCCTCGTCTGCTTTCCTAACGTACACCCTCGTTCATAAGTATTAGAATATTTGCAGAAAATCAGATAAACTCGACGAATGATTAGAAACGTATTATCTTTATAGGTCAGGAATAACAAAATTACATTGGAAGTTTTATTCTCGAGAAAATCCAGACTGATAATTTATCAAGTAAATTTATTCAGTCCCAACTAGACGACGGTGGACAATCGATGGGAGATTATTCTACGTGAGAAAATAAGTGGAAAATGTGGAATAACATCATTTGTCTAAAATTTAATTTTCGATGTTTCGAAATAATAATATACGAAGAATACGATGAGTCACGTTTCCTATTTGTTATAGGCTAGCGGTTTTCAAATTCAGTACGTTAATCAATCCTGAAGAAGCTGATTATGTGTTCTTTCATCTCCTTTAGAATTTTCTGTTATGTCACATTAACATTTTCCTATCTACTTATAAAGAAGAATTAAAACAGAAAAGTCAACAAAAGAATTGTTTTCTTACTTGAAACTTCGGCTTACGAAGAATTCCTATATACTGGATTATAATAAAAATTCTCATAAATATGAATCGCAGATAAAAGTCTATTGTTTTCCAATCACATAATTTGCGCATTTATATTATTATATTTTCTATCGTATTTGTTATTCCTTGGTTCTAAATATTTCATAAATGATTTCACACGCGAGATTCAAATTTTTAGACTTCGCTGATTTTCTAAACCAATTCATCAAAAATTTTCTTAATCAGGTCTGGATCAAAAGATTTGCAAGCGTCCACATAATAAATAATCCTTGGTTCATCATTTTTTCTTTTCTCTTGTAACTCTTAAAAATGATTTTGCCACATTTTTTTACGGAATCTTTATTTTGCGTGACCATGTAATTCCGAGCAATTAATCGTTGCTTCGATGATCTAAATCATCTAACTTACGTGTATAATTACATTTCATTATCAAACTTGTTGCTGTTATGCAGGGGAATTTATTACTGTTGAAAACTTGTAACTAGCGACTTGTACAATTTCACTAATAACATTGATTCAACTGTGCAAGCAGGCCCAGGTGTTCTAACATCTATGAACGGGAGTGTACATCGTCTTGTGATTTCGCTGGAATCGAAAAACACTTTGATTCTCGTCGATCCTTGATCCACTTCCCGCTTCAAAAAACGAGGAGAACTCTTCTGACGCGAGTCTTCCTCTTTGGTTTGAAGTTTCCCCACGATGACAATAACGAACGTTTTCGTGGCTTGAAATCGATGGAGGGGCGGCAGCGGCAAAACGAGAAATCGGAAAGGACATTAAGAGAGACAGAAAAACAGAGACCGAAAGAAAGAGAGAGAGAGAGAGGGGGGGAGAGAGAGAGAGACAGAGAGCAGGAAATAAATCGAACGACGAAGTGGCTACGATGGTGGAAACGGCGGCGGGAAAATGTGAATGAGAAGGGACAGTAGCATGAGGAGGAGACCACGGGGTCGGTGGGGACCCGAATAGAAGATAAATTGTCAGATGAAAGCGGCTGGGAAAGGAAGCAATAGAAATTGAAGGGAAAGGAAGAAACGAATGGACCCGAAAGAGATTTAAAAGTGTAAAGCGAAGGGATGAACACCGAGGTAGGGATGGAATTTATCTCCTTGGCGGAAAGAGAAAGAATAAAGAAACAAATAGGAGAATTGAAGTAGGATCGCGGTGGGAGAAAAGCTGAATGAGAGAAAAATAAAAGTTATAGAGCACGTATAGATACGGTTTAACTTGGAATTTTAAAAGGAGAGAATGCTTGGAGGAGAAGAGAATTCAAAGGGGTGCGAATCGAAGATCGAAGGAATAACAGAGTGAAAAGATGGAGATTACGTTATAGTGGGAGGATGAATCATTCGTCAATTTTCACAGGAAGAAGTGTCGGGAAAAATATAAGCGCAAAGCCGCTTTGCTACTTCAATCGTGATCGTAAGTTTTACTGTGAAACTCGAGGATTGAGAAGTGTGTACTTATTGAAATAACAAGATGTCTGATTACTATCTTCTGTGTATTGATCTCCTTATGGAAGCAAATAGATACAGTAGAGTCCATTGATTGAATGCCCTAACATCCGAAAAATCTATTATCCAATAAGAATGTCTGCTAGTAACAAATGCCTTTTTTTATTATAAATACTATTAACACGCATCATTGTACATATGTATGATATGTTCCACATATTTATAAAAAAAAGCGTTCTAAAGTATGACATAAAACATAGTGTTGATAGCACACGAGAAGTTATATTTAATTCTTCTGCACGAACTGAATCAACGAACGAAGGATGCGTCTTTTGCATCAAAGCATCCATTTATGCTTGAAATCGGACAAATTTAACTCTTCGGACCTACTTATACCGAAATATGCATGTAATATAGGAGCCAGAAATATATGAGACCTTCGAATATTGAAACAAAGTATTTGAATAAATGAAGATTCCATTATCCATTTTTATCTCTTTAGCTCAAATATTTCTATTATATATTGAAGACATTATAGAACCTGTCCAATAAGAAGAATTCCAAATGAATGAATAAAATGTAATTAAATATTACTATCAAGCAGACTGTAGCTTCAGTTAGCTGTAGAACAGAGGTGGGCCCAAACCTTTTTACTAAAATGGGCATCCCAAATGGCTGGCTTATGACGAAGCGTATTAATTATTAATTTTTAATTTTGCTGGAGTAGTAGCTGTAAGCCAAAAGTACATTCAACGCGTACTTATTTTTAACGAATTTATTAATTTACAATTCTATTTACAAACTTAACTATATTATGCACGATCATCTTTTAAAGCCACTTTTCAAAAATATCTGACACAATAAAGATGCTTCGTGGAAACTTAAGTGTCCGCGAACCTCACGTTACCAATCCCTGCTCTACAATGTCGCAAATATATTAAGAAGAAATTGTTACTTTTAGAGAAATTCCACTATTTTTACGATCCTTTTAAGATCTGAAGGCGGAACAGTTTTCATTTAATGAAATGTAACTCCATTTATAACCCCGTAGCCGTAGAGTGACGTTTCTATTTCGCCGTCGAATTGCATAAATTTTTCACGACCAAAAATCCTCTTAAAATACATTTAATATCGTCGTCTTGTACATTAGATGCAATTTGTCGGCAAAATGTACTCTGGGAGATCGGTTTATTATAGTAAAGTCAGCTGATCTTCATCTAATATACAATGGCGTAATAAATCCGTCGAGTCATTTTATAAATTATCGTTCGCCGTTGTTTTAAGAACCTCGAATTTAATTTCTAGGAATAACACAAATACGATAACGCCAAAAGCTCCAGAACAGTACTTCCAGCAAAGTAGGAATCCAATGTAAGAAGGAATCAATCAAATGAAGGATCGAATGCCGGCGAATCGAACGTGGCCTCTGCCTCTAATACCAACCGGAAGATAATTTAATTGAAATCAAACGCCCACAGCGATTTCCCTAAAACGCTTGTCAATTGATATCCGTCTATTTCGTGATCGAACTCTGGCAAATCGGGACGTACATAACATCCGGAACATACGTGGCTCCTGAACCAGTTCGAGTCTAGCGAACACCAGTAGAAGAAGCAAGAGGAACCACTTTTTTGATCCTCCAACCGTCACCGTCAGTGCCACAGTTCTATCCTCGATTTTCTCGTTCCATTGCCATCTCTATATACACCGTGACCCTAGATTCGTGGTACGATCGAGGGTTCTATGCTTCAAACTAAAATGGAAACCAAGAGTAATGAAATTACACGTTGAGTGTTTCATTGTCGAGCAAATCGGATTTGGTAATTTGGAAAATAATTTGCGTGAACTCAATTAGACGGGAATAGACAATCGATAGGAGATAATCATACGTGTGAAAATAAATCGAAGATGTAGAGCAAAGACCTCGTTTTGGGGGAGATATTATAGAGATTGAACGAGTTTAATCGAGCACTAGCCTAGTACAAGTCCACGTATTTACTTCTCAATTAATCTCTTAATTCAATTTTTTCCAAAAGGTAGTCTAAAATGAAATGCTTTTGTTCCACATTTGTCACTTATTTTCGTATATAGAATCATCTCCTGTCAATTGTCTACTCCTGTCTAGTTGGGATTAAAAAAGGTGACATGCGCTTGGTAGGTTTGTAAATTCGATTTTCTCCAAATTGAAATCTTCGACGTAATTTTGTCACTCTAATTTTCATCCTATTTTTAGCCATAGAATCCTTCTGACTTCAATTGTACCACGAATTTAAGACCACGGTGTATATACGACTCTATTTGCTGCAGTTCCTCTCCAACGTTTAAGTTATCAGAAGGCGGTAGCTCGACGAATTCCCGGTCAATTAATGTTGTCCTATCGGTGACGATTTTTCGTCGAAGCTGGAATAGAAAAGAACTGCTCGATCGACGAACGCTGCCGATAGTATTTGATATATCGCGGCCCGTTAAATATTTAGACTCGTCTCTGAAATTGATTGTAGCCCTTTGCGAAACGATCCTATCTCTCTTATTTCTTTTCTATTTTATTTCATTCTTTCGCTTTTTTCCTTTTTTTCCTTTTTCGGTGAGAGATGGAGAGAAAGGGAAGAGGAGAGAATGGAAACTTTTTATTCGGCGGCGGATTGAGTTCTTCCCTTTACAAACGATCCATCGACTGGACGAACAAACGATTCGACGAATAAGGGAGAAATATGGCGGCTCCGTGTCCGTGTCGGATTTTTTTTATTGAAAGCTGCCGCGTTGTCGCGTTCCTGCAATTTTTGCTGGGAGAGCTTTTTAATTGGAGTTTAATTGCTTGTACGTTTCATTGATTATTTTTTAGTCGGCCGACTAGAGCCGACTAGAATGATGACAGCGACACTTGGTCGTTCCTTAATTCGATTATAAATGTAGACAATGTTTACACGCGGTTACGAAGAATTAATATTGGATGGCGGATTGTTGTGCATTCATAGGAAATTTGAAATTGCAAAGTTACGCACAATGCATACAATGTCAAAAAATACATAAAATATTCCAAGTATAGTGTATGGTGTTTTCGATAATATTTATGTTAATAGGTAAAGCAGTTGTTTGCCGAGTTTGCACCTTTTTAATTATATTCTGAGAAAAATGAATCTGCATAATAGTCTGGTTATATCGTAATCTAGTTATGATGGAGATGATTTTTAAGACAATGTTTCTTCGCTTTTCGTTTTCGTCTCGTCGTATGTATATTTTTGTTGCGATATAAAGCAGAATTATGCAATAATTGAAATTGAATAGAGGAAGATTGAACAGAGAGAGAATAAATCGATGTATGGAATAATTGATTTATATAATACTGATCTATACTGACCCAAAGACATAAATTATTTTCTTCATTTGTAAGATGATTACTCACCGAAATTCAATTTAAAACTTTGATGCATTATCCGATCCAATTATCTACTCCGTTTGTTGCCAGACCTATGACTGACCTATATCACTGAACACATTTTCTTTACCAATTTTCTCTGTATAGCTCTAGAACTTTTCTTTGTTATAAATATTAGATTATAGATAAAGATTTAACATTTTCAATCCACAAAATAAAAAAAAACGTATATAAATAAAGAATATTTTACTATTTAAATACATAAGCACAATTGAATATATATACATGTATATATAATACTTAATATTTGTAAAGAAATATGAGCAAAAAATAAAACTTTTTTGCAAACTAATATTTTATTTGCAATTATATCGGCGAAATTTAATGACGAAGCAATCGTTTCATAGAATCAAACGAATTTATGATCTTCAGCATATTAAAACAAATACTAAATTTACGATTATGAAGTATGTAAAAAACGAGATATTTCTGCATATTCCATAACTTTTACCATTTTTATTCAATGAATTTGTGCATTTTCATCAATCTGAAATTATATTATTGTCACGAAAGTTTAGGACATTTTGTAACGATGTATTTACATAAATTTGAAAATCGCGAAAAATCTGTTATGGAGTCGTTTACTAAAATAATGAAACTTTCACGCGGTTTGTTTGAACCTTGCATTGCGTAGACCGAATCGTATAGTAGGTAAATTGTTTTTCAAAGCGAAATAGTTAAGTATATTTTTAGCCTGTTTCATTCAAAGTCGGCGCAAAACTATTCAACGTATACCTAAATCGAAAGCACTATATAAAGGAACCTTTATAAACTCACCAACAATGTCCATTTCCTGTTAATCTATTAAACGAACGAGGCTAAATTGTGCTTCATTTTCGCCTTCTGATATTTCGAATTAAAGTTTCAACACGAACTTCTTTACGAAAAAATTTATACAAGGCTTAGATCTGCATAGAAGAATGTTTAAATCTCAATAAATTTGAAGCTATTCAAGGCTCTGGGAAATCACAGAAGTCGCAGAAACATCTACATTTTCTCCAGTTTTTAAGCTTAAGACTATTAAATGAAGTAATTTCGTTTTATTTTATTGATTTGATATTTATAGCTGGAACATGAATGTCAGCATAAAATTAAATTTTCTGGAATATTATAGAGCGTTACCTTTAATATTTCTTGGTCCTAAAGGAAATACTGAACTCACGAATGCAATAAAAAAGAAAATCGTATTGGGAGAGAAACGTAAAATTGTTATTATTCGTCTAAAAACGTAATTACAGAATGAAAATGATACGACAATATAGTAAAGATAAAGAAATAATATATGTAATATAGGAAAGATTAGTATTAGGAATTAGACCTTAAAAATTCAAGGGTTGTGTTCTTATTTCTTTATACAAATTGTTATAATACTTATCAAACGAATTAAGTTTAATCTTCGTGTTTATTCGTATTTTCTAGTTTCCTCTTTTATGAGAGGAAAGTAAGAGAATACCAATAAATCATAGTTTAATTCTGAATAAATATTTCAATAGGAAAACAAACTTAAAGAATGATAGATATAATTATGATACATTATGTTCATGAGATTATAATAAGGTTTTATGAATGCCTAATGTATCTAAAAGGACAATTATTAGAACCTTTACAAATATCAATAGAAATGAATAATCGTCGATATTACTAAATTGTTGAAACAAATGATTCTAACAAAAAAAAAAAAAAAAATGTAAAAAACAGAGAACCTAGATCTGAAATGTCGACAATATGTAAGGAAAGATAATTTATTTCTTAAACTATTCCTTAAGTAATGATATTAAGCGTAATAACAAATACTTTAGGATAAAATTGCAATAATCTCTTTTTTTATTTTTATTTTCGATTCTTATTTTTCAATTTTTCGTATAAAGAACCAT
The DNA here is from genome assembly GCA_014737475.1 of Bombus confusus. NCBI lineage: Eukaryota > Metazoa > Arthropoda > Insecta > Hymenoptera > Apidae > Bombus > Bombus confusus. The sequence continues at coordinate 6,289,322 of JACXIV010000002.1, read as the reverse complement.
CCCAAATATTCCATTGACCAATGCTCTGATGACCCATCAATTCGTTAATCGGTGTTTTGATAGTTGAGATTCTACTGTGCAAATTAAAATCTTTCATTTACGAAATCACCGCGAATTAGATCCTCCTATACATATAACTGCACTTTCCCCGACTAGTTTTTGACTTCCTAAAACAAAAAGCCATCCACCCAACTCCTATTCACAATCGATCAAAAACAACTTCAAAAAAATCCCCCATAACAAAGGAAAGCACTTTGTACAGCAGAATCGTCGGTTTTCCATTTAGGACCTGAACCAGTGCCATCCGAGTCAGTCTGGTGATTTTCAGAACGACTTCTATCATCGCCGTTAATCCTGACAGTTTCTAATTTGTCGAGGAAAACCGCGAGAAAAGTGGCGTGGGTGTATGATACGCTTAAAGTCGTCGACTCTGTCCACCAGTCGACTCTGAGAAGCTCGTCCTCTTTGTGAAATTATATTGCAGTGCAGAATACCTATTCCATACTTACGAAATTGGCCTCGCAAGCTCACCCCTTTTCCTTCTTCGTGGACAGAAACAAGTCACGTGTACCAACGCGCCAACGTTCCACAGACACGCCTCTTGTACACTGGTTCACAAAAGTATTTAAACATTTATCATCCAAAACTTTTGTATCGTATATGATATATGTTATATGAAACGTGTTGAAATTTCATTAATGCTATAACGAAATATGGCTGTCGTTATATCGATCAAAACAAAAATGAGATACAACCTGAGAAACAATTGAGAAATTATTAATCCTCATTTTTGGAACCTTAAAATGTAAAGAATTTGCACGTTCATCGTAAATAGTATGTTTGCATAATCAACGTTGCAATAAGAATCTCATCAATTACATAATAAGTCCAAATGTTGCCTTTGATTATATTCGTCGTATCATTCTCTTACTGTTCTACCGCATGTATTAGATATTCTATTCTGTCATATATTCCGTAAATCAGATTTGAATCCTGGACCGCTCAATTTATGTCAAATTCTGTCAACGTGATTTAGGCCAAAGAATAGTGAAGAATCTAGATGCCAACATATTGTTAAAATTTGTTATTTACCTCTAAAATTCTTCCAAATAATTTTCACGATCTCTTGTTGTATATCTTGAATCGTCAATCTGTACAGATACAAAATCTTAAGTATCACTTAGCATACAAAAGCGAGAGATATACTTAGTACTTGTGAGCGAGAGTGAAGATAGAAGCTATAAAACATTTACTGCAAATACATATGTAGTAAAAAAATTAGTATATAACATGAATAGCTATTTTAAACATATAACAAGTGTTAAATATGATCTCACTGAATATCGAGGCTTGCGATAAAATACTTTTCTCGTCTCTGCGAAATATATACTTGCGTTAAATATGTATCCTGTGGTTTCGACATTTATTTTCAGATTGATTTTTAACTTTGACAATATAATAATGATAATCGAGTCTCACAGCAGTTCTAATGAAATTTCGAAATCTTTCGTATAATACACATAATATATATATTCATAGAAGTTGTCTACAAGTGTTCAAATATGTTCGTGAACCTGTGTGCATTTATGCTCCACTTTGGCCACTGTCTACATTTTCAGAGAAACCTAACCAGGGATTGGTGGGACAAATTTTAGTCTTCGTTCGGTGGAAAAAGCGCGACTGTATCAAGCGGCAACGAGGGCAACGCTTAATTCCAAGACGAACAATAGCGACTTTGCACTGGGTCCGGATTTACGGTCACCGATGCTATTTCCCGGTTTCCTCCGCTCTTCTTCCCGGGAAATTGAAGGGTTAACAAGCCACCGAGAAACTGTGGCTGACAAAATCGCTGGAATAAATACTTGGGAATTCTTCTTGTTGTAGCGTATAAAAATTCGACAATGTTCGTAGGGGTTTCCTTTCATGGACCTTTCTTTTTGCCTTAACTCGGTGTCTCTTTTTATTTTTGCATAAAATGTTCGAGCTCGTTAACGAGATAGAGGTACTGAGGTAGATGTTAAAACAGAAGAATGAAAAATAAAGAACAATTCTTTTTAGCAGAAAAGTACGTAAATTTCGTGTACGATATGATCAAAGAAGTTGGAAAGGCTTCAGTAATCTATAATCCACTTTTATATGTTATCATCTACCTAAAGAGTCGTTCTACTTGGTATTCTTCTTTCTTTCTTTCAGACTTATCGTCAGTTTTCTGATCTAAATTCTCATTGTAGATCTTTCATGACGGTAACCTCCTAAGGAGGCCTTCAAATATTGAAGCAAGATATTAATATCTCACATATTGTTCGTATTTTCTAAACATTAATGTTCTGTTGAAAAAAAGATTCCTCTTATCTACAAGATTCGATAAACTTTATCATACTTACAAAGTATATTTCTTCAACATAGTTTTACTCTTTCCAGAAGAAACACGGTTTCGAAGAATACTCTGAACAAGATACATATTCCGAACATCTGCTTGAAACTTGAAGTACCACTCGCTCCAAAGATACCACTTACTGCTTTGCTATAAGTCCATAAATTCTCTCTCTCTCTCTCTTTGTCTTTCTCTTCTTCTCTTCTCTTTCTAAATATATATTTTCATTTCTCGAAAGTTCCAATGTCGCAGAATAAATCCTATCGATGAACTTCAAATCACTGAGACGTTAGACTTCGGTAACCGAAGAAAGTTAAAAAAAAGTTCCAGCAAATCAAACTTATTTCAAGCCTGGGCCCCAGACTGAAAATTGCTCTTTCTAAACTGTTGCCAGACTCACAGCAACTGGAGTTCATTGAACCATCGTAATAACCAAGAAAACTGCGAAGCGCAGTTTGTTTCGCTGACCAACAGAGGTGAGCAAGAAATTTTTATTTCTGCAACAAATAACGATTATTTTATCTCCACTGGCGGCCACTCGTATTTCGTAGATTCGTCGTGACTTTTTCTCCGGGGGATTAGGAGTAAAATTTAACGCGAAAGCCTGCTACTTCATCCGTTTATCTTACTTTTCCACTTACTGACCTCTTAATTGAAACTGTAACTTTATCTCGCGTTATCCTCGATGACAGCCGCTCTCCGCCATTGTAACGAGCCTTTGCGTAAATATTCATATTCTCTTAATCAAACCCAAACGCGATAAATCCCGCGTCTCTGTAATTAGCATGAGCGCTTGTTTCGTAATATTCCGAATTGCAAACGAATACTCTCTGTCAAGAAATGATTTATAATGTGTTGTGCTTCTTGTTGAATTTTAAGATTCTGCGTTGCATTGACAATATATTTTAATATCGACCAGAAAAAGTAGGTTTCCAGTCGAATATAATTGAAAGAATTGATGTTTTACTGAATACATTCGTATCTCTGTGCATTATTTCTCCTTCTTGTAATATTTTATAACGCTTCATAAATTTTATATTGTAATGTTTCATATGTGATGTTACTTACGAATTACATATTTCGCCAACAAGGTTATTTTTTATTTTTCATGCAATAAATTTTTGAGAAGGAAAGTAGAACTAAATTGTTGAAAATTATAGAGCGAAATAAATGCATTAACTACACACACACACACACACACACAATTATATTAGGCATTCACGTAGATATTTTCTTTGTTCAGGTCGTAGAAATATTTTCACATAAATACAATTTCATCTGCATTTTGCATTTTTAACGTGAAATATTACTTTTCAACATCAAGCAGAAGAACAGGGATGAAAATGTAACATTGACAGAATTTTTTAATAATTTTCATGGGATAAAAAATTATTACATTCCGTATAAATCATTGGAAAATTATGACAATGTTACACGCTTGCTTCTATCATTCTTCTCGATGTTGAAATTAATATCTCGCGACAAAGATACAAATTGCAAATAAAGTTTTATTATGTTCCATTTGACTAATGAAATCGATAACTTTTATTCTGTTTATTATTTGTCTTACACGTTTAAATATAATTATGACAAGTGCTCGAAGAAATGAAACTCGGAAGAACAATTTCGTTAATTTATTTGAACTCGAATCGATATTAAAAACTACATTTTTCCAGCACTTTATTAATCATCCGTATTATGCAGATTGTCCTACGCAATTCGGACAAACCATAGCCTCGATAGCTTAGAAGATTGAAAGAAAGAAGATTGAAAAATTTAATTATTATTATGATATTATCGTGTATTAAGTTTCAGATTAGAAAATCAATTATCAGAAGATTATTAAATAAAAGGGGCTAAAAAAATTTTTAGCGACGATACATAGATACACAAAATTAATATAGAATTTTTATTCCTAGAGTTTTAGTCTTAATGTATTGAATTGATAGACATATCTGAAGCATATATGCCATAAAAATCCAATGAACGAAAGCTTCAACACAAAAAATGACAATTCATGAACGCTACATAAAAGTTCGAGAAATGTGGTATCCATTAATTTCTTGAATGTATCTATGCATGTTAAATGACATGAATATTAACACTCCCTTTGCCTAAAGTACACTGTGTGCCAATTCCTAAACTAATTGCCGTTAGGGTAATTACAAATGTCAGTCATAGTATTTCCGGAGAATTCGAATTACACGCTAGTCTTCCATAATTAGGAATTTAATTTGCCCTAGCGGAAATTATGTAACATCGATATTCTGTATCATCGATTATTATACTAAATTGATGTTAAAATACATCGCGATAGAGGTAGTAGTAGATCATATAAAATTGACCACTACAACTAGATCGAATATAAATTTTCAAAATTTGAAACTTTCTAATAACTTGAAATTTTCTATCATGGGTCCAGAGATTTTTAGTCCTAGAAAAAGAATTTCCATCTACGCAATTATTTTTATATAATATAGTTTTATATAATGCAATTAGTTTCAACACAATTATTTGTTATTATTTATTATTTTGTTAATATAAAAGGCTAAAAACGGAAAGAACCTATTAGGTCCAAAGATACAGTTGAATTGAGTGAAATAAAAGCTTCGTAGGAACCAAAGGTGTAGCTGTTAAGACAAACGATAATTTAACGTTGCGATAAGCAATATTTTTAAAACTACAAATAGGACAGAAAATCTCTATGTACACTGTGTCGATAAAACTATAAACTTGCATAAACATCCGCGGTCTGATTCCAAGTCAAAGTCGTAAATGAATTAATTCATCTTTCGAACAAATGTGAAGTCATCCAAGCAAGATAATACAACACACGTTAACACGTCGCGTTTGTACGATGCTGGAAGATATAGAAACTGCAATTGGACGTCGCGTCAGTAGCGAAATTATTTCAAAGCGACGGACGACAACTACAAGCGGAATCTCTGTCATTAACTCGATACATCGCCGTCGCGTCGGACGAATGTTGTCTGATTTTCGCGTTCGTCTATTACACCAATACTGCGAGTTCCATGTTCCAGTCGCGTAACCAGGCGCTGGTCTGCGGCTCCGCCGCTTCTCTGCGACTGGTTCCAAAACGTCGATCACCGTTGATCGAATCAAATGTATTTTTGCGGCTTTATCGTCGCGCTTCGCTGGCTCGTTCGCGCGTGCCGTTCAAACCCACCATCGATTTTCCCTCCCGTTTTCAATTTGCCTGCTTCGCTGGAAACAGGACTTCATCTCGTTCCCAAACCGCAGGCCAACTTAATATCGTGTCAACCAAGTTTTCAGAACCTGATATTGGCCAGCTTCCGAAGTTAAGAAATACGCGTTTCAATCCGGAGTTGAAAGGAGGATAGATCAATGGATACATAGTTTGAAATTTCGAATGCTGATATTTTGAAATAGTTTGAAATTACGTTGGATTTCGATTGTGGTTGGATTTTTTGACGATACTAGAAGGCAGGTGGACTTGAAATATGGCATAAAAGAGTACGACGGTGGAATGTTGATTATTCTAACTAATCGTGATCATCGACGCACTTGCATAATTGAAATTTTTCAATGATTGTATAATTTTGTTTTTTCTGAAATATTACTCACTTTTTTCTCACTATTTTATGAATATTAATATTGAACGGAAATACAAATTGCTTAATAAAGTTAGTAGACATTTGATAATTGAGATTCTACTATATTAGATTAAACAACAGCTTATTTAGATCTTTGTAAAGTTTTTTGACAGGAAGAATGTTAAATATTGTAATTTCAGAAATGTAATTACAGAGAGCTTGGAAGAATATTTTAATAATAAAAACGAAACATATAGTGGCGACGAAATGAACGAATATAATCGTCAAATATGATAAAAACGAATATTGTATTGAAGACTAATTAATAGAAATTTTAATTAAAATGATTTCTTGCGGTGAGACTATTCCTATTTTCACTTGTAGCTTATAATTGCGTAGTTAATTCAGAATACATAGTTTAAATTGGTTAAGTACATTTCCAAATATTTGCTCAATCTCTAAAAATTGAAGGATAAAAAAACAGTAAAAGTAGGTATGGAAGGTTATTCAAATCGTACGTGGATCAATTTCCACGTATTCCCTTCATGGCTGGCATTCGACTGACTTTTTCACAAAACCTATTTCCATGCCGAAACAAACAAAGTGCGCAGCACAAATAAGCTTTCCAATGCAGCCAGTAACTAACATTGTGAAAATAAAATAACTACTCGTTCCACGATATATTCACAATACACGTGTTTACAGGACGCGATTAAAGTCATTACTAGCACTCACTAAAATATCGGATTGTTCGAAAAGACAATATACTATTATGGAATTTTGTAAAATAATATACGTACCGTTTTTTTCGGAACATAGTGCCGTTTATTAAGTGACTTCTTAACCACGTTTGAAGTTGTTTCTATAGATTTCTTGAATACTTGTACCTTTTTTTTTTTTGCCGTAAAAAAAGTTTAATAAAGAAAACTAATATTTGATTTTCTTCTCACTGATAAAATGTGAACGAGGGAAAATAGTCTACTTTATGAATAAAAACTTGCAAATTTTAATCTTCTCTTTTTCGATCTAGAATTTTGGATTTTAACGTAATTGATGTTCGACTAGCAACGTCTGCTCAAATTTAACATTTTCGTCATTTGACAGAAATTGTTGATAAATAATTCTCTTCTACATCCATCAAACGCACAGAACTGAATATCGATATATTGAAACGTTACAAACTATCCAAACAACTCGATAGATCAAACTCGCTAAGGCAAATCGAACTATAATAAATCAAACTCAGTAAACAGCAATACAATGTTATGCAACTCACTGTTGGTAATTACAGGTTTGTTCTGTTCACGAATCATCGATGACTAGTTCTACGTATCAACAGCGACGACGAACTAAAAGACACCCCGTGGCTGTGCACTCGCCGTAACAACAACGCGACCATTTCAATCGATGGAAGAAGCGAGACAAAATTTCCACTTTCTCCCCACCCAGCCAATCAAACGAACGATCAAATGCCGCCAAAAATTCTCGACGTATCCATGCACGAGGCGAACACGGCTTCTGTATCAGTGTCACTTTTGTTGGCCCATTTCGATTCGCAAATGAACCGATCGCTCAACCGCAACCCACCAGCCGCCCGTAAAAGCGAAGCCCAGCGAAGTTCCCGACCAATCTGATTCCGAGTCGAATTTCGATTTCGCCACAGACCGACCGTCCCTTTCGATTGTACGCTTTGCCACTGCTCTCTTATGGCAAACACTGGAACACACGGTCCTTCTGACAACCGGGTAAATCGGAAACCAGTGCGTCTGCAGATCTCTGTCGACATCGAGTCGGAAGCTTTGCTGACGCTTTTAATCGTTCCTTCCAAAAGAACTCGTTATGAATGCTAATGAGTCCAAGATTGTTCCTTTGAATTACCTGCACTCTTCTCAAATTTTCTTTTTTTCCTCTTTCTTTGTATGTATGCGTGGAGAACGAGGATTTGCAAAGATTCTGAATCCAGCGGCGACACGGCTGTTAAATTTTAGCAGGATCATACGAAAATATCGTGAATGTGAAATTCGATAGACCGTAGAAATTCACGATTTTACGTAACATTGTAAGATAATTCAGAAAGTAATGGAATCAGGATTAGTATAGAATCATCATATTATTGTAGGTATTATGTTTGTTATAACACTCATCTTTTGATCGAAATAAAAAAGACGTCTGATCAATTTCTTTAATGAAAATGTGAAAATTTACGCATTCATATAATGTGGCATATAAGGATCATACGACGTCTGACACAAAAGAGGACGAGACTGGACAAACTCTCTCCATACCTAGTAAACATTAACACACAATTATATACGTAATTATATACGTAAAATACAAATTATAAACTTTCCATATCATTGTCCTAAATACTATTTCTCTTTCGTCTTCATTTGCACTCCTATTTTTTTCTCTCCGTATACTTCCATACAGCCTCCTTTTCTACTTTAAACTATATGATCTTTGAATCATTTTCACCTCTCAGGCATAAGAAACATAACTTACCATGTTCGATATCCATAAGTAACGTAAATGATTAATAGAGTGTGAATATTTACATGGAAATTTATACGTTTACGAATAAGGCAAGAGAAATCGAATCTAAATAGGGATTTCTTTCAGCCTTTAAAGCTTACAAACCACATTTTAATTCGTACTTTAATGATACTTTAATAAGTAAAGAATTTTGAATAGAAAATCTCGCGTCTCTCAAAAAATCACAAGAACGGATTCTTATTAATTTATCGTCGTGTGCCAAAGTTTTGTACGTGAAATTAAAAGTTCTTATAAAAGGGGAATGCGATCTGACAGGGGAAAAATCCAAAGATCTCGGCAGTTACACGTAACGACCGGAACTCGCCACCTTCGCTTTATTAAGAGGTAAGAAAGTTTACGAGCAGTTCGCTAGCATTATTCGACGAGCATTCCTTTCCCATGAAACGTATCGACCGGAAGAGAAGGATCTAATAGAGAAACGAGAGGTCAGATCATCCCCTAGAATTCTCCTCTAATTCGTTAAACGCGACAATGATGTTGCGTGATACGTGTCCCGGTTGCGGGATACCTGATATGTAGCTAGTTGTGCGCGTATCGAGCAAGCAGCAGCAGATTCTCGTGAACTCTCCTCAATGGTGTCCGAAACGGTAAATGGTGAAGCATTATTGAAAAGCGTCGACTTACGAGATTTTCGGAACTGGAATTTTGTTTCACTCGAATTAACTTTTAATAGAGGAAAATTGAAACGATTTATTCGGTGGTTTTTATTTGGAAAATTGTTATCGAAAATTTCCTTTTGTTTTGCATATACGAGTATCGTCGGCTTCTGGAAGAATCGTGTGACCGACGAAAACAAATTTTTCAGGAAATCGATTTGGAGTAGAAAATTGTTAATTGCTCGATCGTTTAGCGATAACACATCTTCTCTTTTATTTGAAAAGGAACTTTACTTTTTGGAATTTTCTCTTGTTATCTAAATTAAGAAATCTTTATTTCGATTTTCAAGTTTAGACTTCTAATCGACAATTCTTTAGATTTCAATGATCTATAATAATATAATGTTTCCACATTATATACTGCTTACCATTCCGAAAAGAATTAAAAAGAATTAAAGAATTAATTTGCAACATTTTTCTCGTTGCACAGTGCAATTTTGTTGGATAAAATAATGACAGTCTCATAAAAAATAGTTGATATTAAAGCGGAGAAATTCGATTCATCAGACAATGTGTTCAGTTTTATATCCATGCACTTAATTGCAAGATTAAATCCTCTTAATTTCCTGACAAAAGTACCGGCAGATTAAACGTGATTATCGTTCTTACTCATCTACTAATGCATATTATTTATGTATGTTTATCGTATGGATGTTCATGAGAAATTTAGCGAAACTTACATAAATAATTTACTAAGTACTAAAGCGTTCTGACAAATCTTTTTATGTTATTTTACTCTAAGCTGAGTAGCCGCCAGCAATAATTTTTATTATTTTCTCACTGAAGAATATGTACTCCCTCATAACGGCAACTATAAAATCTGCAAGTATCCGAAATCAAATAGGTGCAATTGCGAGGTCACACGCAGTGGATTTTAATTTGAAAAATTTCATATTTACATGTAATACAAATCTTATAAAAAGACCACGTGTCATTCAGATTTGCAGTCGCTTAAAATGCAACACCACGCTGTTAACTTTAAATACAAATTGCATAAAAAGCTCGAAATATCGATACTTAAAGAAAGTATCGCAGTATATCAGTCGAATCTAGCACTAGTTCAAACCATATTTTTTTCCTAAAATACGTACACCTAGTAATGTAGTAATAATAAAAAAAAAGCGAACTCTGCATCTGTCACTGACCACCGCACTGCTAGAATGCTTGGGCTAGGGTAGTATAACGCATGTGCGAGTGAAAGGTTCCAAAGGTTGGACTATGCGAAGAGGAGGATAACGAAGTGTCGAGAATTAGGTTTCGCTTTGATCGATGAAGTCTCGACAACGGTCGAGCTCAAACGAAGCTGATATTAGAAGGAAAGATTAACTATCTTTTAGTATACTAATTGTATCGCATAAAATTTTCCTTTGTAGTGACGATAATATATCTAGAATGGTTTATTAAGATTTTACACGATACGATTGAGCTATAGTCGACGACACTTTAGATTACATTTTAAATTACATTCTTTTAGGCAATAAATAGAACTTAAATGAAGATTAATTTCATCCATCATAACGGATATCCTTCGCTTCAAATATTATACACGTTTCCTGCAGACTCTGTACATTTTATACACTTTTGTATTAAATGTTACATAAACGCATAAATATTCGCAATCTGCTAATCACCTTTATATACAACTTCCCTCGACAAAGCTACCATTCGTGTTTAAAAAGTCACAAATATCGCCGCCGGCGAACATCTTACACTTAAAAACGAAACAACAAAAACATAATAAATATTTCATTCGAATCGAACGCCGTAAATCTTCCAATCTCGATGCCGAGCGTAACCCAAATTCGAAGCATCATAGATCACAGAACGGCACAGCCCTGTACAACAAATTCCCCCGTCAGTCAGGGAGTCTTTTTTATTTCTCCGCGCCTCTTATCGTCTCTCGTTTCGAATATCATCGAGAAGAAAAAGATCACGGGGGCTCGAGCGGAGTCGCGGGGAACTTTCTCGATAGGGTGGTATCGAGAGAAGGAAACTTTGCGAATTTATCAGGAACCGAAACGTACCACGATGAGTTATCGTTCCTACAAACGCCAAATCGTACGCAGGAATAATATTTATGTCGACGTTTGGAAACGGGCCGTCGCGATATAAGTCCGAAGAATCGTTCGACGAATAAATGCTCGGATTTCGACTAGTGTACCATGGATGGTTTTTTAGTTCTTTTTTCATCTGTTAGTCCTTTCTTCCTGCTACTTTTTCTTCTTTTCTTCTCCTCTCATTTCTATATTTCTTCTACGAACTCTTTCATTTCTTGGGAAAATATCACGTAACGTACGGATCTCAATTTTCCGATATTTTTGTATTAAAATCTATTGAAAAATTTGAGATTTATACACTTGTTGAGTGAGCGTAGTATTTTGGTTGCCTCTATATACGCAAGTTCTCAGGCAATCTAAGCCCTTAACATTGACCATGACGGAAATAGCCAGTGGGACGTACAACGTTCGATGGCTCACGAAAGTATTGGAGTACTTACAGAAACTTTTCACGAATATGTGAAATGTTTGTTATAGGAAACATTTTGAAATTTCATTAGCATGGGATGGGATACAATAGACAAAATTATATTGAAAGAAGTAAAAATCAAGTTTGAAGCAAGTCTAAAAATGTACATAAAAGTTACAAGATATCTAATGCAAATATATATTTCATCGAAAATTTAAAAAGTCAATTATCCATTGTATTAAGAAGCTTCGATGTCCGGTGGAACCATCTTTGACGCGTAGCTGTATTAATTTTCTACCAAATATATACACGTATATTTTTGCAATAAATGTTTTGTAACTTTCAAGTTGCTTTCAAATTTTAATATTTACAGTATTTAATGAAATTTCAAAACGTTTTATGAGATATGTAAGACACAGAGTGTATATGTAAAAGTTTCCAAATACTTAGATTTATTTAGATTTTGTGTAGGCTGATGGGTCTTGAATTTTTCCATTCTTCATTCCAGTTACTTTTTGCTCTCGCGGCTCGTCGATCGCAAACAGGGGAAAGGACGCTCGCGAGACAAGCACACGATCGAATCCGCGCGCCTCCACGATTAATGCTAGTTATTTGCATGAGAAATTGAAATAGGAGGTGATTTTTGCGAGATTACTTCCGACGATGCAGCTCGCCACTCTGTCGCGGCGTCGCGACGATAAATTACGCGAAACGAGCAGATATTTCTGCGAATCCCGGATAGAGTTTTGAAATACCGCGCGGATTAGGAATTAGGGTGGATTTGTTTCAAGACATGCGCGACGAACGAAGATTGTGAAGAACGTGAAACAGATTAAGGATTCGAGGGAAATTGACCAGATGTGGAGAAATATTTAATGGCTGGTGATTAGTGCTTGGTGAGTTTGTACAATTGAGACAGTGATGAACTGTTGAGATTTGAAGAGGATCCTCGGGGCTTCTTATTGCTACATTCGATCGCTAGTTTTCGTGAGAAATAATTGTCCCCGATATTTTAATTGTATGTGTAGATAGGAAAAATGCATAGGTTTATTATTAGAAGACGCTATGTGTTCATATTTTATAAACCTTATTTAGTAATCTTTCTTATCATGAATTTTTACGAAGCTTCCCATAAAACGTTCTTCTGTATGTCTACATTAATCCTTCGTAGACAAACTGGATTATTGCCAATCCAAGTGAAGTGAAGTTTCTCATCAATTCTTATCTTTATCGAAAAAAAAAACATTCCGAATATTCCACTTGACGAATAATCGTATGTTATAATACTGGATACATTGATAAATATCTCGAAACTCTTCCAGAGTTCTTAACTGCTGGAATAGTATAAAAATTGGCTGTATTTTAGGACAGGTACACTCTCCGATTTCGATGAAAGTCATATACGTATATTACGGTGAGTGCAAATATATCGGATTGTACGAACTGGAAGCGCAGAAATGACGGAAACCGGGAATAGCGAAACATGCATCTTTTATTTTTCATTGTTCACTTCATAAACTTGTTATCTTGATTTATGCGAAATGTGTTTCCAGCAATTACTTTCACTACTTACTAATGCACTAAACACAGTTATTAATAGAGAATATCGTGCCATTACAGGAACATTAAAGAGACGTTCAGACGACCAATATTATTGTCAATATTATTCTCAATATTCAGGGTTCACAGCGTTGTATTGACAATATACATTGTATATGTATATATTGATTGTCTAGAGTTTGGAGGGTCTCTTACGTACGATAATGTTGAGAAACTTGGATATTGACAGTAATATTGATCGTCTGAAGGCTTCTTGACGTTCAAAGTGAAGTTAATAAATAGCGTGTAAAATTGTTTGTAATAAATCTGCTAATTTTATTATATCAATCTACTTCCATCTTCGCCCTTTCGTATTCCAAGCATGAATTCCTACCACTCATCTATCCTCGAATCGTTTTATTCCGCGTTTTATGAACCACGATGGTCGCGATAAAGCGCAGAAACACTACTCCATCGCGTCGACGGAGCCACGCTCACCGAACGACCACTTACAGCCATAGTTCTTCCAAATTGTCTAAATGGACGTTAAAGATAAGTAGTAATAAACAGTTAGCCAGCTTCCAACAACTGTCTCAGGGTCGAATGGGCAAATTTAATAGACTGTGCGAGATTTAGTCTCTTTGTCGACATATGATCGTAATTTATAACAATCGATACGTACTTTGGGTTTACTGTGTCGAGATTCTTAACGAAGAAAAGAAGTCGCTATGAAAATAAATGATTTCGGCAACAAAGATCGTTACCAAGATCATTACGATCGATCGACGAAATGATAAGATCTCAATAGACCATCTATGCAAATTCTATCATTCCTATCTATCTGCAGGCAACATTGATGGATGAACCAAATAGTCATTAAGCTAACTACGTATCAATAAGTTGATAATGGACACCGAAAGTTGAAGTATTAAGGCGAAGATAAAAAAAATCTCGTTAGAAACGATACTAAGGATAATTCTGGTTAAAGAACAGACTAAGAATAGCGATTTAGTTTTTCAGAAGATAGCAAGCAAGATTTCGAAGTTACAGTCATTGGAAAGGGAATTCTATTTGCGAATGTTCCCTTTATAACATCGAAACCACATCGATCCTATTCAGCTGTATGAACTTAAGTTCGACTAAATGGCTCAAAAAGTATGTATACGACAAATGTCATATGGATAATAGGACGACGAGTCAATAATGGAGAAATTAGGTTGCAGATATGCGCCACTTTTTACCCTCGAGTGTGTACGAGCCTAAATCGATATCCACTTTTATTTGTTCTACCTTTCTTTTTTCGTTGTTTCAGAACACCTGATATTATAGGCCGAAACAGAATCCTCGCAACGGAACGTTGGACCGGTTTAACTGGCTGGAAATAATACGGTTATTAATTTATTGCCAGACGTTAATAGGCTGGAAACCATTCGAAGCAACTAATCTTTTATACCACCTTTTCTCTCTCTGTCTTTCTTTCGCTCCATTCAAACGAGCAAATTTATAGTTACGTATTTCCTCGCCATTTTGCAACTTTATCGACAGCTGTCGACATTTTTACGCGGCATCTTCTTTCATTTCAATCTCGCAATACGTTTCGCAACAATATCAGTACGTCGCGAGTTGCGTATAGCAGAAATGTTTTGGAAAAAGGATGGCTGCGTCCCTGAAGAACTATTGTTTCGTTCGATTGTCAGGATCTTTTGGATAAATAGTTGATTTTCCCTTGGCTGCGAGTTGGGTCTATTGAAATTTTCTTTAAAGCAGAGTTATACAAAAATGTTATTTGTTATATTGTGTTTCAAAACTTGATTTATCCGTTTGCTAGCCAAATGATCGAAGTTGTGTTGTATCGTTCTATCGTGTTCGATGTGCAGGTAAATGAATTTGCTTTACTGAATAATATGATAATTTTCTAATCCGCGAAATCGGTGATATTCTTAAACTTAATCACTTGTAAAAGTTTCTCAAGTATCACAAGCAGTTGAATAAATTATGTGAGATTAATTAAGCGTATACGTGCATTTATTGAATTTTCTGCTATGGTTTTTTTCCTTAATTAAATGTTGAATTAAAATGTTGAAATTTTACTTTCTTCTTTTTTTTTTACCAAAAATTGCGCGTGAATTCGTAATTACATGATCATTAAGAAAGGTTATTATTTTGACGAAACATAGCCTCTGGTTGCTTATATTATAATTCCAGCTTGAAGATGAATTATATTGCGACAGTTCTTTTATAGAAATTAAAAAAAGACCAAAGAAATATTTTAATAATAATTCTATGAGTAATGGGCCAGGTAAATATATGCATGCAAAATAAATAAAAATGATTTAATGTTATGTTTGGATGAAAAATACGGTGAAGTATCATTTTTCACTAGTAATTTACTAGCAATTACAATAAATCCTTCTTTTCTTTATGTTCAACCTCAATTTTTATAAAACTAAGAGAAAGCCGCTGATATTACAGTTTGATCAATTGCAACATAAATTGTACAAACATGATCTAATGAATTGTGTATAAATTAACAAATGCAGCTCTGCCTGTAATTGTTGAAATATTGGAATAAGATATGAAGGGAGAAAAAGAGAGATGATTAGTAGAGATAATATAACAATGAATTAATTCCACAAAAGGCACACGATTTATTTCTGCGAAAGCCAAAAATAATTCTCATCGAACTGCATGATGAATACTTGCAAAGATCTACATGTTCTGCATAATGCATGAAACGTTTTATTCGCATAACACACTTTTCAGTTTGACGTAGCGTTTTAAACGTTGCCTTTTAAACTATGTTTCGTGCTATTACGAAGATATATATTCACTACCGTAATAAATTCGAACTCCGAATCTACTGTTGCGATACCAACGAAAGGATATAAACTATTTCCTTTTTCTTTTTTATCGCTGATTCAAATCCCATAAAAATTGGGTACTTCTTTAAGAATATTCTTCGGATATTCGAGATATAGCTTAGATTTCAAGAGATAAAATTCATAGTGGAGTTACATGAATCCTGTTCTTGAATAGCTGTAGCTTCTTTCTGCTGTCAGACTTTGGATGATACAGGAACGAATAAATACGCAAGACGCAGTGTAATAGAAAGCTAAAAGAAATTGTATTCTCGTTGAGCTGCTTCTGCTGAAAACTGTGTATATTCGTATTCCAGACTCAACTTTTATTCTTCTGTTTTCTTTTTATTGCCTTACGTTCCGCTCGAAGAACTGAGAAAAGAATATCGGGATAAATTACTCGACGTTTCCATAATAGAGAATCGTCCAGAAGAAAAGCGATCGCTAGATTATACGAACCGAAGATAAACAAAATTACAGGTTAAAGATAGTTACAATGCCTAAAATTTATTTCATAATACTGTGAATGAGAAACGAGAGCGAACGAATATGCGTTAGGCTACAATGATAAATCGTGGAGAAAGGATTAGGGCAACGAAGTATGACAAATTGTAAAAACTTCGACAGTGAGTTATGCGATGAAGGATATACTGCGTCTGCCATCAAAAATTTAGAAGAAATGTATAGAATATCACTAGTTTTGGTGAATAACGTTATGTAAAAGAGAAAAATAATACAGACGTTTTTGTGCGATACATTTTAAAGCAAGGATTAAGATTTTTAGGTATATCGCATTCGTGGAAGCAGAATGAATGACGCTTTTATTTCTCAAATATTTTTTTTAACCACTATAATAGATTACTAGTAATTATTATATTTCAAATTACAGTTTGAGTTTCATAATTTTTGGGAGAAGTTGGTGCGTTAGATTGAATTGGTATTGAATTTTATGATTTAATAACAGAAAATTTATTGCAGTCTAGGGTGAGATAGTCCATAGTAATTTTTGTATTACATATGTTATATTATTATCAGTAATTATTTTATTCATCATAATACAAAAATCATATAAATATATAAATTTTGTTATTATTAAATAACGTTTAATTTAATAAATTATTCTGCAAATGTTCAAATTTATTTAAATGCAAAAGTTTTGTAATTAATTTGTAATTTTTTTTAAATATTATACTTTTTATTGTCTAAAGTTTATTTTGTAATATTGTAATTTTTGAATTTTATATCAGAAATATACTTGCAATATGCAGCTACATATTAACGAAATATGATGATGAAAGAAATACTAAATGGATACTTATAACTCGGCTAGGAGGCAAGTTTTAGTACCGTAATCTTCTTATGCTTGCCTGCCATAAGAGATAACAGCGACTTTAGAGTATTAAAATCCATTACAATTATATACATCGCTGCAACAACATGAAACATATATGAAGATTACGTTTTTCATGTTCTATCAGTCATACGAAAGTATTACGAGCGAAAGGGAAACCTAGAACGAAACAGGTCATAATGTCACAGATCGTTAACTCGTTTTATTGCCGAGTATAACATAATACTATAAAAAAACAAATATTATTATGCAAGAAAATAATGATAGCTTTGGAATTACTCCAAATAGTTTAAGACTACTTTTAATTTCTAGTAGTAGAGAAATAATGAGACACCCGATATAACTAAGAATCTCTATGTTGACATTTTGACAAAAGTCTGTAAAAATTGAAATCGAACAATCAGAATTGTTCCTTTGTTTATATTAAAATATTTGCAATAAATAAAATAACAAATAAAGAATAGCAGTGATAGTAAGCAAC
This sequence comes from Bombus confusus, assembly GCA_014737475.1. Classification (NCBI taxonomy): domain Eukaryota; kingdom Metazoa; phylum Arthropoda; class Insecta; order Hymenoptera; family Apidae; genus Bombus; species Bombus confusus. The sequence goes on along the minus strand of JACXIV010000002.1, from coordinate 6,271,469 downwards.
TTTGATGTATGTAGTAACTGAAGATGTGATCAAATATATTGAAATATGTCCCAGTTTGATTGGCAACTTACAAACAATCCCATGGGAATTTTAGAAGAAAAAGACAATATACTACATGGATTCAGACTTGACCAAAGAAGATTGAAATCCTTCACGAATACTTTAACCGAATACTTTAATTCTATATAAATATTGCAGTCTGTGATACTTTATAACAATATTTTACTTACAAAGATTTTATAAATTAAATATAGAGAAGTTATTTTCTAAATGGGTGATAAAGGATAAGACAGAGAGAGAGAGAGAAAGCGTGTGTGTGTATATTGATGATCGAACCGACAATGCTTCTCTGTAATATCGTACCAAACCGGTGATAACAAGACGTGACAAAATTTATGCGACAAACTAACAAGGTTCGACAAATTTGATAAATTTAATTTCCAACGATATTGAATCAAATTTTCTTTCCGTCGCTTAAGGCTATCAAACCTAAACCATTATCTTCGTATTAAATCTCCTCTTACTCAACACTTCTACTGATTATATCAATAATTACCTCAACCCTGGCTGAACGACCCCAGGCTTTCGTAATCTAACCAATCCTGTTTCCCAAAAGGCCTGCGCCCTTTAAATTCCGATCTGTTAAACCTTTAGGCAACGCGTATGTAAGACTATCGCCTAATTCAACTTGAAATTCCGTAGCCGAGTATAAACTGCAGAGCAACATTTCACAAACAGCTCGAAGGTTGCCTGGTGGCCAAGAGCAGCCATAGGGCCGTATAGAATAAACGATAAACACTCGGACCCGGGCCTTGGTTTTGCAGTCGTACGGGAATTAGATTGTCACACACGGCCGACGCTTTATACGCTCGTTTCCCTGCGCACGCGCGACTCGATCAAACTACACAACCGCGAGTCAGCTTGACAACTTGAAATTATTCATGAATACTTTAATTTCATACGATGGTATCTATGCGTCTGTCGTAGAACGAAAATTCTTTGGCGTAAAATCCTATCGTCGAAAATTTCTAACGAGTAATGGTTATTTCGGAGAGTTGCCTTTTTATGAGAGATTTTTTATGGGTATTAGAAGCTTTCGATTAGATTAATAATTGTGAAACTTCGTAGGATTGTGGGGAAATTTTTAGTCTTTGGTCGGTTAGGAAAATCTTAAGTTGTTTCGCAGTCAGCAGACAATTATGCATAATGCTATGTATTATTGACTAATGGAATAATATCGTCGTCCACTCTCTGTTAGTCGAAAGACTCTTTTTAGAGAAGATAAATATTCTTTCGTTTTTTTTTTCTTTTTTTTAATATTAACGATTAAAGCTGGTATGAAATCAGTGCGAGAACTTTAATAAAATATTGGTACCATTACTACAATATTGGTACTCATGGCAAATCCGAAGGAGGAAATATCGATTATTCGAAATGACAAACATGCAATTTCGCGTCGTCTATTATTCAGGTCAACAGTTTAACAATTCAATCGTCATTCTGCTCGCTTGCTTTCCAATCAACTACTTGTTAAATTAATTTGGCGGACAACCACACACAGTAAAGTTGTGTGTATTTTGCATCTTGTGTCTTCTTACTCGCGACCGTGGAAAAATTGATTCAATTTCGTTTGAATGGATCGGCCAATTTCATTGATCCGTCACCTTGTTCTATACATACGGATAAGAATATATACTGTTTCGTAGAAAACTATCGAAGAAGAAACCAAAACCTACCTATACATCTTAAAACATTATAAAACCAAGAGACTCTGATAAATCTTCAAATCTGTAATCTTGCTGAATCAAAGTCTAAAAAATTCATATAAACCGAAATAAGTCCATTCGTACGCGTATAATTTACTAAACTTTCATAAACAAATTTGTATAATTCACTCAAAAACGAATATCACTTCGCGTCTCTATTCCTTAGAACATCAGACGGATAGTAATTACTTAAAATAGGGTTTACGAAGGAATTATCGACGATTAACTGTTTCGCCACGTAGTTCTCCTGAAATCACCAGACTCGACAATAATGCAATAATTGAACGCTTCGCCAGATTGAACGAATCATCCAGTACGCATGACCTACGTAAAGTGGGTTATGCGGTAGTTACTAACGTCGAGGGAGAATTATAAAGGGGAACGTTCTCCATTTGGCGCTGTTCCTAGACCAAACATACGTCTCTCGATATCGAGTACCAAGATTCCTCTGGAAAGAGCCACCTTATCCCGTTTCTCGTCGTTCGTTCCTTGAAAGATCCACTCCATGGAACGCGCTACAAGTTGTCGATGCCGATATGGTCGACCTTCGCTACTTCTGGCAAGGATCCCTTGCGGATTATTATCGAACATCCTCCTGCTACTGGACAACTGCAACGTTACGTTTCTAGACATTTTAGATACAATTTCTCTCTTTCTTTCGACTGAAATTTTTACCATTCGGTTTTCCTCTTAAATACCACTGTTGGAGAACTTCCGTTTTGTTAAACAGCTGTTTGGGAAATTTTTTGCACACGATGCAATAGATATTTATACAATAGAATACTTTCTTCGCATATTTTTGTAAATAAGAGAAAATGTGAGGTGTTGAACGTTTGTAGCGATTAAACAATCGAAAGTAAGATACAAAAAGAAATGGATGAGAAGAATCCCGCAAATTAAATTCTCTAAACATGTATGAGAACTTAAAAAACTGTAGGTAGTAAACGATTTTTTAACATTTCTTTATATAATACATTATTCTTATAATTCTTTATAAAATACGAATTATCATAGAATTTTAAGCGAAACGAAATTTCGATAATTTTCAGTTAAATGTAATTTTCACTAAGCATTATCTCCTATTTTCTCTTTAATAAAAGAAATACTTTTTGGACAAAACACTGAGCTTGGAATATTATCTAATACACGGTATCGATAAATTTAATTTCTTTGGAAGGGTCGTATTCGCGATTAGGATTTCAATTTCACATCGTCAATTCAAGGTTCGTTATAAGGGTCTTATAATGATTGGAAGTAACGAACAGGATTTTTCAACCTGTTTTGCCATTTCATTAAGGCTACATACTGAAATCGACACGATGTCGCTGCAAGAGGGCAGATATTTGAGTTTCTAATAGGGAGGGATGTGCACCGATACCTGTTACGTAAACTCAGTTACAATCTAACTCTACTTTGATCACCTGCCAAATTAATATTGACCAGCCAGCTCAAATAAGATAGAGTTCACGTGATTGAAGACACACTGTCAAACGTAAATAAGAATACTCGCTCCGTCTGTATTGATAATTAAACTGGATCAGCAGTAAAATACATAGATAAAAACTGTTCTTCAGAAATGATATATTTTTTATTCGTTCTTTTTCTACACATTCAAAATATTTAATTTCTCTTATCTTTAATTGAAACATTTTTTTATATTTATATTTCTGTATATTTTGTACATATCTGATCTTCGTTTCATCATCATTATCTTGGTATTATTTTATTTTACTGGTCAGAATATTGGTTATAATTAAAATAAATTTCTGTGTTTACTATAATATATGTGTATAACGTATTAAACTTTGTTTATTTTTTAACAACATATGAAGCTCGTGAAATGTTAGCCTCATATTTTTAAATTAAGTAATATCAAATATATAATATATAGGTATATTATTTTAAGATCAAAAATATAGTATATGGAACTATATTAAAAAATAATTTTCTACTCTGTGTAATTTTTCATGTTAATAACGTTAGAACTCGATAGCATAAGATTATATATAATATGGAGCTCTTTCAACCTTTTTGCAATCTTCGATCAATTTATTATCTAAATTTTTCATATCTAATTCAATAATTTCTAAATTTCATTAAAAGTCAATGTTCATTCTGCCAGAGGACATTTGTATATTTCTAGTAATAGGTAAAATAATCTATATCTATAAAATTAATAAAACAGTAGAAAGGTTGTGTCCGTACATTGAATAGAAAAAAAATATATATAAAATAGTCATCCAGGCACGGATCATAAGCTATGGTGTCCAAAAAGCTAATTTATTGAACTTTTGTCTGTCTATTTGTCTGTTTGTATTCACATCACGTGAAGGCTACTGAACGGATTTTGATGGGGGTTTCTCTGTTATATAGCTTAGTGTCCGGGGAAGAAAATAGGGTATGTTTCATCTTGATCCATTTTGTAGAAGTCGCTTCGCATCTGAGTTATGCGTGTTCCCGTGTTTGGTTCGAGTCAAGCAAGGATGGTTATCATTTGCGCCGTATTTTTTCTGAAATCGAACTTTTTTTATAATTTAATGTTTTTTATTACTAACCCTGACTCTAACTGTTAGTATGAAAAATATGTAGATATTTTATTCATAAAAGTTCCTGCACTATCAGTTGAAGATTAACTTAAACGCTATCATGTGCGAAAGTTCAGCATAGCGCGTCTTTCTTAAAGTAAAAAAATGAATAGAACTAAGCAAGTGGAATTAAATGTTTTATTGCTATCCAATATTGGATGGAAAGTAGAAAAATTATTGTTTGCGGTGATTATAAATAATAACATTGCGATCGAATTATTACGGGAGAATAATAAAATAAAGTTCACAAACACACACACACACACATATATAGGGTGAAATTTCCTCAATAGTAATCCTTAAGGGTTAGCATCATCTCCGCAAAGACGAACGACCATGTAAAGTCACAGAAATTTCCCTCATAACATCCGAAAGTCCGTCAATTAGCTTCCTAAAAAATGCATAAAATGAGAAAATTATTCGCTCGTTTTTAATTAATCGCGCCGGTTTATTGCAAGCGACTGCTTTATCATTAAACTTTCAAGCTTAAAACGATGCTGTGAATGAATTTAACCGTAGTGGCACAGCCTTCCAAAATCGCGAACGAGGAAACGCGGTGAGTTGGATAGGATTCGAGTCGTTTAACTTTTCGAAATGATGTGATTAAATATAATCTGGCGCTACTCGTGAAATTAAAGGGCTCGGCGAATCGTGTGCAGGACAGAACGCGCTCACGCGGTTAATTGACTCTGAAATTACGAACAGGGGTGATTATCAATAGGTAAATAGTCCGACCAGTGTCCCTTTGACGGTTTCGATTGCCATAGGAAGAAAGTACCTCTCGTTACGCGGACGGCTGCCGCGTTTGAAAGCGCGTATAACGCAAAGTACGTATTCGAAGCTTTGAGTATCTGCCGGAACAGATGACGTACAAATCCCGAGATTTAAATGATTTTGTTGAAAGGAATCAGCTATTGACGCAACGGTTTATGATGCGGCTATGGTAAGAGCTTATTTTGGAGTTCGGGGCTTCCGATTGGTGACAGGATTTTGTTGAAAGATTAGGATATATGTATGTGTTTTGACCAACTTGCAATAAGCTTAATTATATATCTCTTCAGGGGTTACATCCGCGATTTTCATTTGAGTTTTTACGTATAATATTTCCCTTTGTAATGCGGGTATAACTTGTCGATCAAAAATGCTCATTTTTTTTCGAATGCTAGAATTTTCTCAACTTTTTATTTTTTTCTGAACAAATATAACGTCTATGAATTGAGGAAATATTGATATCTATGAATTGATGAAAATATTTGTCTAATTTAAGGCAGCCTCCTTGTACCTCAAGAAGAATTAATTGTACATTATTGATACAATTTTGAAGAAAAATTCGTAGTTAGTTACTTTCAAAGCTATTGTTCGATAAATCACAGTAGATCTTTGAATCGGAGCTTAGAGCTTAGAATTTCTAGAAACATGCTTTCTGCTCTTTTATACGTTGTGAATATATATGTCGAAAAATATATTGTTATCAAACTTTCTTAACTTAACACCTTGATCACAGGAATTAGTTTCTCAGTAAAAAAGATTTAACCCACATTTATTCAGAATATTTGGAAGAGTCTATCTCATAATGTTTTCAAAGATCAATTATAATGATTGTAGCAGTAAGTTATATAATAATGAGTTGTAATTTCAAGTTGTCGCTTATTATATTTTTTCCATACTTTCTTCTTTTAAAAATATCCTAAGGATTTGAAATATTCCGTGTTAAAAAAGGCTATTTGCTGAATCAGTATGTTGGAACAGGAAACATTTATCTATATAATATGAACGAGCTAAATAAAGTTATATATGTTAACGAAGTTCTTGAGAGATTATTGGAAATTGCATAGCAAAATTGATTATAACATAATTCAATTAAAATTCAAATTCATCAAATTGTGTCAATAGCTTACTTTCATTTATTCAACCTTTTTACTGTTTACTTTTATACTTTTATACTTTAGACGATGCTTTCGAATCTTTTATTTAATTCTAACATATTAATATCTCTCTTCTCATATAATTGTTGCTGCATAAAATCTCTTGCCACATATATTACATTTTACACTATTTTAATTTGATACGATGTGATAAAAATATCATTAATAAGCAAGAAATTAATTAATTTTAATATCAATAAATTTATGAATCATGTACTTATGTATAGTCAATTTAATATCTTATCACTTTACTTGGTAATTGCATATCACTTATTACATCTCGACTGCGTGGGAATTCTCAAATTTATTCACCAAGAACTTTAAAATTAGTTTGATTGCCTAAACTCGCATTTCTCCAATTAATGTTACCATTTGCAGTCAGATTGAAACCCTCCTCGACTTTGTTGGTTTTATGCGCGGTATGCAGACTACTTTTCAAAGAACAGAAATTTGATTAGTAAATTAATTTAAAGGTTTATTAAAACAGAACAATCGATTGATCTATTTGCGATTAAATGAAACATTGATAGTAGCCAGAAACTGAGTTTGACAATAACCGAAAATTCTACTAAATATCTAATATTTATCGTACGAAAGTTTTTCGAAAATTGAACTCAAACATTTTATGAAGAGTAAGAACATTTGCGAAAGAAATATAAAAGAACATTCTTTCCACACTGATTCTATGTAAGTCAGCACAAAAAAATATGTTTCAGTGTCAGCTACGTAATAAAAGATATAGGTTCCTAAAAATTTAATTCCGATATTTCCAAGTCTTTCGGAACTGTTCCATCCCTTATGGCATTCTATTATAACTTTTACATGAAACGTTTATCTATATTCTCTATAGTTTTCGAAATATTAAATAAGGTGTACACACTATATATTCAAACAGAAAAGCACACAGTATATTCTTCGTCCATTTTTCACGTCAATTTTCAATAACTCATTTTTTACTATATAACCACTTTCGCGTTCAATTAAATTAATTTCACGCAATTTTAAATACTACACAAAGTATCAACTTCGCACAAAAATGCACGTAATATGCGAAAATACGCGAAATATTACATATAATAATGCTCTTATTATTATATTCAGAAGGAACAAGTAAATCGCTATTTATGTTCGACATCTTCAATTGCATTCGGAGAAATATGAATTTTCATAAACGCAAGCAATCCACTTCTTCGTTTCAACTTCTCCACAGGCGTAAAAAAAAGAAAGAAAAAATAGAATCACTCTCCCGTTACCGTTTCTACCCTTCGTTCCCTTCATCCCTCGGTACTGAAACTTCTTACATCGTCCTATATCACTCTGGTCGAGGAAAAAAGAGGGTGCACTTCTCGAAGATTACCAGCCCTCGCAGAACAGCCGCGTGCATCATAGCCGGCGGCCGTTCTACACGGAAACGTGATCCTCCTTCGGAAATAGCTAAAACGGCGGGAAATTCTTCCGAAAGTGGCGAACACCAGATGCACCCTGTCGAATATTCGTACGTACGTCATCGAGGAGCTTTATTTATGACGCGTCCCTCGAGTACAGACCATGCTGCTCTGCCTCGTATTAAATCATGCTCGTTCGATTTTTAACCCCTCACTGCACGCGCAGCTATTAATTTTCATTAGGCATCGGCAAAATTAGGATCGTTCGCCAGCGGGCCAGGCTTTTCTCGGCTTTTTGGTCGTAGCAAAACAATCTGGACGAGACAGCGGACAAGGTAGATGCACGCGAACGATTTTATCCCCATCGATTCCCTTCCCTGCTTTACATGGCAATCGTGGCCGTGTAATTTCGAAATATCATCGCGATTGGCTTTGGTGGATCGTTTGTTTCATGATCATTCGATCCGAAATACTGCAATGAAAGATAGATTTGTAGTGTTTAATTCATACGTGGTGGTCCATGCAACTGGGTCAAGCTAGCAGTTTCAGGTAATAGATGGAAAAGGATTTTATTCGATGAAGTTAAATATTTTCGGATGATGTATGATCTGGAGTATCCGTCAGTGCCGGGAATAGCGGCGTACCGGAGATTCGAAGTTCATTTCAATTTTTTTTAATGGAACTATCAAAGCTTCTTCTATGCTTCAAAAAGTGATCGGTTTAAAAAATATTTCAGCTTTAGTTTTGGAAATCTCGTCGTATCGGAGACAAGGGAAAACGTAACGTTACTACTCTTGTGTTCATTTTGTGGGACATTTGTGTAAAAAAAATTAGAAACTTTGAACTATAAGTATATAAAACTGAAATATACCGATAGACTGATGAAAGAGAGGTCTATTTAATTGATGATGGAATCTCATACAATTTTTGATATAGATCAAAAGAATGTACAACTCGCAAAATTCGAAAAAAGTTGTTACTGGCGATCGTGTGACAACCAATCTATCAAAAATTATCAGCGAACTCCAGAGATGAGAATTTTTACGATTTCATCTACCAAAATATTTTTCAATGAAATTTTATAATAATAAAAATTCCCACACAATTGTTCTAATGGATATTTTATCATATATATATATGATAATAAGGACCACAGGACTCCACAGAAATGTTCAGAATTGTACGTATAAATCTAATTTTAACAAATAGAAAAAGAAGTACGATTAAGAACAAGAAAAATGTAAATTAGCTGTACACTCGAAGAGATAAAATTAGAGAAATATTTGTAATGCATAGAAAATTGTTCTCGTTATATAATATATTATCATATTCGATGAATTTATAACATAACTCGCAAGTATTGAAAGCCCGCATTAAATGCTCACCATTTAAATTAATCCCGTATTCACGGATCGTTTCGTTATAATCGAATAATACTTAACTTTGAAATAGACGTTTCATTTCGTACTTCAAAGCATGACCGTACTTAATCATTTTAAATCGTTACGAAATAATAATAATAATCAATATATATTTTACCCGAATCGAATTCAAAGTTAAGCTATTGATCAATTATGTATAATAAAGTCATAAATGTGCCAGAGAATTGTCTGGTATTCTTAATTTACGAATTTACCAAATCATAAGTATTACAATAATACCTAACGCAATAACTCTCATCATCAGTATATTAGTACGTTCACATGTACAAAAATTATCCACCAACAACAATTACAGTCATCGATAAAATTCATATATATACGTAAGAGGACCATTTTTGTCTAAATAAAGCGTATAATAACATATCTATTTGTAACATATAAAGTAATAATAGAACAACTTTTATAATAGAACGTCTTCGCATAGGACACACTAACTCTACAGTAAAATTTTCCAGCAGTTAATTTTAATAAAAATGGTCCTGCTGTATGAAACCATAACTCTTGTGAGCGACCATGTATGAAATTATTATATCTTTCTTATCGGGTTTCAATATTCTACGATTACCAAGATTCTGTACTAAAAAGACAAAGAAGAAAAAGCTGGAGAAATGAAGTAAATCGTGAAAATTATACTCTAATCCTTCTCCTAATCCCTCTAAGCAATTCGTCATCGTTATTCGCCTAATAAACACTCTTTTTATTCTTATATCGAATCAACAAGACAGTTTAAATTCACGGATGTATAATCAAGAATTTTCACTGAATTTGCAAACTTGAGTTATCGTCGAAAATAACAAGAATATTTGTCGAAAAACATTATCGCAAGGAATGACCGAAGATATCACTACTATTTACATTTACCTTCGATCACATCGAACGCCGTTATTCCGCGTATAATGAAAAGGTAGCGCAGAACAAAAGATCAGCCATAGTTATTTTCCAATTCTTTTCACGCGTTATTGTTCCGCTGTTCCTTTTTCATTGAAACATATTCAGCGTTGTCGCGGCTTTCGCGTGAGAAACCCGATCGAAAAAAACGAGAAACGAAAAGAATCCTTTTGGATTTCCAGTTAACGAACAATTTTCACCAGCCAACGAACCGGTGTTCGATATATCGCGCCACGAAAAATTGGCGCGGCGAATTGTTAGAGAATTGTTAAAGCGCAAGGACGAACGTCGTAATGTCGATACTAATATCGGCGAACAAAGAGTAAAACTGCTGGTATCGCGAGCACGTAACGATTTTCCTTCGGGAATAATCTGAAAAACAGGAGATTCGCCCGTGATACGCACGAATACGCTTGTTTGAATTATGTGTCGGAAATATTACTCGTTCGCAGATGTTTCGTGAAACGTATTTGTAGGAAATCAACATACTCGTTTTAATGGTGGCGCTGTTGTTATTTACAACTCATAAAGTAGAATATTACTCCCATTAGAGGCTAATTGTAGAGTTAGGAATTAAGCTTCATGCTATTTGAAATGGTGTAAGTCGATTCATTAGTAGTTTTAACAAGATAGCATTCTGCTTTTATTATTAGGAAAAATTAATCGTACTTTCTCAAGTCACGAAAATGTGTCGCGACCAAAAGTAAAGTTACAATTTAAGTAGCTATAAAAGTAAAGGAATTATACTTCTAAGAGTAGAGGTACGGTAAGTAAATTGGAATTCTCAAAATCTTGACTTACACCGCTATGATTTTCAACCCATTATTGTAAAGTTTTGAAAGTCGGGATGTTTATGTTGTCAGTTTGTCAAAAGAACGACAGAACTTGGAAAAATAAGTTTCTCGGATAATCGTTCGAGACAAATAGTTTAGAGTAGAAAATTATTAATAAATCGATCATTTGGCGGTGAAAAAGTTTGCTTTCTTTTATAATAATATCATAATTTAGGTGCTAATCTTAGAGTGTTGGGGTTCTTGATAAACAAATTTCTACTATTACATATTATACATCGTTGCTTACAATTTAAAAAGATATCAAAACAAATTTTAAATTCTGACATTTTTCTCGTTATTTCGTATAATTTCATTGGATAACTAATGAAACAACAAGGAACAAATAACAATTTTAATGAAGTTTACCTAATAAAATTCTACTGTATTCTGTTTTATCGAAATACTGACAATAATTCCAACTTTATACTATACAATATTTAACGTATTATAATTTTTTCTAAAATTATCCATAGTTTTGCACAACATTGCTCTACAATTTTCCACGAATATTAAAAATGCAGGAATTTTCGAAATTCTATAATAATCGAAGTAACAGCTACCCAACTATTATATCGCACTAATAATTTAGCTTTAGTCGTTCGCAGAGCGCGTATATCATTAGAATCTCATAGCCCATGAAAATGCACGAAAACATATTTCAAACTGGCCGGTGTGTAAACGTTAAATCAAAATTTAATGCGGCACGTGTACAAGCCACGATAAATTGTCCATTAAAATCAAACAATACGATATACGTTGCGGTCACACGAACTCATTACACATCGCCAGTCTCGATTAACCATCGAAATCACCGCCGATTAATAATCGCGAATTAGCACAAAGGAATGCTGCAACCTCAATCGTAAAATTTCAATTTTCATTTGCAAGATTCATCGCCGTCCTCGAGTTTCTATCGATTTATGCGACTCAACGTTAATTATATTCATGGCAATTAGAAATTTCGCCGATTGTTTATTGCAAGCGAGTGAACGTCGAATTCTAGAAATTTCACGGGATGGAAAGACAAGCGTTTGTGACCAAGGTTCCAAAAAAGACATTATGGAGTTTGGACAAGGCCAAATTGACCAAATGTATCTCGAGAATGTCTATATGCATTGAAGTGAATGAAGGAAATAATGAAATGGAAAATCAGAAGAAGGAATGAGAAATCCGAATTAAGGATTTTATGCCAATTAATTACTTATGAAAAATTTTACAATGCAAAAATGCAAAGAATGCACGCAATATAGAAAAATATACAAAATATGTAAAGTATACGATCTACTGCAATATTTACTAGGTAAAACGATTTTCTACCCGAGCGTCATCTTTTTAATTATGTTTATAAAAATATGAATTTGTAACTCACCGTGGCGATTGAAAACTTGATGTTTGACAAATTTTAGATTCTCTTCAAGTTTAGGATCGGATATTTGGAATCTTCTAGAATTGGGACATGAATCTGAAGTCACGCGGCCTTCGAACTCCCAAATGGCTTTCGTCCATCACAGTTTCACCTCCTTTTAGCTTCTTGTCTCACGATCCCTTTATTTCCACAGTATTTGTATATTTATCTGGTATCGCTGTGACATTTCGTTGTTAAAACTGTGATTCACGATTTTCCTCGGCCTTTTCATTATTTCGGCGATATCGCAATAAAAATTCCTACTTTGTGAATATGAATAAAAGGAGAACGTGTCTGTGCATCTCATTCAAGTCGATAATAATCAATATAAAATTCGACTTGATTTAAAAAGCCAATATCGACAAACATGAAATGCAAAGTGGTCATTTTAAGTATCTTCTTTCAAGATGCTCCAAAAACATGATAAAACGCGAAACTTGTTGTATCTTACATAAACGAGGTTGAATAAGACGTACAGTGAATTACGATAGTATTCATAACTTCCAAATTGTCGACTCTGAACTTATTATTTAATGATACAAGATACAAATTTTTGGTAGTGATAATGTGCGTTGGAACAACCAAGTTTAGTTATTATTTAATTGTAAATACCAGCGTTTCTATGATTTTGTTTCATCGCCTTTAGAAGCGAAATCAATTTGTAAAATCACGAGACACCCCGTATATAAGCATCTTAATACCCTTTAGAGGATGAAAAGTTGCATCAATTAAGAATAGAACGTCAGTAATGGAATCCTATAATTTCGTTTAAAAAATAGACGCAGTTGCACTCAGATGCGGTGAAAATAACGTGTCGGAAACGAGTGAAATTAATCGGAGAATATTTTTCATTCCATATCATTTCATTTTGTTCTATGAAAGTTTTAATGATACAGCTTGTCCTACTTGCGTGGGTATTCTGTGTACACTTGTGATTTGCGATTTGCGAGTTCAGTTCTGGCATACGTAAGTAATGTATTCGTCGATAATTCGCTGAAAAAACGATTTCACCTGCGACTATCTCATAAAATCGGCAAACTTACAATGCCACGGGTTTTCCATCCAATGTACGTTAAATCTGAGAAATTCGAACTTTTTAAAGATGCAATAGCAACGGATATCGATTTTCGTCCCTTTCGGAGATTATGACGAGGTTGAAAATAGTAAGAGGTGGAATAGCTGATCGTAATGTTTCCGCTGAATAAATATGAATATAAATAGCGTTTTTTAAGAACTAATAGCGTAAACATCTAAAACAATTTGTGATGTATCCAAATTTTCTATGGAATTCGATCTTTCAGTTTTAAAAAGATAAAAACCGTTTTGTTGTATTTTTTATTTTCGAAACAAAAGCGACGACAGCGTTCTTAAATTTGTACTTTTAGGTTTAACATAGAATTGTCGTATTCTACATTTCAGAACATTTTATATCTAAACTTTAAGTTTCTTTCTTCACGTCACGATTTATTATTCGAGTATTAAATCTAAAATCAATACTTGAACACTCTACATACTTTTATACATCAATTAGCAAGCTTCTAATTGTTACGGCGTAATCAAACTATTAATATCATGCGGATTTTAGAATGAAAGTTTATTCAACGTATTTGTAAGTCTTCGTGTTTCAAATTTCTATAAATCTACACGTAGCATGATGCCCCTAATATTAGTAAACCACCTTCGAAAAGTTCGAAAACTAAAAACAATAAAAAAGAACGGAGGTTATAAAAAAAAGGTAAATTCGGCTCATTTAATTTGCAAATTAAAATCATTCGAAATAAAACCGCAAGTTTTTTTACGAGAAAAAACGAATGGTCAACGATTAAGAACAGTTTAACGTCTGTCTCGTATTCGAAACAGTAACCTGAGTTTAATTGCTCACTAATTTGACTGGAGCTCGAGCAATTTAGACGTTAACTGACTATTGCTGGATGCCTAATTGCTTCTAAGACTAATTAATTTAAGCCAACTAATGCCAAAAGCTTGACTGCTTCCTAACTGTTTGAAGCTTTACTGATGACTTAACATCCCAAAATTTAACCAGCCACACCATCAAATTATCTATGACAACACCAAACATATCCTTAAAGAAAACCAACAAATATTATAATTGAAAAATTACCAATTAATATATCTCAAGTATCGTGTTTTTGTCATTTACATATCTTCTAAATTAATTATTAGAGAACTAATAATTATTTAGACGTGAATTTTTACCATGGTAGTTAATTTTGTAATTACACAATATTGAGATTAGATCTTTTACGATCAAAAGCAAAGATAAAAATATGATACGAAATATAATAAAGATAAAAAATACAAGAAACTAAGACATGAACGACACGATAACTGCTCCAAAAATGAAACCAATTGAAAAAGATTAGAGCAAGCTCAAACTGATGGGAAAACAACCAAAAATAAACAAAATAATTGAAAAGCTGTGATTCTTAGCCACATTAATTATGCATACGTCAATAATAACCCTGTCATTATCGAATAGCAAAATAGTGATGAAAAAGTGGATACACAATATCTGTTTTAGAAATGATCAAAGTTTAAAAATCGAATATCTTAGTAAACCCAATTTGATACAGAAATATAGAAATAACAAACGATAAATAATTAAAGGCACGAAAGTAAATCGAATGTCTGATATAGAAATACACGAATGACCAAAAATAAGAAAGAAAAGCAAATAACCAAAGGAATTTGAACAGAATCGCAAATATTATCTATAAACACAATAAAGAAACACAATATCCGGTTCAATAATCCAAGTATTCATAATGACCAAAATAAATTAAGCTTATATTAGGTTCTAGTATGTGTCTCTCAGAGGCCAAACTGATCATCTCCGAATTTTATAAATTAATTTTTATTAATTCTCTAGAAAATTCTTTATGGTGATAACATCAAGAGTTACTTGGATCCTATGGTTTATATAGACGTAAATGTCGTTTTATTTTGTTTTCATTTTAATTTTATTTGCTTCTGCCTGAAGCAATGCTCCAAGTTCTTTAATATTCTACTTTTCTTTTATGAGTTTAAGTTTAGTCATTCTGCATAAATAAAATTAATATACAGTGGGTCAAAGAAGTATTTGCACACACCCTTATTTTCGAATGAGGCACTTTTTGTCAAGTTTTATATTTAATTTTCATAATATTAATTTTTTGTAGTCATATGAAAGTATGAATTATTTATATATATATACACATATACTACTAAATGATACGAAATTGCATATACTTGTACCTAATTACTTACTATGTAAATGTGCTATAATAAATGCGATAGCGTGCAAATGCTTTTTGTAGCTACTATAATTTCTAAAAAGGATACTACTGATAAACGTACTATTCATGATTGTCTTCTTAAATTTTCTTTTAGCCATATCAGCCTTAAAAATAAAAATCGCGGTAGTCCTACGAAGAGTTTTTAGAATTCAAACCAAGAATATTTTTCAAAAATAATATCTATTAAAAATCTCCTACTCAATGACGATAGTGTGTGTTTTAAAAGAATTGGGAAGCGAAGATAAAAGTTCCATGGATCTGATCCAACAAAATGAACTTTTCATTCTGTAATTACGTACAAAAAAAAAAAAAAGGAAAATCTCCAAGCTTTATCTACTTTTACACGTCTCAGTGTGTACTTCCCATAATAGAAAAACCCAAGAACAAGCAAAAACGTAAAAGGTAGAAAAAGTAAGTAAACTAAAGCCTGACTGATAGAGGAATTTCTAATAACGGGAGCAACGAATTGATTAACCGTGTAGCACAAAACGATCCATCGTGGAAGGAAAAGGGGGTTAATGCCTGGAATCTCATGCTGCATTCAATCTTACTTTTCCCGATCCCATCACGAGATTACGTTTAATCAAACGCGTCCGCATTCACGCTGGAAACCATGACCAGGCTCGTTCGCTCGTTGCGTGAATGATACCATGACCGGGTTGTATGCTGCTCTCCACGACAATCCCGGTCGGTCCATTGAATCCCGCTGCGAATAAAAGACATAGGACCACTGCCCATGAAGCGTCGTTTCACACAAGCGTATGCGTGGTCTATTAAACGTGACGATACGTCTACGTTGGTGCTCGGTCTACGAAACGTACGGTAAGACGCGCTCTTTGTAACATTATTAAAATGTCGAGCGATGAGAAAGACGCTTTCATCCTATATCGCTACATTCGTTTATAGCTGCAACGTATAGCGCTTCGCTACTGACAATGTTAACGTCGGTCTTCATCACGAAAACGCGTAGCGACGAAAACGGTTCGCTGCTGTTTCGTGGACAGGTGCACATTGCTTTACAATGACCGTTACATGGAAGCGTACCGTTTACATCAACGCGTCTAACTCGCGTCTATGAAGCAGGGCCATAGAGTGGGCGCGCCAGTAGTAACGTAATCAACGGTGAACTAACTCCATTGAAAGTT
Source organism: Bombus confusus (assembly GCA_014737475.1). Taxonomy (NCBI): domain Eukaryota; kingdom Metazoa; phylum Arthropoda; class Insecta; order Hymenoptera; family Apidae; genus Bombus; species Bombus confusus. The sequence continues at coordinate 6,254,799 of JACXIV010000002.1, read as the reverse complement.
ACACAGCGTGGCATCCTCGAAATCCAAGTAACGAAATCAGCTGCGATTTCCTTTTTTGACAAACGGTCCGAAAAGCGGAAATTCTACCATTCGAGCGTGCGTTACGACGCGCCGCTTTCGTAACGCTCGATTTCGGCTAATACGTGTAATGTACTCGGCAGGATGAAAAAGGAGAGACGCTGCGGACCTGAAACAATGCGATTCAGCAACGAATTCCACGATCGATATTTTCTTTCTAGTAATCCCTGTGTGGGAATAAAAGTTTGGTGTGAAGGCTCGCAACGAGTCTGGCTAACAATAAGCGTGGTGGGATCTCGAAGGTGAAAATATTTGAAGGCCAGAAAACGAAGAAAACGCGACAAGTCTATTTTCAGGCATTTTCTGGAATACGTGACCGCATTCAAATTGATTAAATTTTGACCTACGCCATTACGATTGTTCAATCAGTCATATGCAAATAAGAAGATAGAAATATTCTAGCCATATACAATGATCAGTAATGGGTTTCTGATATTTCTGAAATGTTACGAGTTTCTGAAATGAATCATTCACGCCGTAGTTGATTGCTTATTATCTTCTTCGATAATTTTCAATCTCATGGATTGAAACTGTAGTCCAAAGTCGAATTAAACTTATATTTAAGCTTCAAGTTGTATTTATCATAACCCACGATGAGATCCTGGCTAGATCTCCCTCTGCCTTATTTTTTTCTTCCTTTTTTCAATTACAATCTTTCCTACGTTGGTTCGTAGAAAGTTTGTAAAATTGAAAACTTTATGTTTCGAAACAGGAGAGATAGCGACGAATATTTTACATTATCGCGTCTTGTTTATTACGTTAGAGAACCGATAAAAAGAATTTTACGCGCTTCAGCAAGAAATTTAGAATAAATATTAATTACATATATTTTGGATTAAAGTATTATAAAACATTTCCGATCTAGTTTTCAAGTAGGTTGGAAAAGTTTTCATGTAATTAGATGTGAAAATATAAGGAAGTTTTCGTATAGGCGACAAAGTAAATTTGGAAAGAATTAACTGAGAACAAGATAAGGAAAAGAGGACCTAAGCGTAATCAGAAAATTGTGGAATCAGAAGTGAATTAAAAGTCACTTCCTTTATTTGTGCACGTAAAGCTGAATTTCAACAATGTTAAATATTATTAAGTTTCTGTATATGTTATCTTTAGTTAAAATTTTACATTTCCTCTACGTAACTAGAATAAATTTGATATAAAATATGAACCTATTATGATTCTTGAAATGATACCACTGCACTGGTAAAAAATGAAAATTAGGGAATGATTGATTAAAGTTAATTATAGTTTCAATATCTGTTCCAAGCATTTTTCGGTACAGAGATATTTTACAGAATATATTACAATATAATATATGCCACATCATTCACATAAAAAATAATTTCAATATTTTTCTCAATATTTTAAGAAAATATGCGATACTAATAACAAACTGCATTGTAATATAGGTATACTACTGACAAATGAATCTTTAAACCATAACAAATGTTCCATCAAAATCATATCCGGATTTATGGCAATAAAAATAAAAAAGGAACAATAAATTTAAGAGTCCATAGAAAACTTGTTTTAGTCGATTTAAACTAATTAATAAACGTTTAAGCCATGAGCAGTAGCACAACCATCGATTTTCGTCACATAAGTAGCATAAGTGAACGATACGTCAGACACGTTAAAATCAACTCATTCGTATCATTAATCGTGCAAAATTTTTTATCTAAAAGTAAAGTATTGTTCTACAACAATACCTCGGGTATGGAAATGGAACACCGAATTTTAGATTGGCCTAAATACGACACATGAAAGATACAAATTGAAATAACAATTAAAAGAAGAGGCCGTAAGTTCGCTCGACTTCTGAATGCTAACTGTTGCATATAATTGCACACACAGTACATTACTAATATGTTGTTATTAATATATTAATGTATTAATAATATATACTAGTGTAATATACTAATAGTAAATACTACTAATAATAATATAACTAATTTGGTACCCATTATGAGATGTATATGGTTATTTAAAATACCATATTTTATGGCCTGTTGTATGCGAAGTGAAATGTAAATTTTAAGAAGAATTGAAGAATAATGTGATATAATATAAAAACGCAGGTTTGTCCAAACCCAAAAGGGGAGGACTACGTAAAACGAGTAACGAATAACGATAATAAATAATATCAATTTGCAACATATTTAGAATATAGAGTTCAAATATTTAACTAGTACTCTCTCATAGTATCGCTAATAATCTTCTAATTAATAATTATGGTAAATTATCGACATTAAATTAATCGAAGAGCAACAAATCGAGAATAAGATTCAATGAAAGATCGGTTAGGAAGGATTCAAGAAAGGAATTATTCTTTACCGAAAATGAAACAGGACTTTCAATTTGTTATCTGTAATTTAAACCAAATTTTCAAGTGGCGGAGGGTATACATATAATGAAAAATGTATGACCGTATTTTGTATTGCTTTGCATTTGCCGCGTTTCGCGAAGTACGCTCGTGTAGATTTACTCGAGTGTCATGAAAGAAAGAAGTTCGTATTTCAACGCAGTCGCTGTTAGGAAAACGGCGCAGATTGAAAACAAACAGAGCAATGAATTTTTGTCATCTGCGTAGCGTAATCCAAGCCACCGCGACTTTGAATTTCAAACAACTTAATCTGTGAGTCTAAAATTACTATTGTCTTTCACCGGCAGTTTATTCGACCTTTGGAACATATTTTTCATTGTTGACAAAAGCTGGATAAACATTGTAGAAATATTCCAGAGATAAATCATATTCGAGCACATTTTATTTAAGCTACAAATAAAGCACAATCTGTTGGAATAATATGGTATAAATATCTTGGAATGATAAATAGGAATTAGTAGAAATAGATATACACAGTTATTTATAAATACATGCAAACTTTGGTCGATTTGTACTGAATGTTAAATATATGAATTAATAGCAAACTTATGGTCAAAAGCAATACTCACTATTTTCTTATGCAATGGTATATTAAAATTAGACGCACGATTAATTAATAAAATTAATTACACGATTTGCCGACGTGTTAACCTGTTTTAAAAACGCGTGTCATTGCGCGAATTAATCACAATAATCTCCCTATCAATTGGGAAGAAATTGATCTTTATCTGATGTATAAATTGATGATCAAGGAGCTGAGGATATGAGCTCAATGATCTCAAGTCAATTTTATCATATCACAATATTCTAGAATCGCTATAGTAAAGGATACATTCGTCCTGGATCTATCTACTTGTAATTTTCTAACTAAATTACAATCTAACAAGAATAAGCGATTTTTCGCATACTTTTTTAACGACCGTGTAGGTATATGCACAATGGACACGAAGAAACGTAATATAATGCGATATAATGGAATGAAACTTTTAGAAACTTTAATATAATGTGAAATAGTACAATGAGGGCGTTGAACAGATTAAGTAAAAATAAAGGGAGTATAAGGTACAGAAACTGGAGAAACCGAAGAGTCCACTTTTCGGAAAGAACGCTTAAATAAAATAATACTACTACCACTATTGCAATCTTGAAATAATAATTGTATAAAATATGTTCCTCCAAATTCCGAGCTCTCCAGTCCTTTTATTTTCAATAACAGTCTGAGATATTATGCACTCAGAGGATCTCGCAATATAAAATAGAAGCGAGTTTTCAGCAATTCTCAGAGATAGGTGCGAGGATTCAGAGCCCGAAGGAAATTCCACCATTATTCACCAGCATCGGAAAGGTGGATGTGAAGTCCTCCAGGGATTTGGTTTTAGAATCGGAAGGTAGAATATTTTCAAAAGCATTATTGTACACTTGGGAAGTACTATAGATCGACCTCTTGAAGCAGAGATATTTATTCAAAAAAATTACGAAGACAATTCAATAACACCGGTATTCAAGCAGGATTAAACGTTAAGAGAATAAGATGACTCGAACGTTTCTAAAGTTTGTTGAGTATACCGTTCATCCTAAGCCAGTAAGCTTAATTGAAAAGTAAGGTATATTAATAACAAGCGAAGATAATTCCAGTGTCGGGAAATCCTTCAAATTCCGATATTGAAAAAAATGAACATATCGACAAAAGTGAAGGGTATAAAAATGTTAAAAATGAACGTCGGAAGGATAGAGAAATTAAATACCCGCGGAAGCACAAAATTAATTTAAAGAACACGGAAGACGAGATAAACTATTGAAAATAAAAAATAATTCGGATTATAATTTTATTACGTCGATTTGATCGATGGTCCAATAGGTGAGTGATTATATTCCCCAAATAATTTTATTTATATCTTAATAACAATATGGTTACAGACAATAAGAGAACCGTAATCACGTGACTGAAATTACTAAAATTGTTTCACTGCAAAAGATGATAAAACGTACCTCTAGCTTATAGCGATTCTAATTATAATTTATAGTTTAGGTAATCGAAACATAAAAATAAAATTAATTGATACCTAAACCTCGATATTATAATTTACTCGGGGAAATGTTATTACGTAGTAATTTTCCCTCAGGATATACCGTACATTTGATTTGTTTGTAGAGTTGGACAGAATTTCTAATTAAAATTAACAGGTTTCGTGCCACCACCGATGACCCAGAATATCAAAAATGAAACGTCTACTTTGCGCGAAATAAAATTTTTTAATTATTTATCTAATGAAAAGACACATAAGACAAAGCTACATGTAAAACAATTTGTTAACGAAATAATGAAATAATTCATGGAAAATAATTTCCTTAGTAATTTAATACAATCATTTCAAAATAACTTCTAGCCACGTAAGACGATATATTATCCAAATAATCATTTTTCAAATATTTTATTGAAACGATGCTCGTCTCTGTCAATGGACATTATAAGCTCACCGAATATCAGATTATTTTTTAATGCCAGATATCTACATATTCTTAAAGATTGTCTATTAAAACTAAAAATAGTCTATCTATATTCTACCATTTTACGAAATGGAAACCGGAATATTTCACGGAATATTTAAATGGAAACCTCGAGGGTCTAAGATACATTAGCATATTTTGGGAAAAACGGATTTTAGAATACACTATCCTGTACCTAACGCACATCTTGAGTTCAACATTGTATCGCCTTCTGGCGAAATATCCGCATTCTAATACGATCTAATACGAACTAATACGATGAAAACAGGGACTGTAGAACCATACTTCGTAGTTAATTCAATTTTAACCGAAATGTGCTGTTACCTTATTCGGGGTTTCCATATATTTAATATCAAATAATTTCTATGAATTAATAGGAAACTAAAGGGCAACGACGTAACATGCGTGGGAACCGAATTCTCTGAGAAATGATGATTAATTTAATACTAAACGCTTTCCAGATAACATAGTAGAAACACTGATTTCCATGTTCGCTCGCTTGCACAGGTAATAAGACTCGTATTGTTAATCTAATTTAACACAGCTGAGTAACTGTATCAATACTGTGCGTATTCAATTTCAATACACGTCTGGTTCACAGGTCGAATAATGTCACCAAAGTTTGAGAAATATATGAATTATCGAAAATCGAGAAACGCAAATATTGACATTATCATTTCCCAATGAATGATATCAGGTTATGGAATTCATCCTGTGTCACCTCCTGAATGGAAATCGATAACATCGCCCTGCGCAGTTTAAAAAAAAACCGCTTCTGTTAGCCTGTTATAAAGTTAAAAAATTCAACCTCCATAAAATAGTTTCTAACAAAGTAAAAGTTCGCTTATATTACCCATCCCTTGATTTAACTTCATAAAGTATAATAAAATGTGGATGATTGACATATTTATTGAAAAAATTTGGATAATTCGTATATATAAGGTAATATAATATACAGTACGAAATAAACGTAATTTAGGAAGAATATCGCCTAAATTAATCCTCATTAGTGAAGTTTCATTATGATTATATTATTATGTACTTTCTGAGGTACGTGATTTATCGATTAGAAATTTCTGTCAATAAGAATTGTTCAATATCTTCCTCGTTTAACAAATTAAAAATACTTCAAGTGGAAAGGGTTAAACCTCTACCATAAATTAGAAATTACCAAAAGAATAAGCTCTACGTTTACGAAACTCATTGCACAATTCAATTTTTCTTCCTCGATTGTTCTCTCATTTTTAACAAACCAAAGTCCCGCACACTATGTGCCCAATCAACGATTATTTGTTACCATATTTGACCAATTAACGCGTACCCTAAACTATTAAAGAGCTAAAAAATATTTAAAACGCGTTCGCTTAAAACACTACCTCCCTCCGCGCTATAAATTAGAAATCAACAGAAAGAGCGTGTTCTTTTTTTTTTGTGAAATTTTTACAAAGTTCAATCTTTTTTCCTCGATCATGCTTCCATTGCCCTACGTTCTACACGCTCAATCAATCAGAGGACTCTCCCCTGCGCAGCCAAAAATTGAAATTTTTAAAATTCTTTCAAATGTTACCTTTTCCTACGCCATAAGTTGGCAATTAGCAACAACAAAACGTAACGAAGTGCGTGGTCGACTATTACAAAACTCTTCACACAATACAATCATCGTTCTTCAATTATTCTTCCATTTCCAACAAACCAAGTCCTACGTAGCAATCCTGTTCGTGTAATCAGTCAATCCACCCTACATAGCTGCCCTTCCGTATCTCATCTATGCAACCTAAACTATTAGAACGTTAAAAAATCCTTAACACTTCCCCTGTTCCATAAATTATCAATCGACAGCGAAAAAAACAACGCAAAATACGTGTTCTCTATCATTATGAAACTCGTCGCACAATACAAGCCTCGTTCCTCGATCATTCTGCCATTTCCAATAAACCAACTCTCTATTCTGCTCGACCAGTCAATCCATCAATCCTACGTATTTTTCCGTGTCTCCTCTACTACGCAGTTTAAGCTAATAAAGCTAATAGAATACTAAAAAAAATCCTTAAAACACTATCTTTCTCTACACCCTAAGTTATCAATTAACAAAAAGAAACAGAGTACGCTTTCTACCATTACAAAACTCGTCACACGACACAACCTGCCTCGATTATTCTTTAAGATCTTCAACGAACCAAACCCTAAATTCCAGTCGCTCTCCCTCCCCAGCCTGTCAATCAATCAACTCCACGTATTCTTCCATATCTCCTCTCCTAAACTAACAGAGTCCTAAAAAAATTCTAAACCCTTCCCCGTACCATAAATTATCAATTTATAACGGAAGAAAGGAAAAAAGGAAAACAAAGTACGAGCCATCATAAAACTCGTCACACAATACAATCCTCGGTCCTCAATAATTCTTCCATTTCCAACAAACCATCGCTCTACATTCTACATTCCACTCGTCCAATCGGTGAATGCACTGTACGCGCTCCACGCACTTTCCGCTCTCGCCCCATAACCATCAGTAACGTCAGGTTTGATACGGCCTGTACGTTCCGCTGGTGGTTCTAGCCAGAGGAGGCGTTGCGGCATCCCGCGGGGGTGGCAGTTTCCGGCGATTAACTAAACTTCGGATCGATATATTTGCGCGCGTGAAAATCGCCAGGCTCGCCTTTGTCTCTCGATCGCGGATTTGTTGTAATACCTCCGGGAAACTCGTAAATTAACGGGGCCGGCCTCGACTTTCGAGCAGTGTCACGCGCGCGACAGCATAACGCCGGATAAACCGGCACGCTGCGAACGAAACGTTACCAACCCCAATGAGAGAAAAAAAAAGAAATAAAAGAGAGAGGCAACGAGGAGAGAAAAAAAGAAGAGAATAGCCAGAGGGGGAAAAAACCTATTCGGGGACGGATTTCGAGCGCGTCTGAAACGTATTTTATCGGCCTGGTCGTCCAGGGTCTACTCCCTTTGTCCCGCTGTACTTTTTGCCGGTCGATATTGTTTTTTAATAACGGCACGAATAGAGACATTTATTATTTTATTTCTTCGCCCTCCGTCGTCCATTTTAAGGGGCAGATTTAAATCGAACAGCGTAATCGTTCGAGAAATTATTGCGACGACAGGGAATGTTGGCACGAGAATTTTTCCCCTTATGTATGCGTGTACGCTATCACCGATATATAGCTTAATATCCTGACATTTTGATCCATTATTAACACTATGCAAATTAACGATGAATTAGTTTGTTATTAATTACTCGTAGAAACATCATTTACTAACTTTTCACGAAATTACCACATTATAAATCTATCGTTTTGTTAATTGCCTGTTAAAAAATATAGCAATAATGCTTTTATATTTTACTATTTAGTATATGTACTGGAATGTACGTTTACTATTGAAATATTAATTGTTGCGCTGACATCGCAAATCTTCTAGCAGCGTAGAAGATCCATCTTAATCTGTCCTAGGATTCAGACGATAAAGAATTTGAGAATAAAGAGCTTATCGAGTAACAAGATATTTAGTTCTATAAAATTTGACAATCACGAACTTCAGTTTTGCAATTCCACATTTGTAATATTTTCAAAAATCGACTTGTCATAGTACGATTGTGTCTGTCTAATTAAATTATAAATTTGTGATCTTCTAATGATTCCAAGATCGTTAAAAATTCCTTCGTGACAGAATAGAATTAGATATTTGATAATAATCTTTTCAAAGAGTGCAGGTATTTCTGGATTAACGATGATCGATATTTGCAATAACTAGACTCCGGATGTTTATGCATTTATATGATAATTAAACGTACGAAAATTTACAGGATGCTCGTAACATGCAAAAATATACAGTAAAACAAATTTCTATGTAGATTCTATTTCTTTATTTGTATTCGTAAATATACAAATTTGCATAAATTACCAGTATAATTGGTTGTGAAATATTATGCTTAACACATATTATAGTTTAATTTGTTTGAAGTAAAATGTAGACGTTGTAGTTGTTGAATTCGTACAATGGTTTACCTTTATTTGGTGAATGACGTTTAATACGGTTGACGTTGATTATTTCTGCTATTTGTACGATCGAATATTATTTTACTTCCGGAAATTAACTATTGATATTTTGATCATAATTTTAATTGTAATTACAACGTTTTTTAATACGTAGCGTAAAATTTACAAAAATAATCTAATTTAGTTATAGTTGAAAATAATTAGAATAGTAAGAGATTTCTTAGCAGATTCGTTATTTAATTTTTATCTCGTTCTCAACTTTGATCGAGTGACATGAATAACTTTAAATTAGTTACACGGAACGCTTAAGGTAACGGAAATTTATTAAGTAAATTTATGAAATCTCATTTATATTTAAATCATGAAGAACTTAGTTATTCGTCAGTGATTTGAAAGAATCAATTGGATCAGAGATTGTTCGACACTGATCAGTTTAATACAATTTGATCTTTAACACGATGTTACTTTCTCAAAACCAACTTTTGCAACAAAAATATTAAACTCATTACGATTTATAACCCAGTAATCCAGGGAACCAAAGCAAAGAATTATTAAGAATTAAATCAAGTTCGTTGGCCATCCTTTTTTACGAAAATGTTTGATAAAATATTTACGAAATAATATCTCCTCACAGATTCATAAGAAAGAAATTACCTCGCAGTGTTCGAAAATTCAAAATTTAAAATTCAAAATTCAAGTCGGTGCAACAGGTATAAAGAACGGTATCACACGATTAACCAAAAATAATTGATTTTTATTTCGAATGTATTAAGTTATCTTACATTCCGTCCCAAACTGTCCAGTTCGTAAACGAGATTTATTTACATGGCTCTTTCTCTCTCTCTCTCTCTCTCTCTTTCGACTATTTTACAAATAAATATTCTTTTCCATTCTCATACTGTCGTTTCTTGGATGCGCACAAACTACAATCGACTCTCGATTCTCTTTATGTGTCATGTCTGATTCTACGTTTCTTCAGACGAAATACTCGCAATGCGCTACGCAGTTCATTCTTTCTTTCTCGTTTCATATGCTTGCCTATCTCTCTCTCTCTCTCTCTCTCACTCTCTATCTCTTAAAAACAACGACGACGCAAATAAAATGTACAGACATGAAGTTCGCGAACGATAATACACTTCGGTGCTGAAAATACGAACGACTTTAACGACGCACATGTACGATTTATCTTTTCCTTCGCTACTAGCTATCATCGTTTACCTATAAATACAGAGGATGCGCTCGTACATACTTACTATACATTCTCACGCGCGGACACTGTAAGAATACGTTCGTTCGCAAAAACGAATCCGTATCAACGATCGTAAATATAATTGGTGCACAGTTAACGCATACGATAAATAGCTTCTATACACCGCGGAATTAAGTTCTCCGCTTATTCGAGATTTTCATGTACATTTCTCTTACTTTGGGATCTGTTGTCAGCGATCCTCCAACGTTCAATACTCGGTTATTATCTCCTTTATCTCGTTCGATTCCAAAGTCCCGTAACAAACGTTTCGACTTTTATTCGTGAATAGAATATTCGTTCCTTCCACTCTTATGCATCGTATATTCAAAAATTATAGAGTAGTAGAAAAAGAAGAAGATTACACGAAGTACACACAGTGTATGGAGACACGAAGTGGAGGAAAAATCGAGTGATCTTACAAGACGATTTTTAAAGAGCCTATTAATCTTCTAATTTAACGACTACGGGCGTAGTAGACGGGCAAAATAATGCCAGGTAGGCCAATTATCGGCGACATTGAGTAAAGAAGGAGTTCTTGTATTTAAATCAATTAACCTTTGACGTTTGAGTAGCGTTTGACATTCTATCTCGATTGATCTATATCGAGTAACCTACTTTTGAAAGTTCTTTGTGACTTCAATATTATATTTTTATATCCTTGTAACCAATAGCTAGCCTACGTTGACGTATTTTTAAATCAAATAAAAGGGTTTTTTAATTAAATTAAAAGTTGTTTTAAATTAAATTATAATGGCAAATGATATTGAAAACTGCAAAGAACTGAATGAAATAAAATATGGAGTCCAGTTGAAGGATTGGTAACGTCATTCGAAAGTAAATGTATTTTGTATTTTAGGATCTTCATAAAATCATTTACCGCCAATGCGTTAATTTTAAACGAACATTTTCGATCAGCGCAATTAATCAAATTTTTTTACACTTTCTCCTATCATCCGACTCTTGTACGATCGTCTTTCCAATATTATCAATTATAATATCGATTAATGTTAGTTCCTCCTTTCTGTAATCCCTTGTGGGTATGTAATATGGAATACAACGTTGACCTCGTCAGTGTGCGTCAATATTAACCAATTTCTATATTTCAATTTTAATTAGTCTAATCATATTTGCCAACATAGGATATTTTATCAATTAACCGAATCTCTTTAGCCACGAGATTTCACAGCCACGCACCGCTCCATTCGTTCCTCTATTTCAGAATCGTTGTAGGACAACGTTCGATCGATTATTTTACACGGACAAACTCACCGTCGGCAAGAAAAATTTATTCCACGATAGGTTACGAAGATATTGAATAAATTTCATGACATTCTCTGCCATTTCTCTTTACAAACCATGTTCATCGTTCTCAGACATCTATCAGACAAATAATAATTATCAATAAATGTCTACGAACGATATATCGCGATATTAACGCATTCTCCTCGATATTTTCTCTGTATTCGCATAATCCAGTGGCGCTATTATGTACATGTACTGAACTAGCGACGATTAAATACGAATAAGTTGGCGAGACCATAAACTCTTCGCTCGAAGCCACAATCAATTTTTCGTCCAGGGTCGACAATTCAAATTTCGAAAATATGCGCACGTATTTCCGGTCGATTGAACTTTTCAGAAATTTTACACGCTCGATATCAGCCAGTCATTCGACAAATCCACGCCCATTATTCTGTATGTGGTTTCGAACTGTGCGCGTTCTTTGTTCCTTAACTCGAAAATGAATTCGACATCTCGAAAGAACGTGTGCCACATAATCCGTAATTTGTATATTTTTTGAAGATCGCAATAACTTTGGAATAATCTAAAATAATGATGCAACAAATACATTCGTAGAAATCGTTTTACTACATTCTATGTTACATTGAAACTTATTTATTACTTTTGAAAATTATACCATCGTTTTCTCTCGAAACAACCGAGTTCGTTCGCATACATTTTTGACTGTAACGATAAACACTCAACGTATGGTCCTTCGTCTTTTAATAATGAAACGCGCTGCATATGTATATACTTACGTGCAACCACCGTAAACGAGCATCTACTAGCTTTTTTAGGGAGCTGCGTACGCATCCTTGGTAGACGGATGTTTCATTTTCTCAAGATTTATACCTTGTGAACAAAAATGAGTTTTCTCGTGGCTACATACTAGATGATTTTCAAAAATAGACTTCCGGCTTAGTGTATACGCACTGAAACGACTTTACACAGTAAACACTTTATTATACGATATATGGATGCACCTCTCGAGAACAAATCCTCGTATATTCCTTTTCTTTTTTTTTCCGATCAAGAATGATATACAAGGTATATAGAAAGACTAAAAACCGTTCAAATATTGGCATAAGCTATAGATCTACAGTCACGCAGCTGTTTCTTAAATGAACGAACTTATCTTCAACGAACGAATGGAAATTTCAGTGACGTTTTTATTAGGGAGACATATAGGTTGTGGGATAATATGTACGTAAAGAATTATGAACGGACGTGTACGATTGTACGCGCGATAAATGATGTATCGGTTTTGATCAAACACATATAATAAATATGCTTCTATCTTCAAGGAAATTCTTTATTTAAATAAAAAGTAATAAATGTCAGTAAATATCAAGGTTGAGAGAAAAAATAAACTCCGTAATGCCAATTGATAGAAATCAATAAATATATTCCATATCAAAAATATAATTCGTGTTAAGCATCGCGTGTGAATCAAAATAATACTCGTAGGACTGCAACCCCAAATTTCTGAATCACAACGTACACCATGCGATAGGTCAATTACAATCGATATATACAAGCAGCGATTGCATTCAACCTAATCGATTACATATTATTCTTCGAACAAAAATACTTTTTCAACGTTATCAGATCAATTTGCTTCAGTACAATTAACAACGATTTACTTATTATTATTTACTATTCCATTCTCACGCAAGTTGGTCTCGCCAACTTTTTCGACGCTACTAACTTCTCTAAGTTATAAAATTATCGAAGATATTCAACACCATTCCTCGCTTTCTTCCCTTTTTCTCCATTAATTCTAAATCATTAGAAAATCAACGCATAATACCTCCTATGTACAAATCTATTAATAATAATTATAATAATTATAATAATAATATTAATAATAGAAATAATAGGTCGAGCACGACCATCATGACTAAATAATAGCGTAACTACGACCAGGACTCGTTTTATCGCGAGACGAGTATCGATCGTATCGTCAGCGATCTCATTGTTTCCCTTTTCTTCGTTCATAAAAGGGACCACGGTGACCATGGAAAGGAACGTTGAGTTAAAAAACCGACGAAGATAGCGGGAAATACGTATGAGTGGCGTACAAAAGCTTTGAAGCTTCATCCTGGCCCCGGTTAATTAATCATCTTCGTCTACAATATGTACACGGTACAAAAATAATCAGAATAACTGCGATCGTTCTCGACTCGAGGAACATCCCACCTTCTTAACGCTTAAGCGCCCTTTCGTTATTACTACCTTGCCACTAAAGACAGTCGTCGACTAGAATTTATTTCCTTTTCGTTCGTGATAATTATCGTGCTCCGTGTTTTTATTCTGCAAAAATACGAAACAACTTTTCTTCCTTTTGGATAATACGGAGAATCATTGTAATGTAGCAATAGAGTAACATTGTTCGAGATTATTTTTCTACTTCTATTTTTAACATTTTAAGAGCTTTTATACGTAAACGATTTAGTATATTTCTAGTAGAAAGAATAGGTGGAATATCGTTTTTGGGGGGCTGATTAATGCAAAGACAACTGTGATAATTATATCGAGTCAAAGGAGTGCTAATCGACACATAGACTACGTACGTGTATATGTACATTATCCGACGCTCGAGAATTTTGAACTATGCAAAAATCATGAATTTCACATGTTGTAGCCGACACGTATGCGTGATAGCGTAGGGATCTAGGTTCTGTCACTTTTTACCCCTGACTTGCAACAACTTTCTGTGAACGCGTAACACTTTCTGCTAGTCCCTCCAGCCATGCTAATATTTTCATGTCAGTCAAACACACGGTTCTACGTACAGAAGAAAGAGAGAAAGAAAAAGGAAAAAATAGAAAAACAAATGTTATATTTTCCACTGCAGAAGTACGATAATTATAACGAAATATTCTTGGAATATTTTACGAGTAAATCCTAATTCTCCAATTCAGTGGCACGGTAGAATAAAATGCAATAAATAGACGATGAGAATAAATTAATCGAAGAAGGGTCTCTCGCGAAAAATCAATTCGAATAGGAAAAGTGCAAGGATCGTTCTTCCCGTTCGAGAAACCACGAATCGCATTATTTAAACTAGTCGTTAAAGCTTCGGATACCATTCCGTGGGAAGCTGTTTGCGCGCATTCTCAACTCGTCCAAGTTTCATACGCGAGAACAGCGAACGAAGCGCTCGGATTACTTTGTATTTCCATGCGGTTAATCGCTGGCCACAGAATGTTTCGCGAAATGCATGCTTTTTCTTGTCGTTTCTTACGTTTCGTTTCTCCCCTTTAGTTTCACATGTTCGCGCAATTGATTCGTAATTGATCGCTTCAAGTGCGTGTTAACGTTAACCTGTCAATGGAAGAATTATTTTTGCCCATAAATCACTTGTTAATTTCACGCCATTAAACGTTGATTATATGAAAAATGTTATTTCTGTTAATTTTATATGTAGCATATTTATTCAAATAAGTTAACAATCTTTAAACATAAATAATAGTAATTAGCAAATATAGGTTTTATTTTGTAATTAAAACGTTCTTTTTTCCATCTTAAGGACATTAGGTGTGTGACTTACGGGCAGAAATAAACGAAAATTATAATTTACCACACATTAAGTGGTAAATTATAATTTTGTGAAAAATGTAAAAATGATACAACGTCGTTATACTAAAATTACAAAAAGAATGGCTGTGCAAGTGTGATCCAATGACAACTTAACTTGTTGCTCCTGATTAACAGGTTAACGATAGGCGAATGTCTTTTCCACAAAAATAACGAAGCTATGATCTATTCGTTAACATTGCATTGTAGTGTATTAAAAAATCATGACTGAACGAATATAGTATTACCGCTAAAATCCACGTCGTGAATATATCATCTCTGTTCGATTAACACGAGAATTCGGTGGGAAATACCTAACGCCGATATTAAGCAATTCGTTATTGGATTTCAAGTCGTGAAAATATCGAAGACAGTGAGTGTCTTTAGTCCTTTATTCTTTATTATCTGTCTTTATTCCTTCGTACGTAATGATAAAAATTATAATCACTAATTATAATTTTATCTTTCCCCTAGAAATGTCTTTTTTTCTTTTCTTAATGTACGTATTATTTGCTTCATACATGTCGAATATGCTTGTTTCAAAATTTGAGCTTCGTGACACGTATATCCTTTTCTAGAAATTGTAACATGTAACAATTTTTTTCAAAACGCTTTGCAATTGTACGAACGAATACTGAAAAATTTCTAATTTATTAAATTTTTAAAAGTAACTCCGTGTGTACCAACTTAGTAATAAAACATTTTCTAAAATGATTTATACAAACCTGACAAACGCCTGACTAGCAGTTTTAGGTGAAAAATTGAAGCCAATAAATAAATGAAGGCACCCGATACGTTTTAATTATCGAGTAATTACTCGATAATTTTCTCGATAAACGTGATCGTTATGTCGCAAAAAATGGGAAAGCGTCCTTTTTATTCGTAGAAAAACCGAGTACTGCGAAACGATCCCACGCAGTTGTAATAAATAATTTTAAATAATTTTTTCACGCGCTATATATAAATAATTTCATATACGACGATCTCTTCCAATTAAAAAAAAAAAAAACCCTGTCGCAAATAGTTCTTCTTCTCAATTACCATCACCGGTAACCAGAGCTTCCTTAAAAAACGAATCTATTACATTTAAATTATCGTGTTCAATATCGTGACTAGAATAATAGCAATTTATAGACAGACTGCAAATGTTTACACAAATTTATACTTTCCCCGACACGACCAAACAAGTAAAAGCTACCGATTCATTTCGCTCTCCAAGTATCATTATATTTACAAAATACATAACACTTACAAAGTATATAATACTTTATAATAGTACTTTACTTTGAATTTCCTTCGTTTTTACGTATTTTAATTTTCCAATAAATGCATAAACATCTACAGTCTAATCTTAAAAAGTGTAAAATTTATATAATCCATACCTATACTATATTCTCGTTCTGTTAGTCTTAACAAATCCTTTCCAAAATTCTACTATCGTAGAACAAAAGTAGAAGAAAATTACGAAACACAGTGAAACGCTTGAAGCACTAACGAACAGAAGTTCGTTAAATGTTCCATGGATCGATCTAGCATCGATTATACTAGAGAGAAGGACTTGAACAGGTTTAATGAGGAATAACAGGGCGACCGCAAAAATGAATCCCGATGAAACCACAGAGATTCGATGTTATGGCGTCGTTCGTATGACGAGCAGCCACGCATTGCCCGCGTCAATTAACCACCGCGGTAATTACGCTGCTATGTCCACGAATGTGGATACTAAATTACAACTCTGACTCGATGAAAGGCCAGCTTCCATGTTCTTCCCTCTCTTTGCGTTTCTACCTATTCAAGCTCGCAGACTTTGATTTTTCCTTTCGCGAAAGTTTTGCGCAAATACGATTAAATAAATACGGAATTTCGAGACTAAATCATATTTTATAATTTCTGTTTTTAAACTAATAGCTACCGAGTGGAAATCTTATTTGATTGTTTTATACATTTCGAATGTTTGATATAATAAAACACCTGTTTCTAGACGTAGAAACGTTCTCCCGTGAATATTTTATTCGATTATTTTACATAGTCTTCTAATTTTTAATATACACGGGTTCAAAAATTGTCAAATTAAAATAGAAATTTGACGCGATGAATAATTAATGGGAAATCTTGTACTAAGATGCCAATTTTAATAGAACTTCGTATATTTAGAAGAACAATGTGAAATAA
Organism: Bombus confusus; assembly: GCA_014737475.1. NCBI lineage: Eukaryota > Metazoa > Arthropoda > Insecta > Hymenoptera > Apidae > Bombus > Bombus confusus. The sequence continues at coordinate 6,237,548 of JACXIV010000002.1, read as the reverse complement.
TTTAAAATCGATTACGCTTCTAAATTATGTTATCTTTCGATATTATCCGACTTCACGTCCGACTAATAGTACGAAATATTCTTCGATCACTCGTATCACTCATACGTTCAATTAATATTCGCCATTTCACGTTCGTGCGGATGTTTATATTTGAAGTATCTCCTCGAAACGGCTGCATTATTTACACGTGTGTACGAAGAGATTATTTACACGAAACATTTCCCCTTACTACATTCTGCTCCTCTATCTTTCTATTGACACAAACAACAAATATTGGATTCCATCTTTCTTTGCCGCGTGGCCTGGTCGCAACTTTGTCACAGATGCCGAACTGCGCGTCATTAAAAGTTAACTTTGACCTGGCAAATTCTGCAAGCATTGATGGTCTAATAGAAAACGAAACTTACGAACAAATATAAAGTAACTTTGCAAATTATAAAAATTATGGGCTACTGATACCGTGACACGAGAAACATTTATTACAATTTTTCCGTACAACTTTCTTGGCTATTTCTACTCGAGTCGAATATCACCGTGAAACGTCGTCGTTCGAGCAAAAGCGAAACTTTCGCCAACTGTATAAAGGGACGATACAATTCCAGTGTGTCTCTTGATCTCAAATGAAACTAGCTGCGATGTTAAACGTCGGGATACTGTTCCCAAAAGGATAGGATTTGCATGCGGAAGCCTTAATTAAATTCTAAGAGCGTCGAGTTTTTGATTCGAAATTAAGTAACACAGTGTCTTTTTAAATTTCGGGCAGACACATCTCCACTAATAATCACGTCAATAAAGATGAATATTGTAAATACTCTTCAAATAATGCTAATTTGAGTAACCGTGGAAGAAAAATAAAACAATCGTCGTTAAGGGTGAGAACAGGACAAAGGGAATTGTTACTAATCGAGTTTCCTCGTTACTGCTCTTCGATGGAAAAAAGAAAGCAGTTGCTTCGAGCAAGTAAAAAATATTCAAAAAGCAATCAATAACAAGTGTTTATACTGACAATATATATATGACAAAGAAAACAAAGAAGGAAAACAACGTTTCGAATGTAAACTTTCTGAAGAATTATAAAAAACCAAGTTTCATCGCAAAAAATTAAATTATGATGTGTTCGACATTAAAGTCGCGCATCTTTTTTGAAAAACCTGCTTGTCAACCTACGAAAGAAGTGTCCTAAACATTTTTGAGTGGAACCATATCGTCTTCATTAATCCTTTCGCTATAACTGCCAATACCTACATACTGACATATTAAGTTATCTAATTAACCACGAAATAATTTCCTTCGAAAAATTTCATTTGCCTTAAAATCTTAATACTTCATCTTCTTCAAATGAAATACACTGAATGTAATTCTTTAAATATCGTTGACGCATTAAATATTCTTGTCGCAATTGTCTATAGTGAATCTTACATATCGACAATGTTCATGTTCCTAACTTTTAGTATTCGAAGGACTAGATTTTGTATCGTACAACTCGAACATTTCCTATCGTTCTCGATACAAAATATGAAGATCGTGCGGCGAGCAACCGTGCGAGGAACGTGCCCGTAACACAAGGAAGGTCACTTCATAAAGAGCGACGATGATCCTCCATAATAGCGAAAGGTTTAAGCAAATTAGATTGTGAGATATACAGAAAACGTTTAACAGATATCGTACGGTTCACACTAACAGGATAAGTCGCATATAGGATCCCTGTACAAGGTTCTCCCGTTACTCAATTCATCTGACTGGCTTTGGATTTGAGTTCACGTTGAGTCGTTGGATCAACAATGTTGGCTTCAAAGGCAACGATCTATTTGTCACGCGTTGCAAGATACGTCACAAGGCTTACCGTGATGGAAGCATGCATAAATTACACGTATCAGCCATGTCTCTGCGTGATGCGAGAGACGGAACCTGGAATCCGGTTTCTATCGAATTCAATTCGTGTAACCAGTGTCACGGAAATGTGAACATTGCGAGCACATAGCTGGCAACAATGATCGCAAGTTGATGCTATTTTTCATTTTTTCCGCGTATATGAAAAAATTATGCACGACAACTAGAAAAATATCAGGGATAGTTTAAAAAATCGTCATACGTGAAGCGAAGAACTTGTGTTATTGAGAGAATTATTTCGACCGAGGTTGACGACTTCGTAGGAAATTTGTAGAATGATTCTAATCGATATAACGAACTACCTTTGCTTTCTGATACTGAAACGGAACAAATATTGAACACCATAATTGTACGTATAGGGTTGGTGTTGTTCCGCAAACTGTTTTAACTGGTCCTTTTTGTGAGTCAAAACAAATCCACTAGTTTAGCTGAATAATTAAAAAACTTCCAGGGAACGGATAACTTCTATCTTTTGTTAATCCAGTAACAATTCTTTCTTTTTTTTTACGTTACTTTCGTTTAAATTGCTTACGCGATTAATTCAATTTGTCAATTTGACATACGGATTAAAAACCATTGATAATTATTATAACCGTCAGACACGTATAAACTTCGACTATGGAAAGGATTTGTCAAACAATTTTACCACTCGTTTACTTCGAATGCAAATATCAATCTGTATAATTAATTATCTACGCCACGATATATACCTTTTATTCTATGTTCTGAATCTGACAAAAAGTTAATCATCGGCTGTTATGAAAAATTAATTCGAATTAATTCTCAATGTATAGAAAAAAAAAACGACTACGAAATTCAAATTTCAGAAAGGATCAATTTCCCCATTTTATACTACGGAACCTTCCCACGAACAGGTTCCTCTAAACGATTATCGAAATAATACTCGATCGACATTTCGTTGGAAATAAGCGAGAAATCGTCTGGTATAATACACGTACACGGTTATCTATCGCGGACGTTTCCCGAACTGTAACCACGTTCCCGGTTTAGGACCCCGTTTAAGATAGAAACGACACGTAGCAAAAGAGCGGAATTCTCGTTCGTCCGTGATTTTTCCGTGGACGTGGTCACGTGTCGCGCGACGATGAAAGTGATTTTTCTCGAGTGCGCGTTTCGTTTGCTATTTAGAGCGCGTTTCGAGTCGAACCAGGGAAACGGTACGTGAACGAAAATCAGACCTGGTCGAAGCAGCTGACACCCGATCCGTTTCTTCTCCTCTTTTCCATTACACCGCGTTCGTGTCCGGCCTTTCCCAATCATTCAGAACATTCTGCGTACATGCTATGTACTCGCTGCTTCCTCGTCGTTGACGAGGAAATTTGCAGAAGAGCGATAATTTTCCTTCTCGAATCGGCGAGGACTCGTTTCTCTTTTTGTCGCTTCCATTAATTCCCATGGATCGCTGCAGCGTATAATTTTGAACGATTCCATCGCGTTTTCTCCTCTTCCGCGTTTTAGATTTAAAACGTCGTCCGATTGATACAGAACAGAGCTAACGTGTCTTCTCTCCGTTCAACTTTCAGACAGTGGAAGACACGTTGTTCGAAATTAAGTTAAACAATTCTCTGGAGAAACGTATTCCCTGTGTTTTAAGATCATACGTCTCGTTCTCGAGGGAGGACCGTTTTTAAAACGGATCTTTAATGTGGAAAGACAATGTCATACAGTTGCCCGATACACCTGCGCCGTTCTCTTTCAACCATTTATTCTTCATCGAAGCCATATAATATCGCTCGATACAGCGAAATCGATCTGATGACTTATTGCTCCTCTGCTTCTCGCCTATCTTGTCAACCTTTTCTCTCTCTCTCTTCCTCGCCAAGAAGGAATATGGCGTGTGACAAAGTGGCTTTAAAGCAACTGGCCCACAATCCGCTCCGTAAGAAGCGTTTCAGACTTTCCTTTCTTCCCTTTTCCTCTTCTTAAGCTGCGTCGTAGTGGCAGATATAAAAGAATTGCGAGAAGTAACAACAATTTATTGCACGATACGTGGAAATTAATCACGTTTTTCGTTTCTCGATTGGCTTCGTTTTCTTCTTAAGATTCGTCTATTTCCCTGGATTTTCCTGCATTCAATGTTGGCAGTGGTCGTAGCATTACATGAATTCTTGTACAATTGAAAATTTTTGAAGCGTCGGTGGGTAAAATTTGATGTACTTGAGAATCAGTCGCAGGCTCGATAATATTGTTCTTAAGCTTTCTGAACAGAGATTCAGTGTGTAGGCCCGTGTTACGTTCAAACGCGTAACACACATTCTTATAAGTCACAATGTTGGTTTTCCACTGTTCTTCTTCTTCATCGACACGGCAGCAAATTATACTTGTATGTACTCACGAAATGTGACTGTCTATGTTTAATCAGTTTTTAATAAGAAAAAAAAAGTATCTTTTCATTTCGAATCTCCCGTTTAGCATATTGTCGTGAGGATACCTTTTAATAAAAATCAGCGCTACCAAACGACGAAGGCAGTGATTTTCCACAATATTGTATCGCTAATACACAACTTGTTAGCACATAAACATCGAGTTATAAATTCTACAATAATTAATTCCTCCTTCGACGAACAAGTCATACCGCTTATGGTTGCCCGTTCTTTTCTTCAGGAACAGAAAGAACACAGTGTTCTCTAGAACGGAATACGGTCACTAGTAAAAAAAATACGGTCAGTAGGTAGGCAAAAGCTCGTCAAGTCGATTCGAACACTCTAAGATCCCCCGGTGAGACTTGTGCTGAGCCACCACGCTGGAAGTAATTCCCTTTCAGCACGAGAATCGACCCCTCGAACACTTGGCTCGCTATCTACCCCTGTTTACAGCGATAGCCGAAGCACGTAGCGGAAGAACAGCGTCCTCTTCCAGCCACTGAAAGGCTTCGTCGCTCCTTTCTTCCTCTTCCTTTCCACTTCGCTTGCGAGCCACGATACACTCGTCGATCGGGTGCATAGGGAATAACGATAGTTCGTATCGACACAACAGCCCCTCAGGATATTTTCTGTACCAACTATAAAATCAGAGGCGTCCGAGAAGAACATCTATGATAACTATTTGTCTTGCAGTAAGGCAAAATAATGCCAATTTATTACGATGAATTGTCTTCGTCTTGAAGATAAACAGATTTTACAAACGACGCTAACGGGTCGAATGATTTTATAAGAACAAAGGCAATAATACGATATTGTCAATCGTTCGTGAACTGTCCTTATTCTCTTTTGCTGATCGATCGCGAAGTATCAAAAGAATATGCGTAGAACGAGCGTTTAAACTTAGAGATCTTAGATCTTAGAAATCGTCCGATAAAAGACAAGAATCGATAAGCTCAAAGCGGGAATAATGGAAACGAGGTGAGGATCCGCCGAAATACAACCACTTCTGCAGAGGTTTCATATTAATAGCAGCTGGATACTTCTGCCGATATTTCTACGACGCGAGGTTCTCCTTGGAGATCTTTCCGGAATATCTCCATAGAAATAGTTCCGCGCGCAATTGCAGACTATCAGTTCCTTGTCACTTTCCGCCTTTCGATTACGCCACCCGCGGCGTGTCGACTGCATAAGCAATCGAGCAACTAGAGAACGTTCTGCATCTGAAACAGTACAGTTCCGCCAACATCTCGCCGAGGTCGCGGCGATGAAAAATGTCGCGTCGTCCGCAGCCGAGATACCAGCCAGTGTGAACGCCGCTGTCACGTTCAGCCATTCGAAGTTGCTTCTAACTATTCGAAATCGCGTTTCGAGAAGCAAAACGAGTCACATTTTCATCAGCTCGCGACTCGTCTCGCCTCTTTTCTTCCTTTGCCCCTTCAATCTCTTTTCACAAGCTCTTGCGCCATTTTTCCTCTTTCTATGCGTCGAACGAAGACACGCTTTCCTCCCCCTTCTCTTCTCCATCTTCCTTTTCACTTTTCTTCATTTTCGTCAGCCCTTTCAATGACCAACAATTCGCCTCGTTTCTCGAACGTTTGCTTAGCACTGTACACGAGACGCTCGTTGCAACAAGGGCTCCTCGCGAGACAAGACGAAGCGCCCGTTGTAGCGATACCAGCTTCGTTTTGTCGATTTTCTCTGACGCCTCTGTGTCCCACGGCTGCCGACCCGAACGCAGGGACAAGGATGCTATTTCTCGAATACTTGTTCCTCGTTTCGCTGCAACGACATTCCCAGTAAATCCAACAGCGAGAGTAGGTATTGTATTATTATCTGCTATTCGTAACGAAAGTACCGTAGGTTTTAATCTCGCAGATGTTTGAACCCATAGAAACCTGTGATTTCATTCTGTCGAATCTATTCATTCGTGCATTTCTTGATGTAAAGTTGGACGTTTGTTGGTCAAATTTCTGGCGCCATTTGCTCTCCTATCTTTACCGATTAATGATTCATTTAAATGTAGGTAAAAAGGAATGCGAGGCAATTCGAATCATATTTTGCAACGTTCGCTGTAAAACGTCGCAGCTATTGACACAGAAGAAAATCAACGGTAGGAAAAATCAATTGATTGAATACACTTTCCGAATTATCAGATTTCAAACAAACGTTAGATCCGAATGACTATACCGGTCTTCCGATGGATCGAAGGACCACACTTTTCTTGCTCGAACATTTCCGCTTGATTTCCCACAGCTTCATCAAGCTGCTCGCGAAATTGGAGTTCTTCTGAGGTATCCGATTCTCGGTGCGAACCTTCTACCCGCTCTTACTCGAAGCAATCACATCTAGCATTCGTTAGAAAGATCTGCGATATCCTGGTTTCTTCCAAGGGACGTGCGCTTCGAAAGCAGATATGGCAAATGTTGACTAGTCGGAGTTACGTTTATCGCCAACAGATGCGTGCCACGTTTATTTTCCCATTTCCTCGCACAGTTCGTCGCTATGCGTCGCTATGAGAAAATGCTTTCATTTTTAGCCCTAAAGGCCTATCCGCGCCAAGCAGGCGAGTATCAACGCTCTTACGTGTCGTCCGTCTGCGATCGAACACTCGTTGACCACATTTTCAAAGAATCGAATCTTTCACGACTGTAATTTTCATTTCCTCTTGCCCACTGCTGTTCCATAGCAAAGGTCGAAATGGAATTCAACGTTTCATATCGACATCTTCTAAAGGTCTCTCGTCAATTTCTTACCTTTTCATCCGTATTCCCCTGTTAAATCGCGTCACATTCGCGCTTTATGTTGTCTCCTTTAGCACGACACGCGAGGCAATACTCGAACAGAGCAGCTATTTGACAAATAAGAACTTAAAACGTAATCAAGATATGGCGCGTGTACATTCAGCTTGTCCTTAAACCGATCCAGCTCGTGTATTCGATTCTCGAGCATCGAAGCACCACGAAGAGTAGAGCAATGGTGACAGCACGATGGAACACGTCCACCCTGGCGCACGTGCCTTCTGATTGCATGATTAAGCCCGTCGCAGTGTCCGAAAGCACGTTCTCTTCTTTGTTTTCCACGAGCGTTTCCCGTCAAAGAGAAACGGTTGCCGCACGAGCGCGGCGAGGAAGTTCGCGTGCGGAGAACGTGGCGAGAGAACTTTCTTCCTGCCTCTCTTTGATCGTGTCCAGCCGGTTTATTCCCTTTCCTTAACTTTTTCTCGTCCTCCGTCTCCTTCCTTTTTCCTTTCTCCACATCCTTCCCCTTTGTCCTCGTTACCTCTTTCTTCCTGTTCCTCCTTCGCGCTCCCTCCCTTAATACTCTCGACCCACTCGTTGCTCGCGTGCGCGTGCCTCCTTCTTTCCTCTTCTTGGTTGCTCGTCGGAAAATAAAAAAATATTCTGGCGAATTTGAAGCGGAGAACGAACGGGGGCCCCGGTTTCAGCACGACGCTCGTGATGCACGGAAATCGTCCCCTTTTTCTGGCTACGAGTGCCGCCTAATCGTTTACGTGAAGTACCTCGCTAGCACCGCCAAAACCACCACCACTAGCGTCTGCACTTTGTACGCGCTAGCGCCGCTACCCATCCAGCACTCCCTCTCCGTATACGGCGCGCAATGTTCCTGAAATCATCCGAAAATCGCGTACAGGTTAATAGCGTTATGGGAAAATCGCTAGTGGGTTGGAGACGTCAAATTACGTTGACACGTGACGATGGTCATCGGTGAACCGTGTTACCAGATAAATTTCATGAAGTAAAAAACTGGCAAAATTTACGCAATACGATTACCTCACATGATACGTAAATATATATCTCAGAAAGCGATATGAACGCGAAATATCTGTATCTGCGCGAGGATCGACTCGGCTTACACCGTTTAAGGGTGCGTTCAATATGCCTGTTGTGGATCATGCAATTTTTTCACATCGTTGACGGAGTAAACGTTGGTAGTAAGCGACACTGACATAAGAGAACTGTGGAAAATTAAAAATTGATATTGGCGGATAAATGAAAAATTAATTGCAAGTACGTGCGCGTGTGAAAATAGATTATTTCATTTCACCACTTTCGATAAGAAAAGGCCACCCGATTCGTTTCATCGGAAGAACTAATGGAAAATTTACGCATCGATTTTCATACTCTTACGTGTATAGACGTATCACGAAAGAACTCATGCATTCTGCCTTTTTTAATTCTCTTCAAGTACCAAACAATAGGTTGAAAATATAAATTTAATACCCAAAGAATGTACTCGTCGATCTTCTTGGTGAATTCTACATCCAATTATATTGTACACAACATGCAACGATTAAAAAAAAAAAAAAAAAACGATGAAAGTCTTGAAGAATAATAAGATTAAAAAATTCGTTCATATCCTAGATAAAAGTAACATTTTCATCGGGATATAACATCGTCTGCCAACGATATACAGGTCCGTGTAAATACTTTGCGCTGTATCTTAAGCCAGTAGATATATATTTTAAGTAACTTCGCGAAAGCTGCAGCGTTACACGACCGGACGTGCCTCGTTGTGGCGACAACAGTTTCTCCCGAGGCAAAAGTGGCAAATATTTACCTTGAGAAGTGAGATCGACATTCTGTCGAGGAACCCCTTTGCAAATTGAGCTGTGTCATAGCCACATTGCCGACGAATCGTATGATGCGAGCATTCCAAAAATTCCCTGAAGCCACTGCAACAGACGTATCCCATTTTTAGTCCTGTCGATTATCTACAACTTCGTAGTTCACCTTCTTACTCGATGCTTTTACGCTTTTACGTTAAAGCCTGCGAAGCTGAAACGTTTATTCGTAAAAACGATCTCTCGAAACCTTCCACGCTAAAATACGAATACATGTTTACTTAAATCTTTACTTTGCAGATAATTGTCGCGAGTTTGTTCGAAGGTAAGTTTCGTCAATAGAAATTCTCTTTAGGATCATCGTTTGATTTAGTTGTTAGTCTCGTAGTTGACTTACGTTGAAAACGTTCCAGTTTTAATTGAAAATACCCGAATTAGATTGCAAGACTACGCTGGAAGTCTTCAAAAATGAAGCAATTTATTCGTCTCTAGAATGTTAATTTTACATTGTTACGAAGACTGGCACTTGATTTAATATCAATTCTTTACCTCGAGACAAATGAACGTTTCATCTGATGTAGTATTAAAGCGATGAATAGTTGAGTTTGTCTTATGAAAATACCAGTTTGAAAGTAATAAGGCGAAAGAGTTATGTAGCTATAGACAAAAATACTATCCATCACTGTGCACTTCTTATCTCTAAGGTCAAATCAAACGGCGAACTGACGAAATTTATAACGAAGAATTAATCAATAGTCGAACTTAATGAAATTATATAAAATAAAGAAGAACAACCGAAAATTATTACACTATCCGTTGCATTCTCTAAACTTCATTTGTTCTAATCAGTACATATAGTACAATAATAAAAAATTATCACAACGGAGGGTGTCAAAGTAGCAGTCGAATATTTTGCGTTAAAATTATAACAAGCTTTCAATCCGGAAAATAACACATACGTTATTCGTTGGAAAATAAGGCGATCAGTTTACATTTAAAAGTTTGTTAACGTTTTGAAATTACCTACGTATCGAAAACACAGCACCGTAATGTTACGATTTCACGGTTTAAAAATAATTCGAGCAAGATAACATACTATCTGTCCAATTTGTAATACAGGAGTTTCAAATTATCAACAAGCTATGAAGACGTTAACAGCTAGGATAATTTTATGAAGCACGCACTTGGCAAATTACATCCTCGCTTCTAAGCGGCAAACTCTAAAGATAAGATACACGCGAGCGTTCCGGATATTAAAACTCGAAAGGCGAAGCGTGAATCGAGAGATCTCTCGACGTCGGAGTTTCTTTGACATCCGTCTCTTTCCCCTCAACGCAGCCAATCTTGTTTTTCTTTCAATTTCCCGACGCAACGGCTGAAAATGCGGAACGAAATGCAAATTATATTACATCCTGCGACGAATGCGCCTCGATCGAAATGTATCGTGGTTACGATTCTTGACGATAAAACAAATTGGACGCGTCTGGTCTATTTCCAAAGCCAAATCGACTGTTGTCATTCGACAGACAAAAAAAAACGACGAAATTCGTTCGAGAAATGTTTCTGTAATTGTTAACGAAATTAGATATTAGTTTGTAAATATTATATTTATTTACAATACAGCCTATATTAGCTTGTGAAACGGACTCAAGAGAAGTAATCTTTTACTTTATAATTTTCAAATTATAAATTAAACCTACGCACCATACGTTCTTTATTTTCCATTCAATTGCGTTTTTCTTATTTGATTTCTTATTTCAAATTTCATATTAAAACTTTCTCGATACGCTACAAGTTTGTGTTTAGTGAAACGCGAGCGGAATTGGAATATAAATATTCGGAGTTAAACCTAACTGCGTGTCGTAGTCTATAATCGCATTTAACATTGAAGTCGTGTTGAATTTAACTGAAATAAAATTGTGCTTAGTAGTAACATAGAATTTACATACCGACTGACACGACGGATTCAAGAGCCGGAATTTATTTTCCTACTTTGTAAATTCTAATAAATTGACGTAATCCTATGTACCATATTTTAGTGCTGTATATATTTAGTAGCGTATGGAATACATTGCTGCGTGTTGTTTATTAGATCTATGGAATATTCGGTTGACGTCAGAACTACTAATGGATTGACGTATTTTTATTTCTGCTAGAGCAGTTAAGAAAATACATTGTTATAAAATGCATTGATATTTATAAGAAATTACAAAAATTGCTTTTCTTTTTTTTTTAGTCACGTGAAAAATCAATAGACGCTTCAAAATTATAATAACATGACTTTTCCTTTCTTCTTAGTTGGATTTCAAAATTTCATTTCGCCTGATATCGATAGCAAGTATCCAGAATAATGCTTTGTATCCGCAACGTCTGCAGTATAATATTTCACACATAAAAGTAGTTGCATTTGATTAGGAAGAACTAGAGGTAGACGAGCTAGCGATTCCGATGCAAAAGCAGAATGAACATGAAATAACTAATGTAATGTGTATCTATCTACGTACGTTTCTTTCGAAAACGATGGAAAACAACTAATATAATATGTATGCATATCTAAACATATTACAAAATAAGTAAAAACAATTTAATATGTACGTATGTTTCTTGAAACTAAATACTTTCCATACTTGACGATTTTCTGGCGCAATATTGCAAATGAAAATTGAAGGAACATCGAAGGAACACAGTCTCCCAATTTTTCACAGCGCGAGAGCATTGATGCGCGAAGCCCATAATGTGGTGGAAAATATCTCATGTGAAAATATCATCGGCGGAAAAATTCATGCAAGCGTATCCGGGATTTTAATTAAACGTATTTACACGATTTCAACTATAGGTTCGCCGGATTTTTTTTTCTTCGTATTTTAACGGCGACGTTCAACCCCCCCCCCCTCCCCCCACCAAAAACATCGATGAAACTGCGAAAAATCTCGCGTTTTCGCAAAAGAACATTAATTGTGCAGTACTGTGTATCCTATTGTATATTTTGTCGCTATTGTACATTATGAAAAAGGTAGGGAGAAGCGGGCGAGTCGTTATTTATGATTTCAATACGGAATGTCTAACTTTGTATTGAAATTGGAGGCCAAGGGGAAAAAGTTTCGGCAAATGACAAAGAATAGACTGATTCGAAGATGGATTTACGCGCTGTTAGCACAATACATCAGTTGTCCGCGGTGCCATAAATCGACGTCAAAATGAGACACGCGTAATTCCAGTATCTTTTGGAATAAAACTTCCTATCAGAGTCCTATCAGAGTTCCGGGATAGTAGGCGTCTGTCGTTTATCAAAACATAACAGATTGAACAGCTTCTGAATTCCATTGTTCGAAAATACTATATGAAACGAAGTTTCACGGAGGAATTATTTCTGAGACTCTGCTCTTACTTTTGTTCATAAATTTTTCTATAGGAAATATTCCTTGCTTGTAGATTCTTGTAGTGTCGTTACGTATATCGCGGACATAAAAAAAAAAAAATACAGCAATGTACGCATACCGCTTAAAAAATCGAATCGACAGAAGAAATTTTAAATTACTCGCGCGTTTTAACGAATTTAAATATCGCGGGATTATCGAAATAACTCGTTTCGATATACGTACAGATGAGACACACAGTTACTGAGTAAAGTTATTTCGAACGCGTCTATTCGATTTACATAAAAAAAAAAAGAATTCAAAAAAGGAAAGGAAAAAGCTTGCGCATCTACGCACTTTAGTTCGACGAGATTAAAGCTTTAATCTAGAGAAACTGGTTCGCAATACGCGAAAAATATAAAATATTAAAAATCGCGTCTCTCTGCTCCACGTTAATAGCAAAAAATTGTTTAATCTTCTGTTCGGAGAAGGCAGTTGCCATTATACATATTATACATGCAATTTTATGAAATACCCGCATCTTCTTCCTTCGTCGATGATAAGAAAATATCTAGCATAATACGAGAGAAAGATTGAACGCGTTAAAAAAATGTAAAAGGAACAGGAAGAAAATTGAAAAAAAGAATGGATAAAAGATATTACCTATAGAAAACTTAGATAAAAATTGTTATCTTCTTATCGGTAACAATTCTTTCTTCTTTTCTTCTTGTAGTTAAGAAATTTTCTGGCGATAGAAAATACGATTCGATGGGAAATGACCCGAAAAGTGCAGAAAAGTTAATAATCGAACAGCGATTTAAAAATTTCTTTCTGTTGTTATTCGCAATAACCGCGATGAAAAACGTAGGAATGTCAAAAGATGTAAAAAAAAGAGGGAAAGAAAAAACATGAAAGAAAATAACGCGCAACGTTCGATACGTATTCGCATTGTAGTTACGCGTTCGCTACTAGCTTTTCACCGCGTTTGTACTTTTTCCTCTCTTTTTTTTTTTCGTCGAAGCCGTGTAAACATGACGCGAGGGAGGAAGCTTTTCACGCTGATGCCTGTATATAGAACGTAATGTCATTAGCTTATCTCCGCCACGGTCTGTTGCAGCTTTTGAAATTGTGCATCACCCGCTCGAACAAGTCGGAGATGGTTGACAAAAAGAGAAAGAGATAAGAAAAGCGAGAGACAGACGAAGAAAGAAAGGGAAGAGAATGGGTAAAACAGAAGGAGAAACGGAGGGGAACAAATGAAATAGAAAATGGGAGCGTGAAAGGGGAAAAGTTGCAAAATTAATTATAGCTTGAAATTAGAGGAAGGAGAATGAAAAATTCAAAATTAAAGCGCAAATTATAAGTGGAAGAAAACTGTAATACAGAAAGAAAGAATAGCGAAGTAATAAAAAAGAATGAAACATAATTGTATAAATTAAAATAAAAGAACAAGAAGTATCGTAACAGTAGAAGACAGATTGTAATAATTCTGAACAAAATTGACGAAGAGGTAAATATAAAATCATTTGAGAAGGAGATGAAAAGGACGAAGAGAGAAAGTTAAGAAGGAGGAAAGAAACAAGATATAAAAAATAAGAGCGTAGAAAAAAAGAACACAGTGAAATTAAATACAAGAGATTGATATAGAACTGTAATCAATGGAACAAAAAGAACTAGCGATTCTTCTTATTTATTAGAATGAAAAGAAATGTAATTATACGGAAACGTAGGGAAACAGAAAAACACGCTCGAGTACAGGGAAGATAAAACGTAGCAGCGAGTAAAACGACAAAGAAGGAAAGTGATACAAATTTAGGAAACAATTAGCCGCAGAAACAGTAAAACGGAGAAGATAGAAATACAGAAGCTGAATGGGGAAAAAGGAGGGAGAAACGAGGTGGGAGCAAAGTGAAACGGCGGAGAAAAAAGCAAAACGATCCAGAATGGGGGGAAGAAAGAAAAAGCAGAGAGGAAAATGGAAGAAACAGCGGGCGTAAAGGGGAAGAGAGTGACAGGGAAGAAAACCAGAAAGCGAGCCGAGCGGGAATAGAAATGGCTGAGCACACGAGAGGAAAAAAGAATTTCAAACACATCCCGCCGCATATGAACACGACGCTCCCTTAACTCTCTTATCGCGTAAATTCAATTGCACCCTTCACCATGCAAGCTCTTTTTACATTAAATCTTTTCGTGCACGTCCTATTACGTTTAATGTGCTTAACAATATAACTGGCGCAAAGGGAATGCTTTCAAGCCATCTCTCTGTTCTTCGTCTTCGATCCTTAATTCATAATATCTTCAAAAGCAGCGGACGCTGTTAAAACTGCGCCAACAAAACTTCCATCCATAAGATACTATAAATATTCAAAAATTGCATGAATTTTCGTAAGATATTTCTAATAAATCTGTCGAACAATTTTTATCACCTTTTAAGAGTAATAATTTTCACAACATTCTTACGCGGTTGCCAACGCGAAGAAATTTTATCTACGTTTCTTTTTACGGAATTCTTATAAAAATTCCTTCGCGGCACAAGAAGCTGACTGAATAGAATTTTCGATCAGACGCTTGCCTGACTTAGCTCGGCAGCAAAATTTTAATTAAATTTTTTACGTAGAAGAGTATTCATGTTTCCGAGGATATACATGATGCTCGTCGCGTTGATAGCGTAGTATCGACTATGCTCTAAGTTGTGCTTCGTCATTCGCAGCAGAAATACGAGAATGAAAAGCAAACGTCCGTACATTCCCTGGTCCGTAAAAACGTGAAAGCGACGAATAATGTTTGTAAGTTAATGCTCATTTCATTGCACTGTTAAAATATGAAAAGTAAAATATTCTACGATATCAAAGACAAAAAGAACAATATAATCACGTTTATACGTGAAATGAGAATAAACTGCGATTTCATTTTAAAGCATTTCTTTTCATATCACCCCTGCTTGCTATAAATAATTAAAAAAGACAAAACAAAAAATTGTAAAAATCGCGACAATTATCCGACGCAATCGTTATGGTATTGTTAAAAGGAAAAACATATTATATAATTTTGTTGTTTTGTACAGCGTTTTTAACGACAACGCTCGGATACGTGGATTCAGCAGATTCACATAAAAGCGTAGCAAATACAGACGATACATTAACAAAAGTCAAGGCTGGGCCGTAACTTTATTCCGGCGGTTATGTACATATGTAAATACATTCAAACTAAATACGATGTGCATAAAACTACTGCAACGTTGTTTACGCGATAGAAATCATTTTTCCTTTTATTTTTCGGTAAATTCTGCAATTCTTAGATCGATATAATTTCTATTTGGCCAAATTTTTTTTATTGCGTGCGATTTAAGTACTAATAAACGGTGTTTTGCGCGTTGCGCGGCTTTCAATACCTAACACATATGTAAAAAAAAAAAACATCGTTAAATTGAGTTCTAGAAATGGTATTCTGACACACAGATGAGGTCAGAATGTCGATATGCTTTTAAGACTAAGAATACGTATGATACCTAATGAAACGAGAGAGAGAGAGAGAGAGAGAAAAAAGATAAAAACGTCAACGTTTGTGCGTCAACAGAAATTCCAATGGAGACTATAAAAGCTTTACATGATTCGTTCCGCGATTTTCGACACCTGAGACGAAACAAATTTCAAACTTTCCGCACACACCATTTTTGGTCTGTTTTCAACCAATCTCGAATGAAATTTTCTATATTTTATGCATTAGAAAGCGGTTAAAGCAAAATCACCGAGGCTACACTATTTTCATATTTACTACTTTACAATTTATGTCCTTTTTCCAGGATTCGTTAGAATTCCTTCATTTCTTATCACTATTTTATTCTATATTATTTTACTGCTGTATCTTTTCCCATCGTAGAAGTACATCTAAAATCGTGTTTCCACGACGCGTGTTTAAAACAACCGTGAGTTCTTGAACCTATACATTTTTAAAAACGAAGTACTCTTTTAAGTAAAAGTCCTCGTCCATTAACTCCATCTCATTTAGTATCTCCAGTGAAATTAAATTAAATCGTTTATATACACTTTACACGAGAGATTCTCGACGTCTTGTATTTTTAATGTATCCGCGCAGGGAGATGTTAACTTGTGAAATATCCGCTTAACAGGTTAAAGGGAGCCTCTTGAGAGATTATAATTTTCGCTTACCAGCACAAAGGCTTGAGGGATTCAATCGGGTTCGCATTCTGATTTCTGCTTTCCATATCCTGGGTGATTCTTTGGTACTTCTTGTAACAGGACTCGTATTTGGGCTGCACTTTTTGCATGCATGGCGCGTGTCGAAGGAATTCTGTAAACAAGGAAAACAGTCGAATTAAATTGCTGTTTCGTAAACTCGAAAATTAATACACAGAGGGAATGTCTGCATTTCGTCGTAAATGTCGAAAGCATGCAATCAGAGTATTGTTAACAGAGTACATTTTTGTAAGATCTTTTGTTTCCAATTTATTTATGGTTGATAACTCATGCTACGACGATGTATATGAAAGCTTTCTCGCGCATATTCAACTATCGTTCTAATTTAATTTTCATCGCCAGCACTTTGTAGAACGGTAGTTCTTTAATCAAACTATTTTGAAACGACGATATTAGCCCAAACACGAATTTCTTTTTCACCACGCTCCTCGAACTAATCTCATTTACTCGCTACTTAGAGCCTTGCTGCACGTCCAATATGTAAATGTCGAGAATATTAGTTTACATTTTTGTTACCTTTTAATATTCGTTTACTATTCTAAATGTCCAAACAAAAGTATAACATATTTAGATACGAGACACGGGGAAGATAAGAATATACATTTTTCCAAAAATGATAAGATAAAATTATTTAACCTAGCTTAATTTTGGAAATATTAGGTTGTCTGAGAAGTGTCTCTTTTACAGACACGTCTTTTACAACAATACATCTTTATACAAACGTGAAACCTAATCTGTCGAACGTTGTGATCTTTGTCTTGATAGAACAAAATCGATCATACGTAGTTCGATAAAATAATATAAAATGACAAATGTTGTGCGTCCATTATTTCCTTCTAAAACGAAAGAAACTTTTTTCCATCACAGACGAGTTAGTCGATGGTTTCGCGAAGATCTAAAATTAATAATCGTTATCACCCATCGCCTAAGCGAATATTTACATCGCCAGGAATCGATATTAGAAAAACAAACGAGATTCAATAATAATCGTTTGAACGCAAACCGCGGTGGATATATCCAAACACATACATACATATAAATATATACATATACATGTATGTAATGAAGTCTCTTTATCTTCAATGTTGCTTCGGCAAACAACCATCGTTCATGTTATTAATTTTCCAGCGGCACGTTGTATATTTCCGTCAGTTTCCCGCGGTACATCGGGCGAAAACTTGAATAAACATAATAACATTAATTACAGGACCGGCATCAGAGGTGAATCGAACGAGCAGGCCACCATTTCTGAAGTCGATTATCAATATTGACACACGGGGAAACGTGGAAAACTGCGTACATATTTCTCGTGTCGTCGCATCGATTTTGGTCAGTTTTCCTTTTTCCGTCCCTTTCGATGGCCAATTCGCCTCTTAAGTTGCTAATGCTAACTATACACACGCACTACCGAGCATTAATTACGTTTAGATCGATCGTGATTAATTTCCTGGTATTGAAATTTTCGTAGCAACGAAGTCTGATTATTATAATTACGTGATATCTGTACGTATATTTTTATGATTACCGTACGTCATCCTAACGTACACATGATATACACATGTACAATATTCATTCCTCTTTTGTGAATATTTCGCCCCACAGAGCAATGATATCAATTTGGAAATCAAAACAGTAGGTAGGCAATATATTATCATGAAAATCTACATATAGTGGTGCATTATCGTACGCGAGTTATGAAAACAAAATATTGATGGAACAAGATATAAAAAGAACCGCCGTGAGTACGGAAAATGTTGATATGCAGCGAGGAAGATAATATTAAAATCTAGATTTATTTCGAAAAGCCCAAGAGTTTAATGATAAACTTATCTCTACTGAATATCTAATAATTCATTATAATCCGACCTTTCGCGATATTCATCACGTTCGTGTATACAGGCTAGAATCTCTCCACATAAATTATGAATAGTTTCGGAATTCTTATGCATTTATAAGAAACTCGAAGGAAAAAGATGCGCGTGATGTACAAAAATGTATAAAATATTCAACAAGTATGCATGCTGCTCGTTGCGTTGTACATTTCGTAGGTGAAACAGCATTTTCTATAGGCGTATATCTAGCTTCCGCTTTCCATTATTTTTATAGAAAATACGAATTTCTACAAATAGCCGAGGATCCAATCGCGAGAATCTACGACGACAGCTGAAAAATTTGTAAAATTTCAGAAATTTGTAAAATAACCATTACGTCGTGAAAAATGATTTTCTCCAATGGGCAGGAGGGGTTTCTAACGACGGACGTTTAAAATTTGAAATGATGCGAAACACGCGATAAGTAAGTACAGGGATGGCATCTAATTACGTCAAACGACGAGGACAGCTCGAACACGGGACTGTCGAATAAACTCGATCGTTCGACGTCGATAATCGGGCTCGTTACGAGTCGCGTACCGTGGTATTGCTCTTAACGAGGCGCTAATCGCGTAACCGATTTCGAGATAGCACTATAGACCGACCAGCCACACGGGGCCAACACAGCTCAATGACCACTCGACTCAATAACGCGTTCCACGCCCTGGGGACTGGGATAGTGTTTAGCGTGTTTCAATTCGTGTATCGTCCGCGAACAACAGCGGCCAGTGAAACCGTTTCCTTTGCTTTTGCTTGGAGAACGGAGCCACGTGTGTATACACGTTACCAAATAGTCGATTGCAGGCCAATGGTCGAAACCTAGTCTGACGTTCAGACAGACGAGAGAGATAATGCACATCTTGATATGAAGGAAAATTTCGTTTCTTTTAAACATACATGTACGTAGGTTGTTTAACCTGTTCACCGGATCATATAGAATTTAGCGGAAAGTTCTGTGATTATGGAATTGAAAGGTAACAAAGGCAAATTGATTTTCTGTAGTTCTTGGAGGTTTTGGCTCGTTGCAAATGGAGATATCGTATGCGTAATTTATTTTTAAGAGCGATGAAAAGAGATGAAAAATAATATTAGTATATGTATGTAGATGTATATAGTTCTATGTCGATATATTGCATTTCTAATAACTTATTGCTACAAAATTTCTATACAAAATTATGAATTAGAATTGGAATTGCTCTTTTATGATTTAGTAGAATTTTAGTCAATTTTGAAAATATCGATAAGTTGATATCGAAAGAGGCATACCAAGAATCGCGAAATAAGCGAATAATATTCTGTGCTTTTCGCTAAATGAAAATTATTGCCAAGGTACTATATATTATACAAAATGTTAGCATTGTAATGGTAATACCCGTTCAATTGATTTCGATGTAAGAAGTGAAATTTATACGAATTTATACTATGTTCAACCCTTATCTCAGATTCCAAGTCTATCTTCTGGACCGGATGGAAAGTTACTCTGTGTACATAGTTAAAAAGCTAATTAATTTAGTCCTCTAAATCCTTCGTATAATATGCGGTCTCGAGCATTAAGAACTGACTTTATGAATTTAATACAGTAGGAGAAATCTTGCGTTCATTAATTTCTTTTCTTCTTTCTTTCTCAGTCTGTATACAGTCTGTATTTTTTCCACAAAAAAATCTCAGAACATATAAGAACGGCGTAACGTAGCCAAGAAATATAAAAAAGGTTCTAATTAAAAAAAAGGGGGGGGGACGTACTAATAGAACTATAAATAGTTTAAACGACCCAATATTTTAATAGAATTTATTCAGAGCTATTAAGAACTTTATTGACTGTATGTAACCTTAAAAACGAGAATCTATTCTTCCATCGAAAGTCGTCAAAAGTTTTTTCCCATCAAGTTCATCGAGTTTTATCAAATCTGATCAATTTTATAGAGCGAATCTAGTTAACACGTAGCAAAACTCAACGTAGATTGTATCTGTACCTTATCGTTGTAATCCTGGATGAAACAACAAACAACACATCTACATGCGTGAACAATAAAAAAAACTAGTTCTTTCTTTCGAGAATAATACATCAAATAAATCGTATAAAAGGAAACGAAATAAATTCAGTGCTTTGGCCGGGTCTGACGTAACTTTTTATTTGCGCAGCTCTAATACCGAAAACGGATAGATATCGAGTGCTCGATATCACGGAGTTCTGTATCGAGCAGAATTCTGTGTTAAAAATAGATGTTAGAAATATCACGTTTGGAAATTGCAATTTTATTTAATATTAATTAATTAATACGTCCTATAATACATCGATTACAAGAGAATAGCAATGTACTCTATTAACAGTAAACCGTTCCAAATATCAGATTTCCGGGTTCGATTCACTCTTCGAGACCAACCACGCAAGAACCACCCTATAATTGCATTGGGGTAACGGCAACAACGTAGTTATTCAACTTACCGTCCTGATAAGGGCCATCTTGACACAGCTCCATGACCACCTTGTTGGTGCCCGCGTACAACGAGTTGAAGTGCTCCCTTTGTTTATCCTCCAGACAATCCAACGTGTACGTCTGGATGCACTTCATGCCAGCCTCGAAATCTCTGCAAGAAATAAGAAAGAAACCTTGACGATGCGACCATAAAGGTATAATGGTAATGAGAATCTGGAGAAGAAGTACTAGTTTCGATAGGATTTAACGTAATGTCGGGCGAAAATGTACCGGCGAGTTCGTTTCAACGAATATAAGAAGAATACAGACAAATAATAAGAACAATAGAAATTGTTTTGTGCAGTGACGTCGGTAACGACGACGTTGAATACGTAAGAATATTTTGACCGGACGAAAGCAATTTTGGTAATTATCTCGGTGAAAGAATGTCTCGTGGAAAGTTTCGTCTACGACTTGCCGAGTTGTGACGATAACTAATTATAGTGAAGTACACGGTTAAGAATTTTTCCAACCTGCTATTTGGGCAATCGTGATACAAGGGCCAATTTGGAGAAACTTAGGAATTTGTGAAGAGGTAAAAGTAGGTTAATAAGGCTATATATTATACTAGGTTTATATTGATTATATTGATGATGTTCCATTTCGAATTCTTAAAAAGATTAATAATTCAACGAAATATCGCGGAGATATTATTAGAATTAATATTATTAGAAATAATCAAACACCGCAAATAGAAGATCATAATGAAGATATTCGTGAAAAGCATCTAGTTCTGAGTTGATATACTAAAGAATTAATTAAGTTACTCAAAATGAACTATCAATCGAGTTAATTTCTAAAAAAAAAATAGAAGAAAGAAAAAATGTTTCTTATTCAACAAAATACTGTAACTCTTGTTAAGAAACATTGCTATCCGACAGCTATCTATCTAACAGTCTTGTTACTATCTTTTTTAGCCACGTTCGCAATAATAAATCTTGTCGCTTTTCTTCAAGCCCTTTTAAATAATACGATATTTTGAAAAAATTGAACGCGATTAAGTTAATTATGTTTCAGAACTCGCTTTTCATAAATTCATAACGCGACGAGAGAACAAAACTTATTTAATAAGAATAAATTTAATAAGATAGAGGGAGACTTGAAGAGGAGTAACGCAGGGATTCTAAGAGGATTTTCTTAATACGAAAAGTACTTTTTCTTATTCTTAATTAAGGGAAGATCTTGGAGGAAGAGCGGAAAGGCTCTTTAATAACGATCAACACTATCAGCCTTGGTTCTCATCGAAATAGGATGTTGTGTGCCAACTTGCTGCGAACTTTCAACTGCATGTTTCTGTTTTGTCAAAACGATTTCGAGCGTAGATTAAACGAAACTACACGTTCTTCTAATTATTTGGATAATAAAGTAATTATAAATAAGATAAATTTAAAAAAATTAGAAATTAAAAAAAGAAACACGATCTTGTAACTTTATTTCATTAATTAAAGCACAATTAAAGCCTGGTAAATATTTAACGAGATATAGTTGCTCGTGAAAGTACTTGCCATCACTTCTATGTGTATATCGTACGTGTTATATGAAATATTTTGAAAATTTCGTTATCACCGAAATACGGTTGGTATGACTTTATTCGTAAAGTTTGAAACCAACATGAGAATGTATCCCATAAGAGTTACAAGATATTTACTGCAAATATTGATTTAGTTGAAAATTAATGTACCGCGTGAATAGCTATCTGAAAGATACAAAAAGTGTCAAATATAGTGCCACTGCGCATTGAGATTTAGTGATATAATAGATAATTGACTATAGTTACTACATAAACTACTTAAGACTACTGAGATTTTCAAATGTTTCCTATAACGCACATGACATATTCTTAAAAGCTGTTTAGAAGCTATTCGAATACTTCAATGAGCTACTGCAAATGCAGAAACAAATGAAGCAACGTCCAAACCCTTAAACATTCGCCAATAATTAGAAGGGAATCGATAATAAGAAAATATTTCAATAATTGTGAGAAATAATTGGAAACGATCTACTCGAGGATCGAGTTTCTCCGCAACGTGACAATTCCATTACCATCGATACCAGAAGCAATGAAAGAAGAACAAAAGGGAGCGAGGAAAGGAGGAAGAATTCCAATAACGGAAATCGGGACGTCTTTACTCGCCAGCGGAGTAATTATCTTGCTGTTGCTTATTGGAGTGATCCCGACAGTTTCCCTTTTTATTTCCTTTAACCTTCCTCGACACTCGTCGAGTATCACCCGCCGGCTTCATCGGGGCGGTGCATTTAAATTTCAGATTTCAATTCCAATTTCAATTTCACGGAGCGGAGGAAATTGAAGAAAGCGTGGACGGGCAACGTGTACACGAATCGATACTTGCAAAATTTAAGATTATCGTTCGGATCACAGCCTCCTAATAAAGGACCAGATTGAGCATCCAAGGGATTAATATCTAACCTCAAACGCCTTCCGACTCGTTCACGTGAAATAACAGTGTGCTTTACAAAATTTTGATTTTTTTCTTTCATTTTTGTTTTTAAAAAATTATTTGGTGGCCACTGTGAGAAACACGAAGCACATTTCTCGTGTTTCGCGGAACAGCGATTTTAAAATTCAATATCTTGTCAAGTAATTTAAGCACATTAAGCATATATATTTATTGAGTATAAGTTTTAAATAAATCATTGTGTAAGCTGATATTAATGAAATTGACATAGCAATTATTATCTATTTTCGAAAGGCTCGTATCTTCAAAGGTGTAAGGTTATACCCTTTTTGTGTGTGTGTTTTAACTATTTCGTATCAAAATACTTCGTTTTAGTCGTCAATTAACGCGAAAGTCAGGAAATCAATAAAGAAAAGCGCTGTATTATCGTGTGGTTCTCGTTTAAATTACGCGGACTTTTGAAAAATATTCTTTTGCGCAACAGGTTTGGTAATGAAATAAATAAAGTGGTGTATATAAATTTTATAGATTACAAGTTAACTGAGCGTCCTATTAACCATATAATGTTTATGAGCAATAACTTACAGTTTGTCAATTCACTGATATTATTAATTGCTAAATTATTATGCATGGTTATTGCCTATACGATATTTATTAATATGGATAAGTCTCATATATTTTTAAAGGAATAAAATGAATGACAAATGGTATTTACAAAGAAGTATTAAAATGTGAAATTTTTATTGAAAATGTAGATATTTTTAATTAACGTTAAGCTTGCAGTGGTTTATTTTCAAGGCCGCTTTACTTCTATGTAGAATTTATCTTGCGTCAGAGTAGTTACTTCGTATAAATTGCTAGAGAACGTGTAAAAGATACGAAACAAATTATTGATCATACATGCAGACGTTTTACAAAAAATTTACTGGTGACTTTTTTGTGTCTTTTTCAAACCACGTTGGCTGTTCTTTTTCTTACGTGTAATTAAAAATATTTTTCTAGAAAATTGCTTCTCATTTTCTAAATACAAGCAAAATAAAAAACATCTCCCAGCGGAAAGGAAAACGAACGGTAATTAAAAAGAACGTAAAAGGATACAAAGTTTGTCCTATATATTGTGAAACAGAAATTAAATTAAAATTTCAAACTACGCATCTCTTCGTTTCGTGATTATATTAAATTCTACCGTGAGAAATACTTCTACTTTCTCAATATGTATACCGAAATACGTTCGGCTTGCAAATGACACTTTTTGAAAAAGAAAAAAAAAAGAAAAAAGAAAATAAAGATAAAATGCCTGGATGAAAATTAATTGGTCGGTTTTCATTTCGATCAAAATGACAGTGATTGTTGAATTTCGCGTACGCGTGCCGGTAATTTCGCGGTGGCGTGAGCAAGACGAATTTAGATGATTCGCCGCAGCTCGAGTTACGATTGAAATTTGAAATTTTAATGCGGAAGCCGGGCCACCACACTTGAACTGACTGTTATCCGTGTGACCGCTCGTAAACTGGTTACGTGGATCCAGCACGCGAAATAATTCATTGCAATTGATCCGATAACAATGAACTGAAAGACATGTAACATCGTGACTAGATGATTTACCGTGCCGTGCGATGTTATGTCATCATCGCCAATTAAAAATGTACAGAAATCCACGTTTTCGCTGAATATATACAGACTCGTGAAAGTGTTCGTACACTTGCAAACACCTCTTGCGTGTATGTGTATATATACTCGTATTATGTGTGTCATACGAAATTTCGAATTTCGAAACTCCATTAGCATCGTAATGAAACACGAATATCATGATTACGTTGATCGAATTTGAAACTGATCTGAAAATGTATACAGAAATTGCAAAGATATTTAATATAAGTATGCATAGTATGTATTTCGCAGAGATCACAAAAATATTTCATCAGCTGTCCATTATACCAACAAGCCTGGATTATTTTCTAGGAACATATTTAACATTTATTATGTTTATGGCGACTATTTATACTGTGCATCAATTTTTCACTAAATATATGTTTGCAATAAATGCTTTTCGATTTCTGTATACATTTTCAAATTGGTTTCAAATTTGAGCGATATAATCATCAGAATGCTAGTGACATTTCAAAATATTTCATGTAACACACACGCGCGCGATATAGACAAGTACATGCAAAAGATTTCTACGGTAAATGGTCTTCTTTCAACTATATTAACAGCGTTCGAAAATCTGAACCAACTCTCGACGAAGCTAACGCCACCGAAATCTCACGTAATCCGCGTTACTCAAATCCAACCTCAGCCTCGTTGCTTATTTCCTAGAAATCTGAGATCATCATCCTCTAATCTCGTTCCTACGGAAAGAAATCGCGGCATAATTTCCTGAATTTACGATTTTGGGAAAATGGCGCGGCGCTACTTGGAAAATCACGCGCGCTCGTACGTTCGGCCGTTTTATGTACACGTGCGCGCGTTATCGTTCCGCCGGCTGATTTGGTTCGGTTACCGAAAATTCACCCCGATATTTCTCCTATCGACGTGAACGCGATTTATCCGAGCAAAAACCTGCTCGATTTGCTCTCCGGATCTCGTTTTCGCTGCCTTAGCATCAGTTATAAACGCTGGATGCCGCGCGTTCGATAGCACGCTCA
Organism: Bombus confusus; assembly: GCA_014737475.1. Taxonomy (NCBI): domain Eukaryota; kingdom Metazoa; phylum Arthropoda; class Insecta; order Hymenoptera; family Apidae; genus Bombus; species Bombus confusus. Next base: position 6,211,706 of record JACXIV010000002.1, on the reverse strand, counting down.
ACTGATCCTATTCAGGAAGGACATTTCGACTGTTATCAGACGGTTTCGTGCAAACTCGAATGGACAAATGACGATATTTCTATCTTTTGTCATTTATCGGAATATTTATAATTAATCAGTTCGTAGGGCAAAGTGGTTGTATAAACTTCACTTTTCCAAATTTTTGTAATTTTGATGCCGAAGCACTTAATTAGCGCTTATCTCGTACAATTTCATCGTTTCTGTACCTTTTGTTTCGTGGAGTGAACTAATTTGTCAAACAAACGGCTCAAGTTGTTCGTGTAAATTTTGAAAAGTATCTACTGTCGTGTTTGGCTTGGTATTGTTTCGATATGTAGTTTTGTTTAATTTCGAAAAAGGTTTCGGATACGCAATGGATATTGTTTACGTCAATCCTTCATTCTTTTTACATTGCATCGTGCTCATTAAGTGGTAATCGAATTTCAACTGTACAAGATATGATAAAATAGAACAAGATCTGATAAAAATATCAGATGCAGTTTTCTATATTGTACGTATCTATATGTGCAGCCATTCGATATTATATAAAATGGAATATTTTAAAAGATAAATCGTATTTATATACAAATAATCCAATATTCTACTTATAATATTCTATTATACCATTTAGATGCATTATATGGCAAATAAAAGATGTTCGACGTTTAATGGTTCGTTAAATTTAAACTTTTCTATTATATTTCACAGTCGTAAGATTGAAGAGATAAGTTGCGAAGAAAGGAACCATGAATTTCCTTCCACTTCTATTCCAATGAATAAATATACGCTAAAGAGTTCAATGTCTGTGGCATATGTGTTGGGAAAAAAATATGCTTCTTTGGGGAAGTTCTAAAGTACCAGGATGAAGTGACTCTCTCATTCACGAGACTTACGGTTTCCCACTAACTTGTTAGCTATTCTTTTAAGGAGTGAGTCACGTAACTGAAACACACCCCTTTACCTGCTTTTTTGGTCAAATGCCGCAAAAAGTAACAGCAGCAAGGCCGAATGGTTTAACGAGCTCTAACCTTTTGTGCCTCTACTTACTCCGCATATGCAACGGGAGCTGCACCTGCAGCTTCTAACGAACGAAACCGTATAATTTTTATCCGTGCAAATCAACTGGCCTCTTTACTCCGCGAAAAAGAATTCGCAACGCCTGTAAATCTTGTACGGTTTCTTTTTACATATAAAAGATTCCCCGCAATATGGCCAGGAATACATATTGCATCTCTGCGAATTAATTGTATAGGGTAATGGTCAATTTATAAACGTAATTTATTTATAAAAGCAAGAGGAGTTCCACGGAAAATTAAATTTCATAGAATTATTTAATTCTCTTTTAACCTTTTCAGTTTAAAGCTACAGAAAAAATATATTAAATTGTATGATATGATAATTACCTTTTATTTGAAAAAAAAAACGAATATTATGATAATAATACTTAAATTTTATATGAGCAGAAAATTACACGAGAGTGACTTTAAATTAATCATGACACGTGTTCCTCGTGTCCAAAGCTTCTTAATTCCGATGATCTCATGGCTCACAAAGCGTTCAAAAAATTGTTGAATATTGTAACTCGTTTGTTTAATATCCACGCGTACGTACGTAATCGTCTGCTGTTTTAAACGGTTCGAATTTCGACGCTACGTTATTGGAGAAGCAATTTGTAAGTTTCTTGCGACAGAGGAAATAGAATGCCTATCGCCAAACGCGGTTAATCGATCCCAGAAGGCATTTGCACCTTCAGACTAACAACTGACTTCAAGTGAAATCAGCTTTTCGACAAAATCATCTGAACGAGAAGGGAATTGTCCGTAGACCATTATTCGAGCTAGCAGAAAAGTTTCACGATTTTAATTCTTATAGAAATTGTTATTTGCTTTCAGAAATTTATTATTCTGAGAAATAGGGAAGGTTTGAACATTTACCATAGAAAGGTGTGTTGTACATTGCATTAAACATTGTACGTGTTATATAAGAACAGTTTGAAATTTTATTAGCATTGTAACGACTGTCATGATTATTTGGTAAAATATGAAACCAATCTGAACATATACAGTATATAGAAGTTGCAATTTATTTGCTGCAGACATACGTTTAGTGAAAAATTAGTACATAATGTAAACGACCAAAATGTAAGTACATGTGATAAGTATACCTATAATAAGTATTAATTATGAGGAATGATATTTATATGAAATACATATGTATGTGTATATTTGTACTAAATATCTTGCAGCTTCTGTATATAATATTTACAGATTTGGTTCAAACTTAACAATACAGTAATTTGGAATTTTCTAACGTTTTAATATAATATATTGTACATATACATTGTTAATACATTTATAAATGTATTAACATAATGTATTCAAATAAGGTTTCCACGAGTGTTCGAATACATTCGTGACTTACTGCATATCTTATTTTTGTACTACTTATTACCAATTTATGAACTATATCAAAGAGAGAAATATCGTAAACATTGGGAAGCTGTTTCCACGCTGTTCTTTTTTTTATCGATATATATTTCGAAACGACACGAGTAAATTGCACAAATTAAAAGAGAAACCATTGGGACGTCCACTTGTGTTGGTGGAATTAAAAATCGATCGGCTGATCTTGATTTTTGAAAAAAATATCTCCGGGCGTTACGCTGTTATTGAATTTTTATCAAAGTATTTAACACGGTGTATCTGTCGTTGAATGTTTTCCAATTAAACGGCAACCGAAAATAAAAGACAAATACTTATTCAGATCGAAATATCGTAAATTTCGTTTACTTTTCCCCGTAAAAATTAAACGTTAATTGCGGCCAACAGTTCAGGCACTTTCCTCTTGTATGAAATTCGATATTTTTAAATAACATTGAATTTATAAAAGTCCTACGTCTGTGACCCTAGTATACTGTTTCTGATTATTTTTCACGTAACGTTAAAAGTTCGATCCATAACGTGGTCTCTAAAAAAATGATTATATCTTTATTTTCTCCAACAAGCCAAATAAGCGTTATTATCGAGCATAAGTCTCATATTTCTGACATAATAAAAGACGCTTAGTGTCCCAAATTGATCAAATAGTTTAAATCTCAAGTATGTTTAATGCTCCAAATTAATTCAACAAAGTCACCTCGCGCAACTGAGAAATAAAAATTAATCCGGCAAAGGGTTGATAACCAAACTTCTCAAAAATTAACTAGAAACTCTTAAGAGGCTATTTAAAACTCCGAAGAGATCTCTAGTAGCCTGTCCTTCAAACTTTCAAGCAAATTAGCGGACTAGCTTATTAGAATTCTTTTTCAATGTTCGAAACTCGTTCCTCGAGTTTCTCGATCGTGAAAATAGACAACACGATCGACGAATTCGGGTGAGCAGGCGTTCGGAAAATTTAAGTTGCATTAAACTTGTCTCGATTGGTCTAATTATTAGCGCGATTCGACTCCCAAGTGGCTCTTCTTTCTCCGTGAAAATTCGAGCGACACTTGGGCAAGTAAAACTATTCCAGAAGAGCGCGTTAAAGTTTGAAGTGAACTTTTTTGAAGTGTTGAATAAAAAAAATTGGCGGGAAAGTAATCGAGAGAGAGGAATTTCTGGCAAACATAAACGAGAAGGTGCAAACTGACTGAAATATTTAGCCAACGTGTACATCGATGAACGTAAAGTATAAATATTATGCGTGCATATTTCTAATTTCAACGAGAAGCTTTTATTTCTTTCCGCACTTCAATTTATTAATAGACAAATAATATAATAAATCTGCTTCTTCAATTAATATCTCAGCTTCCTAATTCTGAAACTTGACAGATTAAAAACAAAGCTTCAAATCTAGATTCTAATACACTGATACGTTCGAAACCATAAATATTTGGAGTTTAGAGAAATAGACGACGAATTGTTTTTATGTGTCCAATATATGAAACGAATAAAAGAAATGCGACAGAGAAATTTTAAAACATTGTGTTGTGAAACAAAGTCGATAGCAAAAACAGAAGACGTTCTACTGTGAAAATGAAAATTACGGAAGCTTCCTTGAAAAGAACTGCTCGACTCTAACAGAATATGAAAATTACAAACAAGAAGTTCATAGAAAAAAAAAAAGAACCATCGGAACGAAACTACAAACTAATCTAGGAAATAATCTAATCCAAAAACTTACGGGCATAGCTGCTGAAGTTCCTCCTTTTTCACGGCGAAACTCAAATCGTTCCTGTTGATTCTCTCGAGTGGTCTTCCGCACTTCACCAGCCTTTCGTGTCCGCACTCTTCGCCCCGACAACTGCCAAGCACTGAAACGGAAACAGCGATAATGTAGAACGAAGAAAGATACGAAAGACTCCAGTACGCTAACGATAAATTAAGATATTTCCACGAGTGAACAATTAATACCGGGAACGATCTTGCTGTCGTTTTAAAACATTGTACGACGAATTTATGCCTCGGATAGTGTTCCATTTTGTGATTTATCGGCTGCCACGCGAACAGGAAAGTGGCACATTTATTCGCTACATTAACCTTCGTTTAACCTTTTCGCAACTACGCTCGCCAATTGTGTCATTGCACTAAATGCGAACGTAAACACATCAGAAAATTGCTTAGAAGTATCTAATATTCTTATGACGATATCGTTATTGTATCAATGAAATTTTCTAGGTACTTATGCAATAAAAATCCTTAAGTAAGTTAATGATAAGGGTTAATTAATGTCGAATTCGAGAGCTAAAGAAAGAACTTGTTTTAGACGAGTTCTACTCAAATGAGATTTAATTTATCACGTTTCAACAGAATTTTGAAATACATTAAACACAAGAATTGGATAAATAATGACGAAAAGATAAACCGATATTATACCAGCATCTAAAAGACTCTGTATATCAAATTTCAAGAATAATACCCGAAGGTTCCATATTAACTGTTAATTAACCATAAAAGTTAATATATAAAAATTAAAATAATTAGAAATTCTTCTAGAAAGAAAAAAGACGATATGCAATAAACGAAATAGTAAATTTCTTATGTTTTAAATTTGCGGTAGATTAAAGTTTGCACGTTCACGATGCTATTTTGCTTTCAATCTACCTATTAAAAAGAGCAATTCCAAAAAATCAAAATCTCGAACGATGACGTTTCTTATTTCCTCGTACAATCCTAACAAAGACTTGCTGTGAAACTTTAACAATTACTTCCAGTTCTGTTCAATTTATTCGTCGAAAATTTAGTGGGCCTCGTACCACGAATACGCACAGTTTACAACTTCAGTTTGTTTCACGAGGATTTAATCGAACGTTGTTAACGCCGAATTAATCTAACGCATTCCAAACTTCTTTCTATCTGGATAAACGAAGTACGCGAGTCTCCGTTTTGTTCGCGAGTATAAATGCAACAGCGCTGAAAAGAACGTTCATTTTATCAGGAACATGGTAATTTATAAACTAACTTTTTCTCCGTTGAACTTCTGTGTTTATATTAAATCGCGAACAAGTTTATAATGAGAAACGAGTTAATAAAAAAATAAACGAAGGAGGATAAAAACGTGGATAAAGTCTCAGCGAATAGCCTTCGGACGACTTCCGTTTGGTCTCGAGTGCGTCACTTCCGGCTAATCTTCCCCCGCCGTGTACCTTGCAGCTTATAGTTATTCTACGAAAAGCAGGGTTACGCAAGAAAAGTTGGTCTTGACCTCGCTCAAACTCTCGACACAAGTTATACGCGTTACCTTTGATCGGGCCGAATACGTGCCGCGATTGTTAAGAGGAAGAAATTCATTTTTCACCTGAAACTCGCTCAACACGTTAAACATTAACACCGACAGAAGCGTGTGCTTCTAGTTTCGCTACGAAATAAAACGTCACCACGTACTATCGTGTTTCGCTTTGTCGATCGTTTCAGCTTTAACCGGTCAGTGTAGAAATGAATAATAACGGTACAGATTCGAGTAAACTGCCTCACTCGATAAAAAAAAATTTGTAATGCAGAAGAAGACGACAGACATGAGCTGATGTTTTAATTATTTATGACAAAACGTTTGTCTTATGGCTATGTAGAATGTAAATCAGCTTCTTGTAAGCAAATAATGCAATAAAGTATATAAAGCACAGAAACTACGTAATACTTATAATCGCGTCTGAACAAGATATATACGGAAATTTAAAACCTTTTGTCACGTGATCTTTAGAGTTTATCGCGTGAAATACCGTGCAAGACGGATATAATCTGTTTACTTTTCCAACTATGTGTATATGTTGTATAAAGTATAGAAATATATATAAATAAAGAAGAAGAAGAAGTAAGCTGTCGAATATCTTATACGAGCTTGGAACTACTGGTGAACTTAAAATAATTAAAAACCTTTGTTTCGTGATATAACATAAACGCATAATTCCAATTGTTAATCGTATCGATAAAATCGATATTAGTATGGCATTGATTCAAATCGCTGTAATCGCCAACTCGATGTGAGATATTTTCTTTAAAATTCTAACAAATCCAGAATCCTTCATCCCCGCGTTAGATATCAATTACCAGTTTGTATGTCAACTAAATGACACGGCAGTTCAACGTATTGAATAAAACGTGAAACGCGATGTTACGTCACAAAACTGGAACGATAAATATAGCCACGTTAGCCCGTACATCGAGTCGTCGACTAACGGCACTGCTATGGCTATACTACTGCGCGTCCGACCAATGCCAGGTTGATCCACTTGAGCCTTGGCTCGTCTTTTTGCAAGGATTAAAGGGGATTACGCGTGGCCGACACGGCCACCAGGGTAACGAGAATTTAGCGCAGACTGCTCCCGTGCACACCTGTCCGAATGCTTACATGCGTGTAACATACTCGTGAGGGCATGTAATGCGTCTGACGAGAGGTCCTCTAACGCTGTAACTTATCGGTGGTATATCGTATAGCAGAAGAAGAAGCAAAATGAATTTCATGTTAACAAATATGAGAAGATAGGAAATATTTTTAAATTTTGAATAATTTGAAAAATAATTTCAAAGTTCTGTTTGATTGATATTATTTGTTATTTAAAGTGATAAGTTTATTATGTGTAAACGTGTAAAGTTATCAATTCTTTCTTGTTGTTGGTTGAAATAATATTTTTGGCGGTTCCTGTCGTTTTATTTTTTTAATTTTGTTATTCTTTTCAGATGCACGTGACCTGAGATGGATGTTATATCTCAGTAGATATTATTAAAATAGTTTTTAAAAATTTGTCTCCAACGTTCGATATGATTTTACTACCTTTTGCGTAACCCACGCTTTTTAAAGCACTCTGAGAAAAGAGGATGTCCGAAAAGACATAAACGTGAACGAAGTGTCGAGAGAACAGCAGGGTCGAGTATTTCAAGTTTCGATTTTTATTTTCTTTTGAAGTATCACAACGTTTCATGGTTTTCCACTGCTTTTTGATCATTATATGCTCGCATGGTGGATAATTTTGAACGTAGTTAATGACGTTAATGTTGATGTTAATTTGTACACTAACGTGTAATTATACGTTTGCAACTAAATTTGAAATTGTTGTTCGCGAGATAATTTGTATTTGGATGAATTTTAGCGGAACATTCATCAGGCCGCTTTATGACAATTAAAAAACATTCCGTTTGTAGGATATGTCCGATTTAATAGAAATGTGCCAGTAATATGAACGGTGCTCTTCATTTTCCGGTAACATAAGAAAGTAATTAGAAACTAAAATTTTTTTGTCTCATTTACAACTAAAAAATCAAGGACTATTTAAGATATTCTTTCTAGGAATTTTATGGTCAATTTGAAGTTATAGCAAAACCAAATTATGACAAACCTCAAATAAATCAGCCTCTTTTTGAAGCCACCTTTTGCACAACTGTTCCTTTTACGAAAAGGTATAATCAAATATCTTCCTTGTGAAAAATACGAAAATAATTAGGAAGTAAAATCACCACCGAACTTCTGTTCGTTTATTAATTTCAATTGCGAAGCTACGAAAAAGAGATAACAAGGCAGAACCAACCAAAACCGAAAATCAGTGAAATTTGGCCTGATTCTGTTCGAGCTTGATGTTGTGATTCAAAACATGTTTTTAAAAGGCAGGGAATGCAACACAAAAGAGAAAAGGAAATTGTGAAAAACCACGAGAAAGAGACGTATCCGCCTGTTTCCACCGGCTAAACAAAAGACCATTAAATCCGAATCAACTTCTTAATTTGAACGAATGGTTTTTTACCCGTTGGTTGGCTCGCGAACTACCCCATGATAATAACCACGCTCGTTCGTCATCATTAGGCACACCGGAAATGCGTTTCCTGTGTTTCGTATCCAGGACCACTGAATTTTTTCCTTGATGCCCTAGTTACAAACAATTAGGCAAACGTTTACCGGCCCGTCTTCTTCGATCGACGATCAAAGATCGATGATTTTGATGTAGGAGGAATTCTGAACGTTCGTCACGAGCTTTTATGATTATATCTGTTTTGATTGTGCAGAGAGGAATTTTACAAATCTTGCCCGCTTCGTGAAGACCGGTTAAAAAAGATTCTATTAATATTCAGAAAAACTGTGTTAGAAATAGATTGGACGCGAGTTAAATACACAATATTTTTGAAACATTAATTAAGAATTAGATCTATAGCACCTAAGCTGAAATACAAAGGTCAGAGAATAAATAAAACAGTACTTTTCAAAAATCTTATCAACCCTCCGCTAAAGTAGCGTATGAAATAATTCTCATTATAAATTTAATCGAATGTACGCTTCGATATAACTCGAACACAAGGTGTAATTAAAAAGATACACTATACTGATAAAGCAAGCATACACAAAAATGTCAACCTTACAAATTATGAGATTTAAATGAACTAGTGACACAGTCCCGAGAAACATCGCTCGCAGCTCCAACGGAAAAAAAGGAATTACGCTCGCGAGAGCATGTCACCGACCAACAGATTCAATATAATTTCCGACAGGCAGCGTAGTTCATCGCGAGGGGCAACCGTTTGCTGCAGTTATTTGTAGTTTCGTGTTCGCAACAAAAACCGGTCTCGTGGCAAACTTCCATTTGTCGCGCAGAACAATAAGAACAGCGAAGGGCGACACAGAAGCCTGCAAGAGCTGAACATTTTCCAGGAGCGAAGAAAAATTATGTGCACACAGAAAGAGATACAATTCCGTGGAAAGTAAATTCCGTTTTACCGTGTCCGGTTGATATTCGAGAAGTTTCTCGAACGGGTCCTTGGAAAAATGTGCGCGCGTGTACGTGTAATCGAGGTATAATTTTCGATCAGCCGAAAACGAAGCCGAATTTGAATGTAAATTTCGTGTCGTCCCTATTTTCCGCGAGATTGACCGTTATCAAATAACGCGCGGTATATCATCGTGGAAAACAGAGCGCGACGTCGAACACCATGGTTCAATAGGGAGAATGTATCGAGCTCCATCGCCGTGTCTATGCGAATTTCTGCGCAATTTCCCTGCTCAGCCTGACTTCGTGATTTTTCATCGGCCCCATTCTACGCTTGATCCGGCTCGTTGCTCTCGCAGCGAGACAATAGAATACCATAGTATGGTATCGATAAAATGTGTCAAGATTTCATGGCACGCCGTAACCTACGTAATGAATTCGAAAAGCGTCTGAACGTTTATTTTTATTTTCGTTATTTTCATTTTTGATCGGATGATTAAATCTTTATTTTCGAACAACGCGTTCCGCTGGTTAAATTCTGCATTTTATTTTTCACGCTCCTGAGTGAAGCATAGTTCGATTCTCAGTGTCAAGGTAAAGTCACGCGAGAAGTTATTATCGATATTTCTGTGGCGGCCACAGGTTTCGTGACCTCCAGGAACACGAGCTGATGTTTATGCATGCACGGCTTACACGTGCGATCTCTGCACACGCGGAACGAAAAATGTCGCTGTGTCCTGAAGCAAAACTATTCTTATATCTCGGTCAACATAGTAAATACATCCCCCAAATCAGGATAAGAGAAAAGTCGAAAGTCAAACATCTAATATCGACGTTCTGGGTAATCCGATAAACTGTTCGCCAAGTGCGATCAAATAAACGCGATCAGCGTAGTTAGATGAAATTAGCGAATAAATTTTATTTTTATTTTCAGCTGCAAGAAACCTGCGTTCGTTCTATACATTACCTGTCTTGTAAATTTACCTGAATTCGATTGTCAGAGATAATTTAGAAGAAATCTGTCTATATATGTATTAGACTAGCTGTATAGTAGGAAGAGCGAGAAGATTGAATTAGCTAAAGTAGCTTATACAAAACTCCGATCTTGCTGCTTATTTTTCTGCACTGACAAACAAATAGGGCAGATGAGAGACAAACTTGTTAGGAAATATAACATGAAGATTTCGTTCGTTGTGCAGAGCGCAGAAGAGAAAATTACAGAGATAGAAAGAACAAATAACAGAAAAATATCATCCATTGAGCAAAAAAAGGACCTTTTATTTCTGCAAACTAGCAACGTTCTTTAACTGACTATGCTTTAATTTAACTTCTTCATAACTGTTATTAATCAAACAGCAAAAAGAGGAAAAAAAAAGAAAAAGATCGTAGGACAATATGAATCGTTTTTATCGTCCGAAACGCTGTTATTTGAAATAATAAACGTTGAGAGCACGGTTTCAACGAAAAGTTGAAACTTCGTGTTGGAAATTGACAGATTTCACTATTAAATATACGTTTACCGTTATTAATACTTTCGAATTTCGAATATCGACGAACGAACAATAGTTTGAAATATTCTACATATCGTATAACTCGCTTCTGTTTAACTCTTCTCGCGCCATCCTCATTACGCGGCAATTTCGAGCGGTGCTCGTGTCAATTAAGAGAAGATTCGGCTTAAAAAAGTTAGCAGAAAAGCGGTCGTCCGCTCATTTATTCACATCGCCCGGAATACAGTTAACTGCCCCTAATGGATTCCTCGATTGTGTTCGTTTAAGTACTTTCAACCGTTCTTCATCAAGCGCGGCCAACGAAAATCGTGCATTTTCGCGCTCAAGAATTCCCTCTCTTGCTCCTTTGACAAGGAAATCAGTTAACCATGCGATTGATTATTCCAACCGGGTGTCGTCGATGTCCTTCGATACATTTGTTCATAATTACACAGCCCGCAATTTGCTCGACGTTAAAATTTGGTCAACGTTCGAGGAGAATTCGAGGTTCGCCAGTTTAATAGAAATCGATATTCTGTACATTTTCGAATTAAACGACGTCGATTCGAACAGTGGCCGACGAATAGTTTCGGCGACAGTTCGAAGGCGTATCAGCCGATGGGACGGCTGACAAATTTCATTAGAAAGATCGATCGTTTGAAATTTGAAAATCCACGCGAAACGATGGTAAAACGTTAATTCACTGTGCCGATTAATCGACAATCGCTTAACCAATTTGAATGGTTAAACGGTTAACCATATGACATCGGCCTCCTATCATCGCGTGGCAAACGAGATTACACGCGCAAGCACTTACCAACGAGTATCGATTGAATCGGCCGCGCGACAAATTTCGGATACAATTTGAATTCAACCACGTAATCTGTTCAACAGAGTGATTGGTGTACGTTCGATGCGAGTTTGTTTGAGTAACTGGCTATGAACAATAACAGAGATATTAGACAAACTACGAGGCAAAACAGATTAGAAACTCTATGTACGCCTGTGTGTATTATTGAGGTTCTGAAATCTAAATCGAATAACCGTCCGTATTCCACTGTTTTAGTACCAGATCCGAAGATGGAAAATAAAAGGAAATTGGAAAATAAAGTTGTAATTTGCGACAATGGCTTCTTGCTTCGATCGTTTCCTCTATATATGTGTATATATATAATCGTAGTTCATAATTTACATTTTTAAAGGAATCATCGAAAACTCGAGTAACGAACTTTATGTACGCGCTTAATTACGCTCTATAATTTTATTTTCTACGTTACAATTTAGGAAAGCAAAAGCTTAATATATATATATATATAATGTATACGTAAAGTGTATGATTTAGATTTCTAAAAAAAATTATTCAAAATTAGAACGGCCAATCTCGAGTTTTTGTCTCGCGTTCACACTCGCGAAGCGATGTATCATTAGTTCCAAATTGCGTTTACCACGCGGGAACCTTGCTAAATGATATATTGGACAATGAAAGCATCGACCAACGTGTTACTCGAATTATTTTCTCACTTTTCACATTGTTCACAGAGGCGAGTATACATTATCGAGCATTTTTTCTCCAATTCGTCGTACTTCAATTCCTATCACATTTACGGTCGACGGATCACAAGCGAAATAAACGATTTCGATATTTTTTCGCGGTGCACAGAGGTCGTATCGCATTTTCAACGTGGAACAACGAGTTGCCGATTACACTGACACCCGCGTGATACATATACATCCGGGTGGCCAGTGTAAATTCGAAAGACAGGTCGAGCAGGGTCAAGAGGAATACTTTCCTCGTCAATTCTGCACTAACCGTATGATTTCGATCGGCTTAATTCGAATTCGCAAACTACGCGCGAGTCCCACTCTCGATTTTACATGTTCACGTGGCGTTATAACGCATCGAACTTGGCGTACATTATGATGATACAAATGAAATCGAATTTGCTTTACGTATCGTAGAGTTAGAATGTAATTGAGAAAGTTTTAACAGTCAGATAATAAATAACTGTTACACATTTTTCGATTCTGTATTATGAGTCATAACTAATAATGCTTATGAGCGATTAACTTTTCATTGAAAAGCTAAGATCGGGTCATAAATATTTATTATAATGTACGTACGCTTGTAAGAGCAACTTCATGAATAAATAATATCGAAATAATTAGTCGATAAAATCGAAATGAATAATGTTCGCTATTAACAAGCTAATATGTGTTAATACAACGTATCGTTCTCAAGTCAAAGTTAAGAACAATTTCTAGTATAAACGTATTGTTTAGTAAAAAATAAAAAGGTATAAAGTAGAATGGTTAATAAAACTCTAAGAAATTACTATAGGTATCCGTATGAACTATTAAGATATCGAGCGGTAATATTAAAAAAATAGTTTCTAGACTCAAAAACACATATCTTTCTGAACAATGGGAGCAACGCAATTACGTAATAAACATAATGATCTGAAAAACAAATTACTACATTTTCAGAAGTATTCTGCCCTATATTCTCTTAATAAGACGTAGATAACATCCTACTTTCCTTTCATTCCCAAGTCCTCAGAGTCACAGTGTTCGTAATCTCTCTAACGACGGTCATCGAGAAGCTCATCGAATGAGTCTCCAAATGAATCCATTCAAACGTAGCACATCAGACACCGCGAAACTCAAACCAAAACCTCAAAGATAGCTTCGCATACGTGATAGAGATTATCGAGGTCAGACAGACGAGTAACGAAAGGCAGTTACATAACGAAACGTAAAAACTGTCGCTCAAAAATAAACGAAGGAGACGACACGCTTCATTTTTTAAAATATTGTCCACGTAGAAGAATATTCGTAAGACGGTTTCTCGTAGCCTTTTTTTGGAATTTCATAGATTTCGCGGATATACGATTTATGTGCAACCTTTCTTCGGAATTTCGTTGATTTCGAGATGGTAAAAGTAAAGTGTTTCTGAATAGAACTATTCATTTTGCAATGCATCGATTCCTAATTTACCCCAAAACTACCCCAAAATTTGTTAGTTCTTATGTACATTTCAATTCTTCTAAATGTTATTATCAGACATGGAATGGAAAATAAAACACGATAAAATCAGTTCAGAAGTATGCAAAATCGAGCAATTAAACTCGTAAAAGTTATTGCTACAATTTTATTCTATGAAGCAGTTTTCTATCATTTATCATTTCTCTTGTGAGTATGATCTGTCCTCTCTGGGCCAGAAAATTATATTTCTTCGTACGATTTCAAACGTGTCATACTTCATAGTTTATCGGATTAACGTATAAAGATATAGAACACAACATACGAACGTTTGAGAGGCAAGATAAACCAGTTCCTCGACCATTGTTTCTCATAAAGACGGTGTTCTGCGTTTAGCGTGACGAATAATTCATTTAATTTCCCGAGGTACGTGAAAAACGTATCGCGACAGAGAATGAAGCTCAATTAATTACAAGACTAAATCTATGACACTTTCGATTTCAAATCAAAATTCCGAAAATCTTACCTTGCACCACTATGATTTTCAACCTGTCGTATGAATATAAATATTTCTTTTAGTGGTTTTATAATTATGGGACGCAGTGGCTATAGTTAGCAGAAAGCAGAGGAGAAAGTGCCAAAGAGGAAGCGCAGTAATTATAAAAGCAATGTAGGTGCGTTTAATCGGATAAGAGAATATAATATGGTAGAATATTAGTAGGTGAAATAGCGATAAGTGAATACGGCGTAAGCCGATAGGCAAGAATTACGATAAATAATTAACAAGAAAATAAGAAAAAGAATAATTATGAGACGCGGCGTATTTTTCACAAACAACAATTCATTGTGTGATTTAATTTATTCATCCCTGTATTTCTCAACGATCCACTGCATGAGATTAGCCGAACCACCCTTTGTTACGCTCCCCATGTATATAATATCCGCGGCTCTTCTACAACTACCCGCTTCAACGATACAACCCAAGTTCGCTCTGCTCAAGTTTAACCCGGCTAGTCTCGAGAGTGTGGCGTCCACATTCGAGGGTTGGCTCTCTCTCTCTCTCGAGGATCCTTTCACTCGTTATTTTAATGATCGTGCACCGAGGCGGTGCTTCATCTTTCGCGGCCTGTGGAATTAATGTTTGCCAGAGCCGACGGTCTCTCGACCCGAGGAAAAAAAGGAAGAAGAGAGGCAGAGAAACGAGAACGGAAGGAAGAAACGAGGAATCCAGAGGAAAATCTAGCAGAAGGTATCGAATGGGCCAGTGATGGTATATTTGTCGAGGCACGAGCGACACGATGGAGTTCGCTTCCACCTTCCTCCCCTTTTTCCCTGGCTGCTCGATAATTTCCGATGTCTGCCGACGTCATTAATCCACCTATCTTTTTGGGATCCTCGCGTCGACAACGTACGCTCGGGGGACGAGATTGGAAGGGGTGAAATTGATTCTCGATTATCGTTCGATTATCGCTCGGGGAGGCCGAACCACGGGCTGCGCCGGATCCGTATGGGAACGCCGACTCCGCACCGGGAGTAATTATCTTGGGCGTAATGCGATCGAGTTAAAATGAAGCGGCTAAAAAGATGGAAGAAGGTAGGAGTGATTAATGTTCGTTACAAACAATTTTTAGAAACAGCGCAGCTAAATCTTTTATTTTCTTATACTTACTTTCGCATAGTATTCTAAACGCTGATAGATGGGGTAAATTAATAATCTTAGAATTGTACTATTATTAATTGCATCGTGTAATTAATACTTCGTATGCTCTTACTATCTACGTCTAGAAATTGTTTGAAGATTATCTTCGTTCCGGTGTGTTATCCGCGGTATAAATAAATTATTAAAATACCTATTTAAGACTGCCGATGTTTCTACAAAATTCTATCCTTAGTATTAGAAATGTCTGTTTGGAGATAAAATTAAAAGGTGGCCAGGAGTTTAAAAAAGAATACAACGACACATTTTACGATTACTGGTATCAAGTTATCAAGTACAGCGAAAGGTCTGAACAAGTCAAAAACAGAAGAACAATTTTCTTCCAAATAAGATTAGAATTCGTAAAATACACGTGACGAAGAAAAGAAATAAAAAAAGAGGAGAATGACACGATGAAGAAAGGTAAAAAAGGTAACATTAATTAAAATCTTGATGCCTGATGCATGGAGAATTGCGCTTCAACGTAGTACATCTCCATAAAAATGTATTAACATATGCGAGAACACGCACGCTCGAGACAACTTCAGCGTGAAAACTTTTCCCCACAACGACACTAATTACTCTATACTTCAATGATTGTAAGTTGGAATGAAATTGGACCTAACGAATTAAATCATGGCTGTCCTTAATCCGGCTTCTCTCTATTGTTGTATCAAGGTTGATTTTGACCAATGTGCACGAGGGAAATAGGTACCAAAACTTATAATTGGGGAAAATGAACCGGTATTCCCAAGAAGAGAACCGACCGGAGAAGAGTAACCGCGAAATATCGAATGTATGAGTATGAGCTACCTATACACTGCGTTTCGAGATGGACTTCACCGGAAATACGAGCCAATTATTTCCCTCTGGTATTCTACGAAGCTTCAACAATATTTATTTTTCAGCTTGTGTAAATCGAGAAATGAAAATTGAGGTAGATTTATGTTTTTCTTTTTTAAATTGCTACAAAAAATTGGTCGTCTGCCTAGTGTTGAAATAAACACATTTCGAATAATCAAGCTATTATTAAGACAGGCTAAACAAAGGAACGAAACCTAGGCAAAGATTTATGAATATTTGGATATTTCGTATATTTTTGCTTATCACGTGAATTTACATTATTAAATTACACATTTAAATTTTCCATAAATACATACAAATTTACGATCCGGTAATAATCATGTTGTTCATATATTTCGTAGGTTCTTTAATTGCTGTAGTAAATACGTACAACAGCAACTGTAAATGAATGTACAACTGCTGTCAATTTCCACTCGCAGTTCATTCAAAGATTTTCTATATTTCCTAATAAAATTATTTATTAAAATCCTCTTTTATTCCATGCTTAACAGGAATGAAACATCCTACAGACAGGTAACTACGTTCTATCCCTGTTAAACAAGAACAAAAAATAGACATCGTTCGATATCCATTCCCGTTTAAGATCTTGATCCAATTATGAAAATCGAATGGAAACCGCTTCTGGATTACGGATAAAGTACTTCGCTTAACAGTAGTAGCATCGTTAATAGAATGCGAAGTCAACGTGAAAAGTCAGAACTTAATTAATTTCAATTTCAACCAGGCCACTCAAATTATCCATCATTCGCCTCCTTTCTATGCAAACGTCTCGCTATAAGCATCACTGCCAGACGACCGTGTTCAATTTCTACGTTTCCTGCCACGTCCGTTTCAACGACAATCCACGTACATTCGTATTTCGAACAGTACGAAGTGCTACAATGAACTGATAAATCCAGAAGAACAAGTATTATTATTTCAAAAATTCCCTCTATAGCTTTATGATATAAAGACGTCTAATGATTTCAAACTTTCAACGTTTCTCACATGATCTCAAAGTTTTAGAAGATTTCGCGTTTCACCTTACTATTTTCCTTCTGCAAATAAGATACATATTTACTGTAAGCCATCGTATTTTCACTTGTTTTATCATTTTAAAGCTACAGAATATCTACAGAAAGGCAACTGATCTATTTCTTTAATTTAGCTGATCTTTTACTTTGCAATTAACTCTATCTCATTCCATAATTCCCAATGTTCTTTTGCTTTATCGGTCAATTTATTTTAATGACAAGCATTATACTTCATAAACAGCATTTCGTCTTCCACGAATGAAATTCGCCTAAATATTCATGCACGTGTTGCTATTAAATTATATGGAAATGTAGCACCATCGCAAACACCCTCATATTAACCTTCTCTAGCCATATCTAATTAAATACTCTTCACCTCCATTAATCTTCCATCGAGGGCACGTAACAGTAATGCTAAACAATTACGCGTTATACAATTTACACAGCGTACACGCAACCAGGAGGACTCGCATAGTCTATATCGCGCTATTGTATATCACGAAGCAAGCCGAGCGAAATTCGGTCTGTAATAAACGAACTGAGAGCTCTGGATTCGACGTCCCGGTCAAAAATAGTCTATTTCCGGCGTAAAATCTGATCAGTCTAGCCCACAATGAAAAAGAACGAAAGCGGAAAGCGACGAAAACGAAACTGGGGAAACTTGAAAAACGAGGACGACAATCGCGGCACGTTTTGTCGCCGTTCACGCGCCACCGATCGACCGATATTCTCTGCTCTCTAGTTTCATCACGAACAACCCTTCTCTGCTTTTCCTATGCGCTGTACACGTGTACGCGTCTCGTCGACGGCCCCCATAAAGTCCAGGTCCCGTTTTAAAGCGAGCACAACGTTATAACGCTCTCAGAGAGGCGAAAATTACGAGCGCATTATGCGAGCAAGCATTAGTTAATTCCGTGACTGGGGTGGCCCGCACCCTCTGGTTAGCGTTCCAACGCTCTCTCTCTCTCTCTCTTTCTCGCTCTCGCTCTCGCTCTCTGCACACAAGGTGTTAGGTTATTTCGGGTGCGAGAATGGACATCTTTGACGTTGAAACTCCTGTAGTATCATATGAAGCAGGTGAAACAAGGGAGGCTTGATGTTTCGAGGGTGGAAATGGTGTTCGTGCGAGAAGACAGACGAAATTGAAATATTTTGGCAGTTGAACGTGGACGTTCATCTATGTAAATCTATGTTTTTCTGGCGCGCAGGTAAAGATCCTAAGTAGAGATTTGTTTCATTCGCTATTGTGAGGAGTAAGTATCTGTCATATTTCTAATAATTATATATAAATATTTTACACCTTCGCATTCATAAGTGTGCAAACATCCGTGTTTATGATGCTAATGGATTGACGATGACCGAATGACAAGAAAGGGTTGACATTTAAGGGGGTTGAAAATGTGTTTGTGTAATGAGCTAGAAAAATGGAATATCTAGGCAGTTGAACGTGCGTTATCGATATGTTTACGATGCTAATGAATTAATCGAAAGCAAGTAATTTGTATGTAGCATTATTCCGATCAATTGGCGGGTCATTAAAGTTCATTACGTGCTCTGATAACGACACGTCGAACGACGTAACAGTGACATATTGTAATAAGTAGAAACAATATGTTATCGAGCGTTGTCGATCGATTGGTAAAGACGTTTGATCTTAAAACGTGAATATATTATGTATGTTGCGAGTAATTTATTGCTTCTTTGCGAAGAAAAAAGAATGTTTTACATGCATTACGATGATAATCAACCTACAGTTGGGATTATGCATGATCTTGCGTCACCTATACGCTTTTTATCTTATGCTTACATCTTAACCAATGTGTGTAAAGCATATGTCGAATAAAATTATTATTCCAGAACAAAATCTTTTGAAAATACACGAATAATAGATATAAAAATGTACACAAAGACACTAATGGAAAATTAGATCAACCTAAATAATATACTATAATGATATTAGTAGTACTGGTATACACTATTGTATTAGTTGAGAAATCTATTCGTTTCTAATTATTCCAAATAATATTACTAAGAGTAATAAGAGCAATAACGATACGAAGCTTGATAATAACAAAAGGGAAAAGGGTAATCGTAATAATTGTGATAATAACGAAGAAGAACAATACATGGCGTCATTATTATTGCAATTCAATGACCGCACGAACTAATTATGCAGTAATAAAGTGGCTAGAGTATCTAATTTGTAAATTAATACTGGGACTTTGGTGTTTGCAATATTTAAAACAATATTGAACGGTATTTTGCAAATTCAAAAATATATCTTACATAACTCTTTGATATGCAATAAATTCAATATGATTTATTAGAGAAGTATAATTCTAACGAAGTACGAAACGAACTCGAAGGAACGACAAAATCAAAGTAAGAGAACTGCTACAATTAAATATCTGAAGAAACGTTTAAGGGGTTCTCTTTACAAATGAAATCTTATCTACGAAAATTCAACCAAGCGAAATCAGCTTTATATTCAAGTTTGAAAGAAACTGAACCGAATCTGCTTTACAATATTTTCATACCTTTTATAATAGCATAATGTTATGATAATATAAAATGTTATGATTTTCTATTAGATGTCTATATATGTTTGTTTACATAGAGATACGATGTATCTTTCTGTACAAACATAAAAGTTCGAAAAGCGAAGAAAGATAAATAAGCTAACTCGATACATCTGTAATTTTTTTTAATTGATTTCCATTATCAAATTCTATTTTCTAACCTTATGATCGTGAAAGGAAATTTCAAGGCTTGGTTTCATATTTTTTCATCGATATCTCTCCCGCTTATATTCTAGGATTTTATACGATTCAAAGAAAATGAAGTTGCGATAATCTATTCCGTGACTCTTAATGCGTTCAGAAGTCAGTTAATCACGGAACAAAAGTCATTTCCTCTTTATTAATCGATTAAAAAACGGGCAATGAAATAATGTGCAACATTATTAAGAAAAACGTAAATAAGGCAAGTTACTATCTTGTCGAGGTACGACAAATGTATTGAAATAATAGATAGAAGCCTACAGAAATCGAAGGCGTAAAAACATGTTCCATATATAATTTGAAATCAAACGATTTATCCTAATCGTACAAAATACTTTAATTTCTTCGAATTTTATAAAATTCTAAGATCTAGATACAAACTCTTGGAAATCCTTTTCACAATCACAGTATGAGTTCGACTGGTCAAAAGCAACACGTGGAACAGTAAGTTTTCGAATTGCTGCTTAACAAATTAACAAAAAAAAAAAAAAATAAGGAAAACAGAAATCAAGCTACAGGTGTAATAGACGAGAAATGTGCGCATGCGTAGCAAAGAAAATCTCGAAAAAGAAAAGAGGAAAGCACTTCAATGAAATCGTAGAGTCAACGAAACAAGGAACATTTATTAAATTCCAAACGAAATTCCGCCATTATTCCAGGAAGCGAACTCTCCGGTTAATTTCTGCGGAAAATGTAACTGTTGCATTTCTGTAAAACTGGGTACACCGTGTATACTTCGAGGCTGGGCGGGTACAGCAATTCAGGTTTGCTCCAAATACACTAACGTCGACCGTACACGATCCGACGAACACGATTGTCTGTCTGTCTGTCTGTCTGTCTATCTGACTGTCTCAAGTTCGGCTTAGTATGTATTACGCGTCAAAGACAAAACGGATAAACCGACGACAGTAATTCCGCGCAGTGCACACACGGGTACATAGAGCACGTAAATGCATGCATACGCACGCAGAACTTCGAATTGGCACGATTTGCTTGCGACAATGCGGTATCTCGTGCTTTAAAGGCGACTGTAAACGGAGCTCTGATCATACTTGCTCAACTGAGATAGGTTGCTTCCACTTTACCCTTGAGAAATTGGGTCACGGATAGCTTTTTAATGCGCGAAATCTTCAAAGAAATAGTTAAAGCTATATATGTCATAGTAAATTAATTGTAACAATTATATGTGCAATAACTGAAATCTCTTGCTCCTGATTCTTGCATTCTCAATTCTTTTGTATTTATGAATATTATTTCGAAATACTTGGATATATACACGTGTGTGTATAACATGTAGTTTATGTAATGCTTTGGTAGAAGTACTTAGCGATACAAAGTCGGTCATATTAGATAATATGAACGAGTTATCTAGCGTATCTTTTCATTAAAATATGGCATATCTCACTGTCGCGGAAAAGTGAAGAATAGAAGAATAACAAGAATCGGCGAAAAGAATTTTGCATTGTTGTACAATTCTTATATCTTTATTTATATACTTATATTATTTCATTATTTAATACGTATAGCTTTCTAGTCGATATTTTATTTAGGACTCCGCGTAGAAGTTAATTTGTTGGTTCATTAAGATATCAAATAACTCGTCCAAGATATGTCTCATAGATACAAGAAAAAATCAATTTTACAAGACACCGTTATCAACGAGTGTGAGCAGATGAAACGCTATTTTCTTTTAGGCGAAATAGCGCGAAGAATAGAAAACAAACACGCGAGATAGATCATTCATAACGTATAAACGACAGTGCAACGCAGAATATTTCGTTCGCGGGTACAAAGAGGTTAACTCTTGCTTATACATGCATCCTTCACAATCAATTTAAATTTGCACGCGTACATTCATTGTTTCCATATTCCTCTATTTTCTAATGACTTTCGTATTACTTCCTTTGGTTCGCTCATATTCCAACAAAGAGCATTTACGTATCACTTATCATTTCGCAAAATTCATTCGGCAAAATTGTATCTCCTAGAATTCTAATTTCATTCGAAGAATGTTTAAATGAACTTTACGTTTCAATTTGTTTTAATTCGAAAAATTTTCGTGTAAACGTAATATTTCGCGGTTGTTTAAAATATTGAACAACGAATTTGATATTGCACGCCGTTTAGTGTCACGAGTTGTAAATTTGCCCGTAGCGCACGGATAAGATAACTGCGCAGTGTGTGTCTCTGTCACGAATTAAAATTACAGAACCGAGTTGTATTTTGAATGAAAGATTAATTCGAAACTTCGAACGATTGTTGATTTACAGTACAAGTTACGCACGGTTAACGTGTATTTAACACAATTTATACGCGATAGTTACATACCAATTTGAAGGAAACTCTCCTTCGAGCTTTCATTTCTTCGGTTTTTATACTAATTTGTGATAGTATACGAGCATATGTGTAGTGGAGATAGACTTGAAATTTTGGGAGCCGATTTATGACCTGACCTAACTGTGAATCTCCGTTCAATTGATGAGCTTTCATTAGCATTATTACAGTCACATGACATTTATAATGTTTTACTATTTATTTATCATGTAGTACTTATATATATTTTCCAAAATCTCTTTTGGTCATTAGTATTCTGAATTTGATTAAACCTTTTTAATGTTTTATTCATTATTGCTTTATGTTTGTCTTCTAATTGACCATGCGACAAATGAAATTGCTAGGAACAATTTTAAAATTCATGTATGAAATTCTTTTAAATATGATATTACGTCGAAAATATTTATAGCACCATTTCTACGAACGTTTCAGAACAAAGGAATCTCTTTAATTCGCTGTTTTCCACTTAGATTTCCGCTTTAGAGAATTTTCATTCGCCATTTCGTGTAATAAATGTCCGTTCTTTTTTCTTCTTCCGTTTGGATTTCGGTTCTAATCATGAAAACAATTGCCTCCTATTTGCTTCCTATTATCGGTTCATTCGGTTCCTATTTTCCACGGTGTTCAACACACCATGCTAAAGACGATATTATAACTGTTATTTTCTGCGCGACGACTGTCTATTTTGGTCGCAAACTGCGATGCGCGTTTGGTGCTTCAAATGGCTTGTTTCGTCTCTTTCAAAAACAGACTGAAAACTGCAGTATTTCAAAACGGTTGAGTGTTTTGTTTGTTCGAGGCAAAATTTGACGTTGCCAGCCAACAAAAAATACGTCAGTCGACGTTAAGTAGCGTAAAGAGTCTCATTTTGAAGAATTTAAATAAAAAAGAAACATATGAAAACATAATTACAAGTAGCAGTGGTCTTAGAAGAACACGAAATTCGTTAAATAAGAAGACGTGTATAATTTTGAAAGAATAGGCAAAAATATCAATTTGAAGAAACTTGACTAAAGATCTAAACTATGATTTTTTCAAAATTATTATTATTCCTATTACATTAATTCACTAATAAATTACTATTACTTATATTATCATTACTTACGTATTATTATGCTTAATATATTAAGATTAAGATAATTATACTGATGAAATAAATACTGACAGATCAATAGCAGTAGTTACATTGTACATGGTACAGTATATTAATACGAAATATATTCAAGCTTGTTTGGTCATCTAGATGCGACTTGCCAGAATCAAATTAACGTTAAAGCTGCATTTAATTCCGAGTGCGCGGCAGTAAAGCGCGCAGTAACTGAATTTTACGATTTGGAAAGCGTCAAAATGCAAAATACCGAATCATCTCTGTTTCCGGAAAATAACGAAATATCTCTTCATTTTGAAATAATAAATTACAGAACAATAAACATTTCTCTCATATAATGCACATTTTCCCGCAGAACAAGTTCCAATTATTCTTAATCAGAGATTTGAAGCAAAAAATTCTTCAAATTACGCGTTCTTCGTTTTCTTCTGTATATGTAATATGTAACTATATGTAACTCGATTCAGAGGAAGAATAAAATAATAGCAACATAGATAGAGGTGCCCAAAGTATGTAAAAATCAGTTGGAATGATTTTGTGGCTTAACGAGCCTACATTTTCTATAAAAAATATTTCAACACGAAAAATACGTACAGATTTAATCTTCTTCTCAGAAAGAAACCCTTCGCGTCTGTAAAATCTACAGATATACTTGACAAATTTTCCAGTTTTTTTGTTTATTGCATCTTTGCCTTAGAGCAACGTTGCTCTTTGTCATTGTTCGTTACGTATAAGTAGACGAGCAGAAAATTCTGAATTCGTAAGCAGAAGCATCGATGTTCGATCTGTTCCATTCGCTGAATCTATCAAGCGGCCGATCAAGTTTCTTCCTTCGACGATATTGCTTACATGAAAAATGTTCGCATTATTTCTTAAAAATAAAATGACGTGTACGATCGCATCATGATGTAACCCTACTCCGTTACACAGCGGTGCTCAAATTCCAAGACACAGATCGCTTTATCATTGTGTAAAAAGTACTTAGAAGATTTATATTAAACAATATATATATATGGAACTTGAATTTCGTTATTTATACAGTTATCAAATTTTATCAACTATTACCTGTAATTTACGACACGAGTGTCATGCTTTGTAACATTATCATATAAAGTATTACGCGTAATATATTTTGTAACTACTGTAATACTACTGTAACAAACTTCTAGCATGCTAAACGATGGAAAATGTATCAAGTTGAATTTCAGTAAAATTGGAGCAGTTCTGGTAATAATAAATCCTAACGAGGAATAATTTAGTTTTCTTTCGATTGATACTCACAGAAGAATTTCAATATTCTGAGAATCTTCATAATATCTTTCGCTTTAACTCGAGAATATTTAGCAAACAATAAATTAATTAAAAATTTTCCTTTAATCGGTCTCTTATCGCAGCAAGAAGATAAGAAAATGTTTCGAAAAATCGGAAAGCAATTTTACAGAAACATACAGTCTACTCTTCGTATCTGAAGTTCGTACATTTGCTACGATTACAGGGAATTATAAGCAACGTGTCGCTTGATTTCTGTCTAAGAAGATCCTTAACGATTAACAAATATATTGACAAAACTACAGATAGAGGTATTTAACATTCCCTTGAAATAACAATATACATATTCATATCAAAGAAAATACATCTAGCAAATCTGAAATACAATCTAGCAATTAATCTACGAGCTTTATTCAAGACACGATAGATCAAACATCCCTTTTAGTCGCTATTTTTCATATCAATCAAGCACTTTGCAATGTCCCAAAGTTCGTTTAACGTTTGCATGAACGCAATAGCGTGATTACTCGGATGAAGCGAATTTTCCACCCCAATTCTACCCTTTCTACACAGCGAATATTTGGTCCCGATGTTCCGGGGAGGAACACTGGAATAAAATCGGAGCAATCGTAACTGCTACGTGACTACCAGCTCGAAATGCAAATTTTTCCAGTCGTTTCGACGTTCGAAATCTGGCGAACGGCAGCGTCAGCTTCCCAAGCGTTAAGTCAACCGAAGAAAACCTCAAACAAGACTGCAGCCGAAAATTCCGCGCTCCGGAATAATTAGTCTGACGTTCTTCGCCGAGGGATTCGCGACGCGCTGTCGATAGAAAGGAGAAGCATGATTCTCTACGATGTCCTGTTACCTTCCCACTGCATACAAATCCGTCAAGACGGCACAAAACAAACTCAACGAGCGTAACTTCCTTCCGTCTATTCATTCGCGCGTTCGGTTCGGCCAGTCCAAGAATTCCATCGAGACGTTCTAGCGCGAGAATTTCGCTAATTTGTGGTACGTACGGACTTTCCATGGATTTGAACCGATTCTTCCTCGTTTCGAGCTGCTGTTGTCGTTCGACGACATTTTACAGGAATGAAAAATGTAACTGTTGCGAAGATTAATTATGAGCGAACATCTAATGGCTTGTTGTTAAACTATGACCTCGAAACTTGTTTGTGCAGTTACGTAATAGATTATGAGGAAATCTATAAAAATATGTTTCGACGAAACTGGGATGATTCAGATGATTCTGAGATTTAATGCTTTCTGCGTTGTGTTAACTCGTCTTGCTCATAGATATATCGAATGAAATCGTATGATGTAATTTATGTTCTAATTTTTGCATGAGAAATAGTGGCTTGCATCGACATATATTGTCACGGCTCGATTAATAATTTGCAAGACGGAGAGATAAAATCTATTTCGTAAATATTAAGTTAATTTTAATATGCTAATGCGTTATATAAATAAATATGATGGAATGGTGAACTTAATCTTTGACAATTTGGTGAAAGAACACACTTTGGCTATTTCATAGAAATAATTGCTAAACTCCATCGCGAGTAATACCCTGGAGAATGATAACGTTAATCGGCTTGACGTTTTTAGTTGCACAGATGGTCTGTAACGTAAGTAGAAATAATAAATGTCCCGGAAGAAAATAGAGCTACCAAATCGTAATGAAAGCCTAGGAAGTCAACCAAACACTGGATTAACTTCGGGAACACTGGCTTAGTAAGAAAGTCTTTAATAGCTTGTTTGAACGAAGAAAGTTTGAAACTCGATCAAATCTTATCAAGTATAGGAACAAGATTGAAACTGATGTATAACTTGAAACTAACTCCTACAAATTGAAGAGCTTAATATTTAACAGGCATTGAATTCAACAAAAAGTCGATGAAATATTCGAATGAAGATTTAAGCAATCATGGAACAACTCTTGACTGTTCGCCGCGAGGCGTTCAAACAAAGTGCTACGCATTAATAAAAACGCGAGTAAAACTCGAAGAACCATAAAAATATGTCACCTGACAATGATCGCGCAGGTTTAAGATCTAAAACTGCTAATTTACGTTCAAGTTTGGAAACTTTACCTCTACGCTCGATTCATAGAAAGTATCAAATATATGAAAATAAATTTCAAATTTCTATGAGTTTACACCGCGAGTAGAATTTTAACTTTCTAATTAAATGACTGAAGCAAATTTCGTAACTTTCTAAATCAACTTACGATCAGCCCCTTGGCTGACTGTATGGCGAAGAATTAAATAGGAAATTAAATACGAGAAACGAAATGGAAACGTTAATCCGTATACACAGACGCACCGTGCGCAAAATGCATCATCGATGAGTAACGAGAAAATCTGAATCATAGGTGATTAGTCGCCAAAGCGGTCATTTTTAAATATCTACCTATTGTTTTCATCTACGTTTCATTAAATGTTGGTTCTTCAAACAATAACGCATACGTTCGAATACTTTCCGATTCAATTGGCCGAGGCCCGTAATTATTAGAATCATCGAAAATCGCGAAATTAATTAAATTTCGTTAATTTCGATAAATACGTCGAAAATTCATTTTAGCGAAGAATCTATTATACAGGGTGCTATTTTTAAATCGAACGTTTAAATTATTTCCAATACTATCGAGGATAAGAAAAAATGATCAAGGTATGGTTTTGAGGACTTAATGGCACGAATATGGCGATGATAGAAAGAAAGTTCTGTGGCGGTCATCTAGACAGTTTCTTCGAGAACATTGACATTTCTATGCGGCTACATATTTCCTATACACCAATCCGTCTTCTTTTTAAATCTCTACAAAAATGTATTACGGTAGTCGCATATAAAAATACTTATTTTGAAAGATGTTCAAACTCTAATTTTGTTGAACTTACGAAAAACAAGGGAAACGTGAACGCAGGAATATCGTTTCGCGCCTTTCCTTGTCTTTCACACGATAGGTCTAATAAAATTAAAGTTGAAAGATAAATAGTTCCGCAGTAGTCATTTTTCCTTACCTTCGATAGTAACGGAAATAATTCAGATATTTGATTTAAAATTAACATCCTCTATAGTACACGTTGGACGAGATTTCACCATGTTTTATACGTAGGTACGTACTGATCTGTTCATAAATGTGGAGATTTTAAAGAATCATAATTTCAGGAGTAAATGTTATTTTACGATTTCATGTTGCTTCATGCTGATATACTTTACGTATTAAATATACCTGGCAATTGAAAGCAGTAGAATTTATAAGCAAGTACTTACATTAATACAGCATAATTTTAGAGATTTTACGACAATTTTCCAAAATTATTACTACATTCGAGCACATTACTATGCCAAATATTTTCAGGAATAATTAGCAATAGACACCTATAATTATAAAAACTACTTAATTTACTTGTCAAAGTTCTTTTAGTTTCTATATCGAATTAACTTCCCTTCCCTATGGAATTCACAAGACTTCCTCTTTACATCAGAATTTTCAAACCTGCCAATTACCTTTTACATCAACTACACAATTATTAGCGACAATATGGGAGATTATACTATTTGAGAATCATCATATTACACCGACGTATTCGCTAATTTGCTTTTCTTGATAAATATTAGCAGATCGTAAATTTTACTGTCTTGCAAATTTGTTGAATTTTTTTTGAAACTGAAGAATTTTAGTTTCCATGCAATTATTGAGACGAAAACATAATTATATATACATACTTATTTCTGTCAAATTATCTTACTAACGATTATTTGCAGTTAGTATATTAAACGAAGAGCAAAATCAAGTACTGTCGCGATACAAAAACGGAAAAAACATAGAACAAACAAGCAAAGCGGACGAATGCATAATACGTACAACATTTTCTGCGTAACATACTACACCAACAAGCTCGACGCAGTTTAAAGGCAATTTACGCATCTCGTAGTGAAACTTCGATCTTTTAAAGCACATTTTCGAGTTTGCACCTGTGTTCGCACGAGAGTTATTCGACGGCTTATAATTCACCGCGAAACTTTTGCCTTTCTGCACCTTACAGGCTACGCCAGCCAGAACGCGAACATCGCAAAACGTGTCCTTTGAGATGACTATCGGGACAAATGCGGTAGCGAAACACAGCATATACTCATCGATGACACTAAATACATACAAGTATGTGTCGACCTCATATGTTTTCGACCGAACGAATATGTACGCGTACCAAGTGCGTACATGTATGTGGCATGAGGTAAAAATGTGTTTAAATTGAACGCATGGCTCGAGGACATGATATCGACAAGTTGACATAGCATGCATATGACATACGAGGATAATAAAGAGCACAAAAAAGGTTTTTGAACACCATTGCTTTTTAGTGTATAAATAATAAAAAACAATAAAAATATTGTGTAAGTTACTTTGTTTCAAAGTTCACGAAATTTTCCCGCGTTATTCCACTACTTGTTTCTTAAATAAAGTTTCAAAAATAAATACATATGGTAAATTTGTTAATATTCGAGACACGTAATAATTTTGTGTAATTAACTATAGGTGTTGAAAATTCTACAAAGATTACACTAAAAATAGGAAAATGGAAGATCAGCCTGGTTCTTAAAAAATTATACTCACTACAGCAGATTCGGCTATATTTAATATTTATATTTAAAGCAGTTCCATAAGGTTATTTCATTCAAATACAACGTAAGATCTACAAAATTGCCTACTCATCAAACATAATAGACAAATGCAATGTGATCTATGCAATGAAAGCTACACGGTATCAGGGACTTTCTAATCGTAAGAATATGTTACTCGTGCAACGTAGGTTACATAGAAGGAAAAGGGATCTCAATTTGGTCACGTAATAGTGGAACTTCTGCATTTGGTCACTCACTCGCGTATCGTGAATTCAAAAATTCTCTGTGAATGGTCCGCAACATAATCAACAATTTCATCATCGATCCTGATTAAAACAATGCGTTACACAAAATATATCCATGGAATTTTAATAGCACACGTAAATAAATTCGTAAAAACGTGCAAAAGCTTCTATTTAAATCCTATTAAAGTTACTCTTTACAACTTTTTATTCAAACCAAATACTACTTTCCACAAAATTGGAATTACCAAGCATTGAAATCCTATCTCCTATTTCAACATTCCAATATCAATCCAATAATATAGATTGATAATTCTATAATTCTGTGATATAATTCTCTAATTCCCATTCGAGTAGATAATTATTTGCATCGATTAATTAAAATCCAATGAAGGTCTCAAAAAGACCTCCAACATTCTACATCTGGCTTTATACAAATCTAAGAAGAAACACATAATGTACATCGTTGCATACATTGTTATAAAAAATTGTTTAATTTCGATGTAACGTTACCGTGATAGAATACATTAGTGAAACAATAAGCAAGCAAAATAAAATTAGAAAGGATGATCATTTAAGTATATTATATATATATACACACACATATACATACTTTCAAATAGCCTAGCAATATGTATAGAGGTTTAAAATTAGCAAGCAGCAGATCACCCTATTTTTTCCCAATAGTGACTCAACTATTCTATAATTTCAATTTCGAATATTTATAACCGACTTATTTATTTGCTACCCCATTCTTATTCATATTTGTATCGAGTTGGAACTGAGAGCGAAGAAACGAACACAGATTGCCTCTAGTAAAAGTGGGATGTATTGAATCAATGTACAACTCGATTACAGACTTTTTCGAAAGCAACGACGAATCATACGACTTCGGCAAGTTTCACTTACAGAAGCAAGAAAATATTAACGATCTTCATTCTTCGGAACATGTACACGGTATATCAGAAAGTTGGAGCAAAAATATGGGTATCCTCATTCTATGCGCCAAAGAAAAATATATAATATATCCTAAAACGCATCTTTATCGAGATACAGCTACTTTAATTTGTCGATACAGGTAGAAAGATATTTTAATCGATGTTACGGATTTATATCATATACGCAAGTATCTTATAATAATATAGTCCTGGTCGCTTTGAATCAATTCAACAATCCATGTCAGGACAGGCGTTCTAAAGAATTTTGAGATCATTTCTTGCGATTAACCTAGACGCATAGATACAATTCACATCTAAAACTTTGCCGAGCTTTTTCGAAACATCCTACACCTATATATATATATATATATTTCAAAAAATTACAAACTTGACCAAAGAACGATGTTGCAGCTCGCGGTACAAAAAGTGAACGACCATTAATTTTCTCATTGCGTGACAAAACAGCTCGTTCTACAACCAGATCCTGCCGCCAGTCAACGTCAGCGTTCTACGCAGTCATTCAACGATTCTCATCGCATTCTCATTCCCCGAAGCCCCCAGATGTCACCGTGCCCCACTGATCAATACCGATCGTCCACCCTTCCCATTTCCCAAAAGTCAAACCCATGTAGCCAACAGTACATGCCCGTTCAAACAAGACCTTGCTACCCCTAACCCAAAAGCTCTTAGACCAAAAAAGGGGGTCGAGGAGGTTCGAACGCCTTTGCAACACACACGACGTGCAGACACTTACACACGTGCGTCGGCAACAGACTTAGACGGGCAAGGAATGCTTTCTATGGCGTCACTGAATTACAGTCGCACGCGTGTGCGTGTACACGGTGAAACAGTCCGCAAGGCCAGACCACGAGATGCCTCGCGATTGGTCGTGCCGGCATCGTACGATGGTCTCGTCTTGTTATAAATAAGATCCATTCCCTCGCCCCTCGCGACAGTCAGACTGCTGCTGGTCCGGTATCGCTGCGTCAGCGCGTACGTTAACTGGAATACGTACGTAAGTACTTATACATATAGGGTCGTGTGCGCGCGAACGAGAGAGTACGGGGCTTGTGCACAACTATCGCACACTCGAAACAGAGACGCCGAGGTGAACGTGGCAAGAGGCGCCTCGGTGCGTGCGCGACGCCAGCGCTGGCCACGTTGCGGCCCAGACGATAACACCGAGAAAGTGTATCGGGTTAATGAAACTTTCTAGCCGACGCGGTCCTTCGCCGCACCGCCACGGGTCCTTTAATCGCAGCTTACGCTCGCGTGGGTGGCAACGCGCGTACCAAAGGAACGGTGTGAAACAAGACTCGTGATAGAGATAAATAATGGGCAAGCATGTAAGGTAGTGGGTTTCGAGCGGTAGGATTTGATAGATCGCGTCGTTGTTTTTCGTTGTAGTCGTGACCTAGTGGGAGAGATACGCAGAGTTTTTATTGGAACTTTTGAAGCGCTATGGTTGCAGGCTATCGTAGTAGGTTGTGTATATATACGTATTTGGTTGTAAGTTCGTGTATACTTAGTTCATTAGGTACTTGTTAGGATGAACGTTGTTTACGTAACGACGCAGTAAACAGGAAGTTACACACTTGAAAAAAAATTACGAATTTATCGGGGTTTTTATTTTTACGATACGACGTAAGTTTTATCTTAATTATTTGGTTCATGATCGATAGTAGAAGATAACATTCCTTTTAGACGTAAAAGTAAGAAATACCTAGAAACATGCGTTTCGTGAAAATTATTTTAGGAAATATTCCACGGTTAAATGGAGTAGCAACAGACAGGAAAGCTCTGAAAATGTCCTTGGTCTCTCGCGTCGTCAATTTTTTACACGCAGCGAGTTGTAGGTACTCTCTCTTGGTCTCCGAGTATATGTATTCAAACAGTAATATGATAAAACTAAAAAACTACATATGTACCCACTGTTAAGACAGTAAAAGACTGACGAGTTATTTATTTTAATTCCCTAATATACTATTTTTGGAACTTTTTCATCAGAACTTACTATGACAAGTACGTCGTACGCAACAATTTAGTGCACATATAATTAAAGCAACTTAGTTGAGAGACATTATACTTCGAGTCATGAGTTGCTCCACGATAATGTTTGTCAAACTTTCCTAATTGTAACTTTCTATGAGAAGTATATTTCATGCCATGACTTGATATATATTTGATAAAACAAAAGTAGTGAAATTTATACAAAAAGGTATTTACTTATTCCATTCTTTTTTTTGAGTTGCAGTAATTTTTATTTATTATGTTGGCTTCATGGTACCATAATAAATTATAAATTACAATTTAATAGACGTTAATACTGCAAAATGGGAATACAAACTACTTATTTCTGAATACAATTTAAAATGTAAAATTGAAAATTATAGAAGTATTTTAACAACTGATATTCTTGAAAAAATTCTCTCTTGGAATATAACTTATCGATTCCCTTTGTATACGTTTGCAGCAGTACAGCTATGTTAAATATAGCATTTATTGCTGCAGGATCTAAAATTCTATGAGTTTCAAATTTAGTTTCGCTCTTTTTATTAAATTCATCCTGTATGGCGGATCGATAAAATTCAAATTTCGTGTTTACGATATCCCGTATCCACGTCTCATACCTTATAGTTTATATCTTACTTATAACACGTGTTTGGTTACTTCTACATCTTACAGCTTATTACTAGAAATACCGAAAATAGAGTGAGTAATAAAACAAATATGTACAAAAAAGTAACAACTGCATAATTCATTTCATTTCGCTGGAAAATTTTAAAACATTTTGAATTAAAGTAAAAGATGAGAACTGGAGAAATATCTTGTGTGTGTGCTATATCTATATTACGTTAATAACATCAAGTAACTTTTTATTTGATAAATTTAAATAATAATTTAATAATAACTCCTTGGTTACACAGTTTACCGATTAATTAATCTCCACAATTTATTTAACCTAAAAATTACTTAAATCCTTTTTGCAAAATTTTCGCCATCATTAAGATTTGATCCTGTAATATTTCATCAAAATAAAATCTTAACAGAAAAATTTCAACGAATGCTGGAATAAAAACTTGCAATTTTCAGTTGGACGCAATTTGTAGTTGGACGCAATTTGCAGTTAGACGAAATTTGTTTCTACTGCGCGTACATACTACTTTCATTCGAATCATATGATTTTATAATTGTAATACATAGTGCCTCGAAATGTAATTTGCAAACGAGCGAATTGCGTGCATATTTGTAAGCAACGGAACATAAATTAATGGAATTTTATTATCGTCGAATCTACAGACCACACATACTTTGCTACTTATCAGATCACGCGTTGCATGAAACATATTTTTCAAGTAATACATACAAATATTTTGAACAATTTTCAAAATCATTATTTGTAAACTAGAAATATGGATTTTCAAGGCATTTTCAAAATCGCTAAAAGAAGACTCGACATATAAAATTTTGTCTAAAATATCACGCATATATCGAATAATAAAAACAAGTGTTCATTGTGTTACTCCCAATTAAATTTTCTATTTCTTTAACGAAAGTTCCATTATACTATCTAATTTATTTCATAATTTACATAACCTTATCAGTCAATTGCAGCTGATACATAACAAATTAGTACACATTCGCACATTTAATGCCAACATGATTGCAACTCGCCTGATATGAGAATGAGAGAATGCTTAAAATTTAAACGATAACATTTACCTACGGTAAATCGGATCCACTTATCTTCGTGATTATTGAATAACCCACGATAAAAACACACTTCATCGGA
The DNA here is from genome assembly GCA_014737475.1 of Bombus confusus. Taxonomy (NCBI): domain Eukaryota; kingdom Metazoa; phylum Arthropoda; class Insecta; order Hymenoptera; family Apidae; genus Bombus; species Bombus confusus. Next base: position 6,177,405 of record JACXIV010000002.1, on the reverse strand, counting down.
TAAATCAATCTTCCTTCATCTAATCCGCTGCTTAGAAATAATATTGACAAATTAGAACATTTAGACGCATGGATAATAACAAAATCACTGACAATAACAAGCCATGTTCTAAACAAATAAAATCAGTATTGTCTAGCTATTTTAGATAATATTCGTTTAGGCGATGCTTGGCCAAAACATGTTCAAGTAATAGCAGTGGTAATAGTAGTATTAGCAGTAGTAGACAGACACATTTTGATATTATACACATAAATATGTAAATCATTACAAAATAGCACTTATTATATGCAATTAACTTTTTAAAATAAGAAAAAAAAACAGGAAGACAGCAGGATTATTATTATTTTTTTTTTTTTTGCATTTACATACGTTTCTTTGACATACACTGTTAATCATAAGCATTAAAACATTTACTAATACGAATTGAATGTTTTTCACTATTTCTATGTTTTAGTAGATAATTTTATAATAAACTTGTTATCGTACACGTGTCATTGTTGCGTTATCGTGCAAAATGTTAAATACAATTTTAGGACTCGTTAATTATAAGACATAAATATGTATATTCAAAAAAAAAAAATGTTTGTAAAGAAATTTGTATCTAAAATATTATGTAAGGTAAAATACAAGGCTTGTGAGAGTTCGCCGATAAATATAATATAAGAAGTAGTATCCTAATACTTATGACTGACAGTGCATATCTTGTTTTGTACAAACTGTCTACAGAAAATAACGTGTTGCTTGACATTACGCTTATCGCTGTTAGATATTTTACATCTCGTCTAGCCAGTACGTCATATATCTTATTTCGTTTGTTATTCGTAACATATACATTCATACGTTCATAGGTATATAAGTAATATAAGTAACGATATAATTATATATTTCCATAAATGAGCTTCTTCGCAATCTAATTTTTTATGACTTCGATTAGAATAACGACTGAAACTCGCGATTTGTAGGCGAAATTACGCTCGGCTAACGATAACAGCAAAAAATCAGCAGCACGATATCCGCTTAATTCGCAAACAGAGCGCGCGATAACACCGTGGAAACGTGTCAGAGGAATGAAATCATTTGCGTCACAATGGATGTTCCTTATCGCTCAAGCTCCGTTTCTGCAGACTAAACATAGACGACCATATCCGGAGATACGTAATCCGCGTTACGTAGCAAAGTCGTTATCTATTTTGTTGGAGCATCAATACTTCCGATACTATAGCATATTTCTTATCCGCGGAATAGGAACTGCTGATGAGAATACAGGAACGTGAACTTGCAATGAATGGAATTTCTCACCTCTAGTGTGGGAAACGAATTTTTGTTCCAATATTTAACTCTTTCACGCGGGGCACAATAATTTAACTCGGAATTTAGAACGGAGAGTAGAAAATTTATCAAATAAGGGATGAAAATAATTATTGAAAAGAAGAGAATAACTATATCAAAAAATAATTTTTGCTTCGTATTAAATTATTATTTTAGAAAATAATTACTCCTCCAACGTCAGGATGTCTTGCATTCCTAACGTCAGGTAAAATATATAATTCTGATTTTTCAAGGAACCAAATGTTTGATAATAGCATTAGATAGTAACATTTAAGGTAGGAAACGTCCAGCGTATATTATACTTCAAGATTTGATGTGAGGATTTTTGTGTTGCACTATGAAAGGATATATCTCTTTTTATCATTAAGGGGCATTACCTTTATACTTTATCGTACAGCTAAATAAAAATTCAAGATTCCTGGTCGTAAATTAATACCAAAACGATAGAAGTGTACAATACAAACTATGTAGCTACAATTTTTTGAAATTGCATAAACTGAAATCGAAGGGAACATCTAACACGCTTTTGCTTACATTTTAATATATAAAATTAATCGATATGACTTCTTCATTTTACAGAACTCCGTTTATACGAATGAAATTTTAGTTACTGTTCGATTAAATGAATTTCTACTTGTCAAATCTACTTACCTAGAAGACTAAATCTACTTATTTGAGCGAATGGATTTATTGTCTGACTGACTAAATCTACTTATCTGAACGTGAATTTCTATTATATGAATGAAAAATCACAAGCAGTAGGAAAACTCAGTAAATCGTATTTTATGAACTCCAGTTCTATAAACCGCTTCTCTCAACAGGTTCGTAAAAACAGAATATTACTGACGATCTAAAATTAAATAGTAACAAAATGAAAACCAAATCCGTAGTGAAACTATCGGCAATAGCAATAACAGGGAAATCTTAATTTGCTATGAGTTTTCGTAAACACCGCGCGTGTAGTTGCCAACATCAACATTTTTTTCTACGCTGTAGAAAATCATAGTTTTATTGATATTTATTGATCGATACATCTTTTAAAGACACTTTATACCAAATCCATTAGCAAACATATTCAGTCTGAACGAAAAGTAATTTTCAACAAAAATAAAATACATCAGCAAACAAATGTGACTAAAATCACGATGTATAGGTACATACAAACGTCCCAGCGGTAAAAGCATAACGTGTAAGTCTTGTATACTCGATTGCAAGTCTAATATAATTGATGAACACGAGGATGCATTAGGTTAATTAAATTCCTTAATAATCTGATAATGATACACACGAGGCTGTAGATATCGTGTTACGAACGTCACCAAGCATACAGATGATGATACCAAAACACTCTTGGGATTGGTAATTCGATGACCATCTCAGAATGAAATATGTACCTCCATAAGTGGTAACAAATTTTCAAAATAATCGTTATGGTGATTCTTATTAACAATTACTCGTTTCTTTCTATACCCGTTTTCCCTCACCAATAATATTTAATAATGACAGTTATTTTACAAAATAATTGTATAAAATATTGACTAAATACGATATATGTATTTTGTAATTTAGGTAATTACGCGTAAAAAGGGAATTCAACTCAAATTTTGTTGGATTTCGGATATCTTGTAGAAGGCAGAGTCTTGAGTAATATGCACTTTGTCCGAGGCGTAGGACAATCGTGCTTCGAAACTTATGACAAAAAGAAAATGGTAATTGTTAGATTACATTTACTCCAATATAGATGGTTAAAAATGAAATTGCATATACATTTGCATAGGATTGCGATCCTAAATCCAAAAGATTTAATTTTTTATTACTTATTATTTTATATTATATTATATTATAGTTCTATTATTTACGAAAACATTAACTTCTCGAAATATTTAAAGCTTAAAATTCTAAAAAATAAAGAAATTACTAAAATCCTCGGCTTCAGTGTCAGAAACTGGAATTTCACGATTCCGTTTCCCAGGACTTACGTACGACCTATATCAAAATATTTGTACAGCTATTCGAAATGCCAAAATTCCTCCAAGTTTGTACGGATTACAAGCCAAAATAGTTACCGACCTAACGGTCGCAAAAATGTACTGGCAGAATGAAATTTAAATACTTATGGAGGGGAATGCGAATTAATTAAAATATTCGATACGTTCGACGTGTTTATTAGATGAAACTCGTGGCATGAAAATTCCGTGGTGTTCTCATCCGATTATGAAACGAACAATACCACGTTGTTTTGTATTAAGACGAGCAATAATTACGCGTCATGGACCATTTTCGTTTTCTCTTTACATAAACGTTTCATCGAACGATCGACGATGCCAAGGCGACGCGAGTAATTTATTGGAAGAACGTCGTAACTGACTGCAAACAAAACTATTGACGTTTGCTCCGGGAAATTGCATCTGACGATGTAATTTTAAACTAGAAATCAGAGTGGACGTTGCCGTGAATTTATTCGGCCGTTTTCATCCACCTGCGAAATGTTGCAACATTTACGAACTTTCGAAACCAACTTTCCTGCATTTATATCTCGTCAGCTATGTTTAAAAGGTACAAATAAACAGAATATCGAGCAAGATATCATGACTGAAAATGTAATACCTGTAAATGTACCTTCCCGGATAATCATGATGACTTTTTACCTTTTCGATATGCCCCGTTAATACAGGTGAAACAATGAACCAATATAATTTCCGCGAATTAAATTGTAAATACGAAATCGTCAGTATTGAATAATGCATTAATGATACTCTACGGATATCAAATATTCAGGAGCGTGTATTTCCTTATTTGAAAGATAACAAAAAGTTTCAAAGTAGGAGAATCAACCGATATTAAAAAAGATACTAAGAAATGAACTGTAATAATAACGAAAGTAGTTGAGATTTATTAGAAAATTACGGAATTAAATCGGTTAGAAAATTACAGAGTTAAAATCTGGTACAAAATAATTCAACTACAAAAGTAGAAAGATACTTGTATGAAAAGTTCATGTCCCATTACATAATTGGACTCGAAAATATTCATTTGGGTAAAGAAATGCAATGAATATGCTACTGCCTTATTATAATAACATAACTATGCTATGAATTAGTAACTTTATTTCTCAAAAGTGAACACATTTTCTATTCCGAAATTATTACGAGAACTATCATCCAGTATTTACTGCAATTTATCTTCCAAAACTCCGACGTCTCCTTATAGTTACATCCCTTAAATATTCACGAGCAATAATCATCAAGAATCCATTTTTTAATATTACATTTCTATAGACACTTCAATGTTTCGCAAACGATTAAAAGAAAGGGAAAGAATTATTATTAAATATATGTCTAAAATTTTATCTTCGAGTCTTAAAAATTATACACGTTTAAATGTCTTTTAAAGGGTTTTCCGTGATATTAAAGAATCTACTTGATCAGCTGTAAATTTTATGTACACTTTAAACGCATGTATTGTTGTAAACCTTGCTAGAATTAATTCAAAATCTCTCACTTTTTCGTTTCTTTCTTTTTTTCAAGATTATAATTTTGGTTAGACTGCAAAATGTCGTCACGGTTTTAATTAACGACTTTCCTCTTTCATTCTGCTACTTACTATAGCCGAGCTCATCCTAATTAAAAATTTGCTTTTCTCTACCTTAACTAAGCAGAACGATCGAAATTATGGAAACTATGAAAAGACATTTCCCTTTCGCGCTTTGACAAATTATTAATTAACCAAACGATGAAAAAACTGGTCTCGAATCCTAGAGAACTAATTCATTCGTCATTGTCATCATATTAATTAATTTATCAATTAAACAAAATTCGGCTTTAAAAATGCATATATTATTCGAGACCTTACATCCTCTTCAAATTTCAATACTTCATTCAAGAAAATTTATGAATATTATTATGATATAGATAAATATATAATAAATACGTGCAAAAGGAAAACCACAGCTTATAGCAGAATAACGTCTTAATCGAGCACGTTAATTAAAATCGCTGACCATGTTAATTAAATACTGTTAACGATAATCAGTAATTTTCATGTCCAGATCAGCAACAATATCCGGCGTGCAACCGACGCACGACGTCTGTTATCTTCGGCACGGTAGACAAAACGATGATAATAACGTTGTCATCTCCCGCATCAGAGTCGAATACTCTTTGACCTGACGACGCCTCTGACACGTATTTAACAACAATAACAACAATAACGAAGATAACGTTGTACGGGCTCGAACAAGTCGAGTACGGATAACCTTTCCATCAGGGTAAATTACAAACCGGCTGTGAGAGATAATGGTCGAGCAAGCATTTGCGTTTTCGCGCAAAAATCGAAATGGAGGGAAAAAATTCGAAAAATCAGACACCACGGTGGAACACGTGTATCAACGGCATTAAATTAAGCTTTCAAAGGGCGATTCTGCAAAATGGAGCGACAAATTGTTTCCGCTACCACCATCGTTACAAAACGCGATTGCTTTTAATCAAAATTAAAAGCATTCGTCACGTACCTCTACAATCGTGAATTCGTCTTTCTTTCACCGAGTCTGGAATTTTTTTCGCTTGCATTTTTCATCTTGTTACCTTCTCGCTTCCAACCCTGAATCGCTTGAAATACGACAAATACACTTTCATCGATTTACAACTGATTTAGAACGGTTCGCTTTACGAAGTTTAATGATACGCGAATGGAAATAAAAGGTGCGGAAGTTTTTTATTCTTAAAGTTTTATAATACGAGAGTACGTTTCGTCAGTAACTTCGAAGTAATTACAATCAGTGTGACATTTGTCACTTAGAAGGCAAATCTCTTAATAACGAAAGATTAGCAAACATGTTTTAAACAAACAGGCTGTTTTTACAAGCAGATTGTGAGATATATAAAAATCAATAATCGTTGATAACATCTAACGGATGCGGATATCAATTTCGAGGCTCACTTTTTATCAGATTTGCAGTTTCAACGAGCTAATATTTCGCTGGAATGAAGCGTAACATTTTTACAAATCGCAAGAGTAGCACAGTAAAAGTCGTTTCGCTCATTATAATAAATTACTGAAATTCCCAAAACTGTTAGAAATAATTCATTTCTAATACTCTGAAAGTTATTGCAGAGATCCGTTCTTTAAAGCTTGTGTAAAGTTTATCGCAAAAAAAAAACTACCACACGGACCTTAAAATATCGAAAACCAATATATTCTGACTATGTTGAAGAATCTAAATCAACCATTGTAGCGTTTCCCTGTAATCCTCCATATATAGCGAGCCACGACCCACTAAAGATAAAAAGAAAAGCCACTTATTGAATCGAGTAATCTCGAATGATAGTATCTTATCACTGAGAAAATGTTTCCTTTTTATCGAAGATCCGCAAATCAATAACCGCTAAACGATTCATTACAGGCGATAATTTGCAAGAGATTTAAATTTCTCGTCTGTCGTACTTAAAATGACCGACATACAAACGAGTCTTCTTGCAGTTCTTGGCTCTGCTCGGCACCTCGACAAAACAGATGGATGACCCTGCCAACAAACGACCCTGCTTTTCGAGTGCCAAAAACTTTCCTGGTCTTGCGACTTCCCTCTCGAAATGACCAGGTTGCATATCACGTTAACTATGAGGCTCGGTATCGAACCGAAACGTCTTCCTACAGTTCATCGCAAATGAACGTAAGTAAAACAATTGCTTTTTACAAAGAGTCTTTAGATCGAATATTTTTTTTTGAAAAGTCCAACGCTGAAACGATCTTAGACTATATTCATGAATCGTATTTGTTATTAAACTATGAATGATTAATTCCAAGCACGGATAGTGCTTTGGAAATGTTTACCCTTTATATATTACCAAAGAATGATCTTGTTAGCAAAGAGAATAAGAGAAGCGTGAAATTGTGAATTTTAGAAAGTTTCGAAAATCCGTAAAGATAAATAGGATTAACTGTTACTTCAATTACAATTCATGTAGAAAAATTAAATATCATCGAGCTTGGCGAAATTTTAACTGTATTGATAAATCAATTACTTCGGAGATACTGAATTGTCGCTTTTATTACTTAAAATGCAATTGGAATTAATAACGGTGTACGACTATAAAACGATTTAATTTTATTGATACTCAATTGCATTCAGAGTCTACGACCGAAGGAATATTTCAATTTACTTTAGCTCCGATTTAATTGTCATCCAATCAATTGGTCACTCCTATCGGAATTAATAATTATAATATAGAGCGAACCTTCGAAAGTATTGAATTAAACGCGATTCAAATCGCAGAGATAGAATTGAAATATTCCAAAGTACTTGTTACTTAAATCATATGGAATTTTAATTAATCGAATAAACATTTGCACCAAATTTAAACAGTCTCGCAAAATCTCACGGCAATAATAAAACGTTAACAGTACTGCAAAATCGATTTCATAGATATCTCTATTTATAGAACGTTAACGAACTACCATCGAAATTTTTAATCAAATTTATCGCGTTTCGATTAAATTTAAAAAAAATGAACAAAACAGTATTTAAAAAAAGAGGGAGAAATGAATCAAGTAACATTCAATTAATAGATAAAACTGCATGATCAAATAATTTTTTATACCAATATCGAATTTTTAACGGTAGTCAAAAATTAATTTCATAAATACTTTCGTTTACAAAACGTTTACAAACTACCATCGAAATGTAAATCAAATCTATCGTGTCTCGATTAAATTTGAGAAAAGAGAAAAAAGGAACGAACAAACTCCGGTGCTAAAAAAAAATGGGCAGTCCTGAATGAAGTAACATTCAATAAATAGATAACAACTGGATCGTCCCAGTGGAATCGCAGCTCGAGTTTCTGGTCAATCAAAAAAGCAGATGAACAGGGCCGGAATCAGCGATACAATCGACGCCCGTTTAAAATCAACAGATCGAGACCAGTGCCGCGTACTTCCGAGTACATTGTTTTCCATATTCACCAGAGAATTCTCGCGCGTTGATTGCGGTACAAAAGGTAAATGAAAAGTAAAAGTCGGTGAATGAAATTGCACGAAACGAAAGGGAGAGAGAGAGAGAGAGAGAAGCGAATGAAACAAGACGAACAAAAAAACGCGGGTTTTGAACCAGTAAGTGGACCGATGGTGGTTGTTGCGTCGTTATTTACGGCTATAATTGAAGGGGCCAAGTTTCGATACTACGCGAGAACTTCTCGACTTTGGATTAAGGTATAAAGTCGGCTAACAGTGGTCGAATCGCGAAAGATCCAGAGACTACGGAAACTATACCGATACCTTACTCCTCCCTAACGAACAGTGTGCGAAGGAATCCTCTTAACGTGATTAAACTGCACGTATTCTACCTTATCCTAACCATAATCGTAATCTGAATTTAAAGCGATGGCTCTATAAGGCCTGAACTTGGTAAATACGCGGACTCATTGGTTCTTTATACGCTGATTTTCTTTCGGATGAACTTTGCGCCTGGTAAACTCCCTTCGACTTGAAAGGTTCGGTAATTAATCGTAGCGGAAACGGTTTCTCTAAATCTAAGCGAACAGGCTAAAGTTGAAACGCGAACAGGATCAAAGAAGATGGTGAGCCTTCGTACAGGATAACTGGTTATCGTTACGAAGGACAGCTGTGTGTCTTTGAGCGTTGATCGATAACGCAAAGAATGAATAGCTTGAATGGTTAGTCGCATCATCGTTCGTGCTCATCTGTACCGCTTTTGAATCGCCGGTGTGCTGTGATACTTCATGCGGCCCTTAAAAATCGTTGCGAATTGCTAATTACAACCGATTATTTGGTGTTCTTGAGTGAAGTCTTTAAAACGTACAATGGCTACGTTGTGTTGGTTTATTTCAATTTAAAAGAACTGCTCGCTAGTTGAGAGCTGTAACATTTGTATCAAAACCTGTAAAACGACTATATTATGCAAAATTTCATAGTAATGAATAGAGCGTCTGGAGTATGCGAAGAGCATACGACAGACACGTCTTCGGTATTGTTATTCCTATGGTATTCGCTTGTCAATAATTCGAATACAATCTTGTTGAAAAGACTGCCTAACAGTTGAAATAGAATCAGTCTTTAGAAATAGTTGTTATATAAGATAATTTAATGTCACTTATTTTGCTAAAAGTATAATTAAAATGTAGGATTTATTATTTTTCAACTTGAAATATGTGTTATATAAGCCTATATACATTTTTGCTAGCTTAAGCTTGATCTAGTAATATCGATATTCATTTTTAAATCCAATAAATTGCTCGAATACAGTTTTCATACTCGTGCTTCACTGAGAAAGTTATTCAAACTGCATTATAAGTAGGTATATAGAGACATAACGAATGTCTATTAATATTTTAAACAAGGTCTACTGTAACTAAAATATCTAGAATGTCATTACCAACATTAAAACTGTTTATAGGACATGGATCATATTCAAGAGCTCGCTCCACTCTACGGAATTTTAAAATCTAAAATCGAACTATATGGTATATATACGTTATCTCAAGAGCAACGAATGCTTCAATTTTCTATCTGATTAAACCTTGCGTTCAACAGGAATATATGAAAGTACAAAATTATTATAAAACTATTTTAATCGTGTAAATATAGTTAAGAATTATTTTTAAGAATGCAATTAAGAACAAACATAAACTACGTGCTCGAAATTCTACGCTTTTAAAATGAGCTAAAGGGTAGCTTTTATTTGAAAATGGGGTTTTATCTGAAAATTTTCGTTGGAGAAGGTGCAATCGTATCAACGAAATAGAAATCGAGTTACTTCGATCGCTATCACTTTCTTCTATGTAGCGTGTTCAGCGTTTGATAATACTTTCAATGCACAGATTATGCAAGTAAGAAGTTACAAGAATTGCTTCCCATAAAAGACGTAAAAAAGTAATTCGATTTTCAAGAGCACGTTAATTTAAACTGTTGTGATCAGTTACTCGAAAATCTTTATCCTCTTTCCGCTTAACGAGACTAATTAATTAACTCCTGAAATAGAATATTAAATTTTCAGTTATCTGATAATAGAATCACTTTCGCCGATTTTGTTATCTACTATATCGATTTCTTTCAACAACCATTCCTGTATCTTTTAAATCACGTCTACAAAAAATTCTTTCCAGCTCACTAAAGTAGCGTAATAAAATGTGTACAAAATCAAAATATCGTGAAGAAAAGGAAGAAACAAAAATTACTTTCCAATAATTCTTTTAAAGGACCCTTTAACATATTCACTACGCATACCACGACTATTATTTATTACGATTATTTATTAAAGGATTTAATATATGTACATAGTCGGAAATTTTATATATACTCCTTCAATTAATATCGAATGTCTTTGCATTAGTTTCATAATCTTTATCGGACGAATACTTTAGAAACTAAACAAACGTTAATTGAGTACTATTGAGCGATAGTGATAGAAGTTAGTGTGTGTTATAAATAAAAAATTACGAAACTTTTCAAAATTCATTCATAATCACATCCCTGAATTTTACATCAAAAATGATTTCTTACTATTTACCGTAGATAACGAAGAAATTCGATTACTAACGAAGATTCATAATACCTTTAACAGTACTATTCTATACGTTTATTATTATACTACTGTCCTTCGCCATAATATCATTGTACTGCTACACGACTTGTTTCTAAGAGTTATTACTTCCTACTACCAGCAGAACGAAGAATTGTAATTTCTTTTCTTAGCAAACAAAGAAAAATTCGATTACAGGGGGTTAACGATATAAAAGCAGCAGCATGGAAATGCATTTCAGCGGTGACGGGAGTGAAAATAACGTGATGCCATTTCGCATTCCGCGAATAGTGAGTTCTCGCGGAAGAAGAGAGGTACTGATGACCGGACATCCGTCTATCTTGGGTGCGCACGTATACCTACTACGCGGCTGGTTACGAAAGGAGAACTTAAACTCGATGGAATGCATGGCGAGAAACCGGCTCTCCTCGTGTGAGAGAACGGCCTGCAAAGAAAAAGAGGCTGAGAATGTTTTTGATATTCCAATGCGACCATTTTCTGCATGGATTCGAGAAAACCTTGACACGCGGTTTTGTCTCTGTGTACATGCAATAGCGATGGAATCGATCAGAACAATTGTCATCGTTCAGCTTTTGTATTAAGATGGAGAATCGTCACCTGTCATTCGGGTCATTGGTGCTCAGCGTCGTTCTCTTCGTGTATTCATTAATTTGTTGATTCCGGCTAACTGTTACGTAATATTGTGTAAACAGATTGGGCAAAAAACAAAAACATGGCGCCAAGCTTATGTTGGATATCGAATTTCAGGTTTAACGAACGAAAAACGCAAAACAAACTAAATTTTTGCTTAAGATCAGATACAATACATTCATTCGCAAATGTGTAGACCTTTTCTGCTCTTATACGAAATGTGATAGTTGATTATCAAGGAAATCAAAGAATGTTTAATTTATTAAAATTTTGTATTCAGAAATTTAGAAAAATTATTTACAATAATTATAACAAAATGATGAATGGAAAATAATGTTCTAATTTAAATCACTCTATTGAAATAATTTTCAATATGTTAGAAAGCTTTGGGAAGTATACTTGAAATATGAGTGTGACTTAGATAACAAATATTATAGAAAACATAATACACACAAACGCCAAAAGTGATTAAAGTAACGAACGAGAAACGCGATGGATATGCATACTAGATATAAAATGTACAAGAAAAATATCTTATCTTGGCCTGCACAATTGAATTTTTTATTATAATATTTAACATACGAGTTCTGTAACGACTAAAATTACAAACAAAATAATACGTCCTAATAATTTTAATAACCTTTTTAAGTTATTTCTGTTCCTGTTCTGTGCGTATATTTTTAGATTTTAACAGAATGAGAAAATCATGTAAAATAGAAAATACATATACAGGAAGTGTAATTTAACCCTGAGCATCTGCTCGTGATCGTACTTTATAGTTAATGCTAAAAATAGCCTAAGAATACTTGTGCAGCATAGTACATATACTGACGGTTTTAAGTTGTCTAGGAGTAATTTTTAATAGATCTGTCTAGACTTACGTGAGTAATAATCGTGAGGCAGTTGTTCTTTATGATACAAAATGATAAATTAAAAGACATAAAATATTCGTTTCTTCCTATTTTTAGTGTAAATCTCATTACCATAATTTAATTTCGATTGACTAAATTCGTTTGAATTCAAATCGCAAAAATTTTAATTCTCAAGTCTGAATAAACGTCTTATTCTATGTACATATTGCTAAACACGAAGTGCATCTGTCATTCTGAAGGAGCATGATTTGCTATATCAATGATTTAAAGCCATAATTTCCAGAATCAAACCTTGTATGGATCAAATATTATCATCATACGAATGATTCATCAAACATACGCTTTAATTATCATCCGATCAAGATCAAGTTTCAAAGCAACGCATGAAAAACACTACGATCTTCCTCGATTTATGTAATTACTATGGAAAACAGTTGACAACCGGCTTGTTCGAAAATTCCAAGGATTGAGTCAGTCCCATCGCTATACGCTGCTAAGGTAAGGCCAGGCGCACGCCCATCCGGTCGTCCAATCAGCGACCGCGACGTCATCTCGTACGATGTAACGGAGAGACTCACCCACGTGGTAAGAGCATCGTGTTATTTTAGTATCGCACCATGAGAAAATCTAATTGCACGATCCTGTTCTCAAACGATCATTCTAGAATTTCACGCCGTGCGCGTTTCACTCGTTATGCGATCGTAAATACCGTTTCCGAATGAAATTAATTACAATTTTATATTTCACATTAGATTTACTCATAAAAATCAAACCATCGGCGCTAATAAAATACGAACGCATCGCGACTGCACGTCACAACATATGCTGTTGATTTTCAATTCGCTGCAGCTATATCTCGTTTAATTGACCAATTAAGCGTCGGAGGAAAAAAGAACATACATCAACTTTTTTCTCTGTTAATATCATCCATCGATATTTCTTATGATTATTTTTAATAAAGAAGTTCAGTCCTTTGAATAACGTAACAATTCGTGAATGAAATAGATTGATATCTTTATAAAGAGATAATAAAATCGTCCTCGATGATGAAGTCGTAAATTGGACTATTTACGCGATTGATAAGTTACGCAGGCAGATGCGTCTGATTGAATGAAATCAAGGACACAGCGAACGCTGTGTAGGTCAGTTAATGGTTTAGTCATCAGAGGCGGCGTGTGTAAACAGATTTACGAATTCACACGCAGTAGTTCGCACGAGATCTCACAGGCGGCTATTATAATTACACTCGCAAAACACGTCAGAAATAGAGCGAAAATACCTAAAGATAGAACACTAACGCCGCCTTCGATGTCCCCGTCTAATGTTTCCAATCTACGTACTCGATCATCGAATTTCGATCAATTCAAATGTTTCCTTGGATACGAAAATTATGCCGCCATTACTTTCAATGTGCCACGCTGAGTCGACTGTCGCGAAAAATCAAATTCTTCAAACACAGATATACACACACCTTTCCCTCGAAATACCACCATTATTACATTCAATACCGCGAATAGAGTTTGACTGTTCGATCGAGATTTCGTTGATCGAAAATGAGATAACCTTGTTGTCCTCGAGATCATACATAAAGAATATTTCAGAGTCTCTGCTGGGAAAGCATACGAAAGATACGTAAAAGTTACTCACGAGAGTAGAACGCAGTGACGAGCAGGGCAAGCCAAGACAGCTGTTTCTCCATAAGTTTTCTCATTTCTAGAGTTCTTCAACGACAGTTTGTTGCACAGGTTCTGTTTCACTCAGACGAGGTCGTAGCGAAAAGCGCGAAAGCAATTGACTCGCACACGAGAGCAAAAGTGTTTGCGAAACGCTAACACACGATAATCTAGAACGAGCGTGTTTCCTCGAAAGGTTGAATAGAACGCAAAGAACGTGTTACACGCACGTTGTTTCGGTTTCTCCGATATCGTAAGACGTTATTCTCAATTCACGAATACCAGTCAATGAACACGTGATAACAACACGATCCGTACTTCGCAACCGGTAGTGCACAACTGACTCTGGGAATGCATTTTGGCGGCACCAAGCTTTAAAGGCGTTCGTCGAGTGCGCGTGCGCGCATCGCTCACGCCACCGGACTTGTTTGGTGGGGTATTGAGACTACTTCTTTCTCTTTCACTATAGCTCTGCGATGTTTTGCCGAACTATGTATGTTGATGCCGGTGTCGTTACTCATTGCAGCTTACAGCTTTCGTTGCAGGCTGTGCAAGCTCATTAATTGAAAGCCTTTTCAGAACAACGACAGAGCAGGACCTTGTGTTCTGCCGAGAATGGAATTTAATTAAGAACATGCTTTCATTGTCGATGGACAATAGTGATGGGTAATTAGCGGATTTAGGTGGAATACCAACACGTCTGGTTGTTCACGTATGCAACGGGTGTCCCTGATAATCGTGATGATACAATACGCATCAGATGAAACGTTACGACCGTGGGTATCGATCGCGATAAAGTCTGAATTAAGGATTGTTTAATTATAACGGAAAATTATACGAAATTTATAGTTTTATAGTTAACCACGTTGTTTCCTGGAAATTGTTGACGTATTATATAACGTATTATATAGCATTTATAATTTATTAATCGAACATAACCGATACTAAGATTATAATAAATACTGAATAGTATTTAATCTTCATCAACAGAACTCAGGTTTTCGTGGATTTATGAAGTTATTCCGCGGTTTATTTTGAACCTGTCAAATTATTTGTTTATAAACCTGTGATTAAAATGATTATCTTGGAAGCTAAATTTATCATCGTTCTATCTTTGATATATCAAAACACTTTCTAATTACTAGACGACATAAATAAACAGAAAATCAACAATAATAGACTTATCAAAATTTGATCCTGTGAATTTTGTATGACGGCTCGAAGACCATAGTTTTAAATGCATCATCTTATCAAGTATCGTAAGAGTTTCATAATTAATTAAATTATAGCCTTATTCTTCGTCATAACACGTTTTTATGGCTTTACAAAATATGATTAAATTTGTATAATAATAAACGTAGAACACGTGATCCTCAGGTCTCCGTAATAGTCCTGCGTCTAGGATTTGTTGGATCTATTATGGACGTATCTGTATCGCGTCACTACTACGATAACATTAACTCTGATTGGATACCAATCGCATTAGTCGCATTATCGATCGTTCGATTACTAATTATCTAAATTATGATCTACAGTCTACATTAAAAGATTTCCATTATTTACATTTGGAAAGTACGTGTAGCAGAATCACTAAGTGAATCAATGCACTGTGGCGAATACGTTACTAGATCCGATAGGACAAATAGAGATTCCTAACAATTACGCGATAACAGGATTTTCCCTATAAGTAGATTATGTTTGCGATGAAAACGAGAGTACGTTGTACTGATTTCTGCACAACAGTTCATACACAGTGTCGAAAAAAAAATTCATTTCATTTTCCATTAAAAATTCTGATTATGTAATTCTTTCGTATGACAAGAAAGCTGAGTGAATGAATATTTTCAGTGACGGAGAAATATCTTTCCTATAAAATTGAAAAAATCCCGAAAAAGAAATAACTGCCAGCTGATATAATTTTTATATTTGCAGTGCTCTTTTTTGGAAAGTGACAATTTTATATGAATATTCATAGCTGTTATAAACAAATTGCGTTTTAAGATTACCACGTGACATATATGTATGTACGTAATATAACATTATTGATGATGATCAGACATGACTCATATAATAAATAGTACAAAGAAGAAGATGAAAATATACATAATATATCATAAATATGTCATGACGTGTAATGATACGATAAATAAATTTTTAAATAAATGATTTTTAAAGCGTGATGTTTAACGTTTGTTCATACAGGATGATAAGATACGTAAAAAATGCAAGCAAAAGTGTAAGACGTAATTGCATGTTTTAAACGAACCGCTTAATTTTGTTTCATACTACATTTTTCTATTTATAATGATTTTAAAGTTATTTTTAGTTCCAATTACACGATATATCTTGTATAAATGCAAGCATGTGAAGTAAATTTTCAAAAACAATTTGATGCATATACATCAAACGAAAATATTGTATTTTATGCTTTCGATGTATTTTAAAGAATCACTTCCTATCTGTTTGAATAAAACTTTCAACAACATCCTGTGTCCTATATAATATTATGATGTATGATTGATACGCTGGGTTTGAATAAAGAAGTTAGACCTCAGACCGTTATCCATTATAGTCTATAATAAAAGCATGTTCAAAATTGATAGATCATGTGATCAAATAATGACTATATTCTTTTACATCAGAGAAATCCATACATCAGCATACACTTGAAAATTTTCTATTACCTATTCAATATGTTAATTTGGAATAAATGTTGATTAGCCAACTAAATTTCATTCTTACTTAGATCGCAGAAATGCTACTTCTACAAATGCATTAAAAGTGATAGTGAAGTGCCGTCGTCATAGTAATAACATAATGTTATAAATTTTCCAGTGAAACTAGATTGGAGATTAAGATGTGTATGTTTTAGGAAAGGTAAACGTACAACTAAAAATGAAAATTTTCATTTAAACGATGCTTCTTTTACTAATTAAATTCTCTTTTCAATAGATTATGTTTCAATAGATGAATTTCAGAAAAGGATTTATGAATTAATTAATTAATGATACTTTTGATGTTATGTAATATTACAAGAGCTAGCTAATGACGAGATCACGAAACATACACATGTTCAGGTCTGTTCCGTTTGTACCTTTTGTGCCATTACGGCAAAGTACCGGAAAATTTACGATTTTCAGCAGTGAAAATAATCCCGTGCAACCATTTGTTCGAAATAACATAAATAACGACGAGAGAAAACACGCTGCAAAAATACCTATTTCAGGAATGCTTTTATACTTTTTCGTTTTATGAAAATACAATTCTCATTATCATAGGAACTTTTATTGTCCTTCGTGTAACAAGGATACTTTACTTTTACAAGATACAACAATACTGTACCTTTTAACGTAAGAAAATATTATAGAAGAAATTTTCTAAAATAATTTCCATTAAATCTTTTATCTTTATCGATGGAATACCGATATTTCTTCATTTCTTGTTTTTCTCGTCGATCCTTTCAAAATAATACTTTTTCATTAAACGGATTACAAACTAACGGTTACGACTAACAATATAGAAAAGGGAGAAATGTTAACACTCAATCTACAATTCAAGTAGTACACGGTCGAGGACAGTTAAATACCGGAAAGAATAAGAAAAGTACAGTAAATAACGTTATTACAAATTATGGACAAATTTTTATTGTGATATGGTGTTTTTTTGTGAAATTTTAAGCATGTTAGAAGGAAAAGACAATTTTCGCCATGTTACGCTTTCCTAGAAAAGCTAAAACTACGTCGCGAGCTAAAACTCACGTCGTTTGGTCCAATGTTAAAAAAGTTATTCTGCTTTAAAAGATGTTTGAATACTTCTGTGAGCCTACTATATATGATTCGCTGTTATCATAGCGAAAAGAAACGCAGTATTTGTGAGCAGAAAGTTTTCTTTTATTTTCGATGCAATAAATGTTTTCAACTATAATTAAATAATAAATTCAAATAATAATAACCTAATATTTAACGACAGCAAATAGTTATCAAATTAATTTTATCGCGTTCTAAAAGTCTATGATTTGTTTACGTTTCTTCCGTCTCATTTATAGGCATAATATCAATTTTTCTTGCGATATATTTCGAAAATAATAGAAATATTTAATTTGTTACTTCAAAGGCTGGATAAAAATGATTTTTCCTCTTTGGTCGTTCTGCCTCTGAACAGTGTTCCGTGTGCTCTCTTAATTGAGCATAGAAATGTTCGTGGATACACGATGAACCCACTTCGCTCGTACGTTCGCGTTCTCATGAAACTTCAACGTTCACTGTTTTTCTAGTTCGTCGAATTTGCATTATGCAAATTTCCAATTTGATTACATCGAGCCGGTGACCAAGGCGGAGTTTAACCGCGAGTTCTGTTCGCAGGGGAACAGAATAATTTCGGGAAATAATCCGGGTAAATCGTAACTTAGGCGACAGATTAATTTCTGTTTCTCGATCACGGAATCAGTATTTATTCAACTACGTTATATGACTAGTGAAAAAGGCATTTCACCGATATAAAAAACTTCCTTTAAATGTCTATAAAACCATGGCTTTCAAATTTTATTTTATCCTCGTCATTTATTATGCACTCACAAAATTAGACTTTCCAATATATATATATTTTACATTTAGTCATATCTTTAATAATAATAAGTTTAAGTTTCATAATAGAAAAAGAACAAATGTATCATATGAAAACATTTATATTTTAACCTACTTTATTTTATTGAAAAGGTGATCCAGTGACCAAAATTTTCAATTTCGAGATCAGAGGAGAAAAACATGGTAAGTAGGCTTTCGTTGATTGTTTGATTTTAATGACACTATATGATTAAATAGAAGAATTTTAATATGAGATAATTGAAAACGAAGATAACCTGTTACATTCGAAGACGTAGGTTTTTTAAAAATGTCTGATAAATTGGCGAACTCTTATGAAAGTCAGAAGTATAATTATTAAGACAAGCGATATTTTAGTGCCTTCAATACAGTGATACCACGACGAGCGATGTTTCTAGAATTTCGAAGAGGATATAAAAATGTATACCTAACTGCAAAATCAAGTACGAAGATAATTTCGGTAAGATGGGATTGATTGACAACATGATGTGACATCTTAAAAATACTTTCTTATAAAAAATAAGAAATGTGATTCATCGTTCGTATTCTTCCTTGTAATTTTCATTCGTGCCATCATTTGGAAACAACGAAATGATAAATTATGTATGAACCAACAGTTATCCCCAGAATTAATACAATTTTATAATCTAATATCTATAAACGTTGAAAAAGCTTACAGCTTTCATCCCTTCACAAACAACTCTTTCTTTCCTATTCGCTTGTAACATAGTTTATATAATTTATATAGTTTCAAGCAATTTTTAAGTGTCTTTTTCGTTCGAACCTTAAGAACTTATCTAAAAAAAAAAAAAGTAGAAATACCGAATATTTTGCTCCTCCGTTTCTGGGTATTGGGTTAGACCCTGAAAAGACTCAACGAAAGGTATATATATAATCTTGCAACGTATCGGTCCGACAACTTGGAGAATTTACAAAATTCAAACAGAATATTGGCAAATATGCTGTGCCATAGACGTTTACCGTTCAGACTAATGAAGAATTAAATAAGACAAATAAGAGTCAACGGGGTGCGCTGAGAATTGTGAGGTTTTCGCATCAGAAAGCGGTCGTTACTAAGTGCGAGCTGAATCAAGAAGAAAACGAAACTCGTAAAGTTTTATGATCTGACGCGAGTTTTGCCCCGTTCGCGAAAAAAGGGAAAGCTTCAGTCGCAAGAAATGTATGAAGTCACAATTTCCAGAGGAAGGAACTGAAAATATCGAAGGTTAGAAGGAGAAGATAATTTGATCCTTTTAAGAGGTGTTCCTCCTGGTGAATACCAAGCTGGTCTGAACGTCGTTTATGAAAGAAAAGACGAAGATGAAATAATGGACTACGGCAGAAAGCAGTAAAAAGATAGCTATTAAGATAAATTATTTAAATCTACAGATATATTTGATGCTGATTAAAAATTTTCTTCTTGAATTTAAACTTGAATGTTATGTCAGCATACTTATTATGTAATGATAATTAAGACAAAGTTTCTTTTTTCTACAAGAGAACTTTTAATAAAATGAAATAATTTTACGATTATTATTATATCTGCGTGAATTCGAAAAAAGACTATGTATCGTAAAATTAATTTTCATTTAAAACAGATTTTTCATCTTGCATTACCAGATATGTGCAAAAAATCAAATATTCATAATATATTTTTAAATATTTATACATTATTGTTATTTAAAATAATATTAATTTGTCGCGCTGTTCCTATTTATCTTTACACAAACATGATTATGATGGATAGTGAAACCAGAATTAATTTACATTAGTTTTACTCAATTTTCTCAGGTAGTTATATTGAAAACGTGTATCGAATCATGGAATGTGTTTGCCTTTGAAGTATGTAGTACTATACACATAATTACAAAATCACTTTAAATTCCCATGTAACCAATCTCGACAGGTACATAAACCTTCACCTTTACGTACACAAGTTCATTTATTGGATACCAATACACTTTCGTGTTACAGTAAAATTGCCTTTGATACCTTGTAATCTAATTGGTATTACAATTTTCAGGTAATCGATTATAATATTCGTAATGTTGTTTAACTTTACAATTTCACCTTTTCCTGCAAAATTAGGAATCGATTTGTTCTTTTTTTTTTTTTATCTCAAGTATTAAATATCTTCGTCGTTTCTATAACTGCGAGAAATTCGCAAAATTGACAGAAATGCTCATTTACATTACATTTAACATCAATTTATTTAAAGAGAAACTTATTTCGTATATTCCTTTCGTATCAATACGACCGAAATCTGTTTAAATATATTATTGGCATAACCTTTGATAATTTCATTGCAAAATAATTGCTAAACAAAGACATTCAACTTCTACCGGAGAACTAATCGAACAAAGATATTATTCTAAGTCAATAGACATAAATCAAAAGGATTTGTTTTAAGTCGACAAAATTGGATCCTACGTTAGACATGAAAATATAAAATCCTATACAGTTTTACGAGCTATGACGGCGAAATGTCTATAAGGAATTTAGAAATTCAGAGAATGATGGATGAATAAGATGAAAATGACGATTGTATCTTCAACCAAGCAATCGTTTCTTCTACCTGGAATTTGATTTTCCAGGAAATTGACTTAAACAAATTCATTCTATGTTCTAGTATGAATTTTCTCGGAGAGCAATTCACTGGACGAAGTTCAATACGTTACATTTCTTATTTTGTTTAAAACATATAAAACGTACACGTGAAAAGATTCCGAGTGATCCATTTAAGTTAAGCCATTTAGATATTATGATGCCCAAAGCATTTTATACGTAACTTGGATGTTTAAAGGCGTTAATATCATAGGAAAATATTTGTTTTCCAAGTTTACTTCTTGGAAGTTTACAAGTTATCGATCTTTTGTGTGCTCATCATCATCGTTTTCTTTTTATTACTTCGTGTAGCTGATGGTAAACATGTTTAGATACACACGCACGCACACATGTATATATATAAACATGACATTAAAATGATTCTGAAAATTAAAGTTAAAGGTGGATATCTATCGAAATCGCAGGTTTTGGCAAGAAATGTGACAAGCAGAAGCTTATGAATATGCAAATATGTTTAGTATCGCACTACAGAGCCTTGAGAATCACCTGACCATTTTCAATTCTAACAGTGTGTTGATATATCGTCCGTAATAAATTATTCAAAAGATAAGTATGATATTCATTTATGAAACTCGAGAAGTAATCAGCTTAAAGGTAGCAGTTCGAATGTATATACATGAGATAATTTCTAAAGGTAATTTCCTGAAGGTAATTGTCATATCACATTGTACATACATACGCGAAGGTAGTGAAAAATGTTCGTAAAACTGGTAGTATCGCGAAGAAATGTATGAGTATCAAAACTGTAAAAACGAAACAAATAGAAAAATTATTAGAAATGATTCGAATTTATGCGTGTAGAGTTTCAATCGTATCACTTATTTCGTTTGTTTATTCATTTCGCTATTTGGATCTCCATGAAAAAGGCTTTGAAAATCGCAAGTATTCTTCTCAATCGGCTCCATGCAATATGAAAATGATGTCATTTTTTAAAAAAGCTTTGTTCATTGACGAGACCTCTTTCATCAACCATGGTCTTGTGAATAGGAGAAATATGCGTCACTAGTCGACTGAAAATCTCAAAAGCCACGATGATTGAAATATGTGTACAAACAAAAGCTGTGGAACGTAAATGTTTGATGCGGCATTTTAAACTACTAAATAAGTGGACCTTACTTTATGAATGTTACACTAAACAAAAATATGCAGTATTCAAAAGCATGCAAAATGAGCTACGAATGCTTTTACATGATGCGTAGTTAGATCTTGGTCGAAGAATATGGATACTAGTACGAGGGTTGTCCACTTTATCGTACACGTCTCATAAGACAAATTTTAGGTATGAACTTTCCAAATTGTTGGATTGCACGTAATGCAGCTATAACGTGGCCATCGCGTTCGTTGAACCTCGCATCAATTTTGATGCTTTTTGTGGGTAAAATTCAAACAAACCGTTTATAACGAAGAAATAGAAATAAAAAATAGAATAGTTCGAGCTTGTGATGCTATTTATCCTGAAACAATCGAACACACGTTACAGACTGTTATTGTTCTTTTCAGACAATGTATCATCGTAAAAGAATAACATTTTGCATACCTATGAAGATGGTGACTTAAAAGAAGGTATGTAAGTGATAAACGTCTTACGAATTTTATGATCGAGTCTTCTATATGTTCTTAATTCGCTGGAAAAATCGTAATTCGATATTTAGATCAACTTACCTAAATGAACAATCCTGTATAAAGAGGCATAAAACAACGTCATGTAATAGCAATAATATTCCTTTGAAATAAATATGTATATTAATTTCAAGCCGAGCTCCATGGCTCGTCATTGTACGTTCTATATATTTTCATCACCCGTTCGCAATTATTCACGTATTAATGGCTTTCGAACGACACACGTTCACCAGTAGATGACATTTTACGGTTAATACCGATAATATCGTGAGCGCGTAGCGCGAGCACAGTCAAACACCATTCAAATCCAATCAACGAAATTATCGTGACGAAACATCGAGTCCGATGCATGTACTTACATTTTACATAAATGCGTTTTCGACAATGTTTACATCGCGGTATAACGTCAGCGGTCGGGTGATAATGTCAAAATCGCGTCGCGAATCACGCGCGTAATCGCCGATTACGCATCTAGCATTTCCCGTTATCGTCGCGGAAAAATCGTACATTCCCGCTGATCAATGCAAATCTGTTGAAAAACAGGGAGTCCTCGTATCTTTGTTAAAAAAAAAACTCAATCGCATGATCGTGATTTATTGGCTTTTGCTAAATTCGTTTACCGCAACGTGTTGAATCTCTGTGTTTTCGCGTAGAACAGAGTTTTAACGCAAAGTAACCGTTAGCTTGTTTTATCGAAAACATTTTTTGACTGAGATACGTTTGAAGTATGTTGCGCTATCGGAATTCGTTAATCGAGAAGCGATAGATTAGTCCATGTTGTTGTTGTAGTATGACGTAAAACAGTATTTACTTGGTAATTCCCGTGTTTTTTTTTTTCTTTCTCCAATAAAATTCCTTATAACAATATTTCCACATTATATCAGAGAAATAGAAAAACACGCGGAATATTTGCGTCTGGCGTAAAAGTGAATATTACGAGGAGAAAATTTAAACGCTATCTTGTCTATCGTATTGACAGATGTGGTAAAAGTAACGGACGTATCATATTATACTAAGCACGTTGTATAGCGTATCCTTTTTGTCGAAAACGTATTAATATTCACGGCTAAAGTAGTTCGAAATATAATTTTACAAATTAAAACACGATACGAATTTCGAAATGTAATTTTATGAATTAAAACACGATATGATGTAACACGAGTTCGGTTATTCTGTTATTATTAATACGTAAGATATTAAATTACAATCTTCAATTTTCAAACCTTTAGAATCAAAAATAACAAAGAAAAATAGCATTGAATAACTTAGCAGACTCGCCGCAAAGTTCCTTTCATCCCGGTTCATAACGTTCACGTAATGTGAAAACACGATACTAAATAGAGCATTTTGTTGGCATCAGAAACGACGGTGCGTGATATTGAATATCCAATCAAATGATCGATTTCAACAATTTTGCAGTTTATATATATTCACCGTGGGATCAAGTTAACTGATAAAAATGAAGTACGTCGAAGTTTAAACTAAACACGACTTGCCCTGCTCGAAAGGAACAATCGTCCGACTGACTGAAAAAATAAAATAAACGAATATGCCGCCGGCATTAGAATAACACAAGGTACACCACATAGAGGTTGCATAGAATGTATATGTGTTTAGCGTGTTCGTATAGTGTGTGTGTGATTAATGACATTTAGCCAGTGCTTTTAGTATGTAAGCGGCTAAATGTTCAAAAACGAGACCGTGCAACATACGCGTGGTTTATATCTTGAGTTATTCTAATGCCGGCGGCACACCTTCTATTCAAAGTTCAATGAAACGACAACGAAAAATTGTACATTAACTTTCTAAGGGTCTCCGTAACGGAGAGATTCCAATCTTCAAATTCGTGGTGTTTTTAGTTCTCAAAAAATTTTTTGATGTCTGTGGCATCGGTTGAATGTGAAAAATTTTGGAAACGAGAAAACATCTTCGCTTCCTTACTTTCCTACACGATGCAGGAACCTCTGTGGGAGAAACTAACTAGGGATTCTGAAAATGCAAGCTTTACGCTTTAAAATGAACATAAAATAATTGCATGTCTTCTTGTTGCGAAATATAACAGTATACCAGTTTAAATATTAGCAATTTTTCGGTGAAAATTCAGCGTTCCTTTAATTTCGCTCGTCAGTTTATTTTATACTGCGTATATGTTTTAATTATGAAAGATGTAGAACAACAAATCGTAAATAATTATGTTTCCTTATTAGCACTAAGTTTATCATTGTATCAGGAAAATATAATGGAATATATCTTTTATTCATAGATTTCAGTATACGTCATCAATTATGCAGTAAATTATGCATGCAAGATTAACGAATAAAGCATTATTTTGATTAATGACCTTTTTTGTACTAAAGCAATTTAATGAGAAATTTTTATTTTATGATAATCGTGGATAATTAAATGAATCATTACTTTAATAACATAATAATGGACGGTATAGGTATACGCACAAATATATATGCTAGATCAAGGCTTCCCAATCTTTTATGGGCCAAGACCCATTTTCGTAAACGGTAATTTTTCACGATCCACTCGAAGATTGTACGAATTATAATTGTTATCGAGAGTTGACTGACAAGCAATTTAAAACTTATTTGATATCCATGTACGATCTAAAAAACTATCCCGGAAATTCATGCGCTAGATTAATCACACAATGAAAGTTTCTCAATATTGAATTTTTATGAACACAATTGAAAAAGCGAAACATAAGCAAATATTTATTCCATTTATAAAATATTATTACCAATAATAATTATACGTTATAGATATTTTATATATTGTCCCCTAATGCGCGCATTTTATGCACTTTGACATGCAGCTATGATTTATAACGCGTCAAATTGCGTATACGTATGTCAATGACGATATCAATACTAAGAAGAATAGAAAAAATCATGCAAATATCTTCAATGAAATTCTTCGTTTCCTAGTATGTACATCGAATGTATACCTAAGCATTTTAAACTGTTGGAAGCAATTTAAATCATCCGAGCAATTTCTTCGTAATTCAATTGGAGGATATTTCTGAAAGGATGGGATATTTAGCCGATCATTCCGTTATGAATATCCGGTGGAAATTACGTTTTCATACGGATCTACGTATAATTGGAGGAGTGTAAAGCTGTACAGAAAATCAGATGCAATTACCCAAAGATTCACTATGAATCCATTACCGACTGTTTGCATTTCACTTAAGTAAAGTATTTCTGGAATCGTTCCATCGGATGAGGTGTTCCCGCGAAACTGGGCCACGTCTCGACAAACAAGAAACTTCATTCGTCCTCTGTCCTTCGTTTTATTTTTCCCTTCCCCTGACATTGCTGCTCGTTTCTTCATGAGTCCTTCTAGACGCCGAACCGGGAACGAATGGCTGTCAAAGAGACAAACAGTGACACGGAAAATGGAAGAGAGAAAGTAAAGAAGGAAATGGAAGAATAGGACGAGCCATTTCACATTAAATTGCGCGTTTAATCGCGCAATTGTCACATTTTCCTGTCGAACTCGTGTAGTATTTGTAGACAATAACAGACAGATACTAATTCCTGTAAAATTTGTATTTTCTTACGAAAGGGTCTTTCAAAATGTACGATTTTAAGCATGTTAAAATGTTGAATAAAGATAATCGTTCTTCATATAGCATTTGTCGATTGTAGGTATTTCTTATCTTGATTTCCTTAAGTGGTAACGTCGACTTTCAATCACGCCACTGCTTGTAACGAATTCCGATCATCGTTTCTTTTCAATTTCCACAATGTTATCTAAGCGAAAAAGGTATTTTTTCGTACGAGCTGAGAAATTATCTGAATGAATATATAGAAAAAACGTAGAAAAAAAATGCAAAAACACATGAAACATTTTTCCAATGAGAACTGGCATCTCTGCATGAAAATTGCGTTAATCTCTGTTTTACTCTAATTTCTCTAATTGCAGATCGAAATAATTGAATCTCGTTATTAATCGAAATGTTGCTCTTTAAAGATTTATAGATTGCAACTAACAATTCGTCGTTCGTTTTAATCAAACTCGATAGATAAATCAGGTGCTATTAATTATTTTTTGGACAAATTTAATTGAGAATTCGATTTTTATTTTAGTTAAAAATCGTAGAAAACTATGGAGATTATATAATACTGCCGAACATAAGTATTACTCGTTAGATTTCTTGAAATACTCTAACAAATTTTACCTTATTTGGTATATTAGCGGTAGATTTGTATTGAAATAATTAGAAAATAAAATCAATAAAAACCTTCCCTTCAATTTAATATTTTAAAATAATACTTTGGATTTATGGTTGTTTCTTACAGTCTTTTATTATTACTTGGAACGAGTAACGCTTCATATATCTCGTTTATTAGTTCGAGATTCGACGATTTATAGAAACGGCCATGAACGAAGTGATGAGTGGATAACGCGTAACTCCTCCTACGTCGCATCTTTGTACTTCACTGACAAAAGTTGCAAAAAGCTAAAGGGATATAAGACGCATAGCCGGTGCCAGTCAGACTGTCGTCGAATGACGTCAATTAAACGTCCCAGTTACGAAATTCAAGGTTACAGAACAACTACTTTCAAGTGATCGTTTCCTCTTTAGAATTTTCAACTATATTGCTTCTATTTCACGTGACCTTCGTTTCTTTCTCTTTCGTGTGTGTACTTTCTCATTTTTTACACTTTTGTCTGTTATATTCAATTAATTTTATTATTTAAACTTTATTTCATAGTTTTACAATTAATTTGTCTATGACGTTACCATGTTTTATCATGTCCATGTTATCTCACTTTTTCATTAATATTTGAAGCGTTAAATATTTAAATTATTATTAAATGTGTAGTTAATAACTTACTAATAACTTCATTGGTTTTTCAGATAAAATCTGCGCTTAATATGAGCTCTGAACTCATTGGTTTTTCAGATAATCATTAAGGATATCAGAATTTAATTAGGAGAAAGATTAGAAACGGAGAATTTACTCGAGTTTTAACGAATCGCTTTCAAAGTAATGTTTCATTAGAAAATTACACAGAATCACAATTTACATATACATTAACGAAATAAAGATTTACTAGATATATTTTATAGTATTCAATAATAAAAATCCTCTCTGAACGTCACATCTTAAACATTAAATAACTCGCTCAAAGTACACAATATTAAACGTACCATATTCCACTGAACCCAGTTAATTATAAAACGGTAAACATACAAGTTAAAGACAAAATCTATACTAACAACTCCTTGGAATAATAATATCGTAAAGTAATTTTGTAAAACCTCGAGACAAGAAACATTTAGTGAAAAAAAAGAACCATCACGAAGAATGACTTCGCTTGGTGGAAGGAGCCAGGAAGAAATAATTAAAGGAAGAAGACACTTGACGAGTTAACGATGCAATGGACAGAAAGACAAACGGCAACCTCTGGAAAGTGTTAAAACTTGAGACGGAATCATTAAAAGAAACAAGTTAACGATCGAGTCAAGTATCAACTTATCCGTATCACGACTCTCCGTTCTTAATCTCAACACGACGTTATTAACTCTTAATGAAATGTAGGATTAATGTAGGATTAGATTGCTTAATTTTGGAATATTTAATATGCAAGACGCGAGATAAATTAAACACTCTGAATTTTACTAATCTAACGTAAATTATTACAATCATCTATGACACAATACCATTGGAGGGTTAAACGCCGGAATCTTTTTCCGGAAACATTGCGAAACCACGCTGCAACATCCTTGTTCGAGGTTTCATTAACGAGGAATCATTAAAAATTTTCAACGAAACTGTTCCGGGCAGCTCAGTCTGAAAATAATGATAATTACTTTACCCCGCGAGATTATTATAACGTTGCACAATTAAGCAAAATATTCGACGTTCACCGGAGCACTTAGCTCGATTGTATTGGGTCCGTTTTATTACGCAGCGCGTTCAGCACGTAGCTAAACATCACGCCATTAAACGAGCCGTTTTTATTATTTCGCTGCTGGTAAATCGTCGCTTTGTTGGCTGGGAGCCGACATTCGGCAAAATGGAGCAACGAGAAAAACCACGAGGTCAACTGTCCTTTGTGATTGTCCTTCCCCATTTTTTACTCAAGGCCATTTTCAAAGGGACGCGTGATGATTCCTAATTGAAGAAGCAACGGCTCTTTACAACCTCCGAATATTATTCTCACGGTATTCGTAATTATAAACGAGGGTTTTCATCGCTGTGTTAATGCTTTAACAGCTCAACCAGTGACAGTCACGGGTTTACGTATTTCGTTTGCGTGTGCACTGGACGTGACATAGAAAGTTTTACACGATTTTATTATTCCTGTTTTGTTAGTATAGAGAAAAGCACGTAAATTATGCTTCCCACGTAGCAGGGTACAGGAAGATGTTTTAAAATACATTGTAATTGACAACTTATAATAAACTATGTAATTACTTACGTAAATATGTGATACACGTATTTGCGTTATGTTACTTTTCGTCATCGTTTTCTACACAAAATATCCACTTCCGTCGTACTTTTACTTTATCCTAGACTCAGATGCTCGATCAATTTATGGAAACGAGCAAGTAGGCATTTTTTCGGTAGATTTTGTCAAAATTGAATTGTTAATATGATATATCTACGGTATGTAGGTACGAGGATCGCCATATTGTGTGCTAATGTGTGTTAATCAAGGGATTGAATTTTACTTAATGGTTTATTGCACAAATTTTCCGCATCTGCTAGGCAAGGAAATTTGCTTGTAGAATATTTGTTCGAGGTTGAAGAACTGATTAGAAAGAATTCTAAATAATAATAATTTCTATAAGAAGTAGTATTTATTTATATGCAAGTACGGATGTCATAGACAGTCAAATGAGATTTGTTGGAAAGGGAAAAATTTCCAGCCGGAAATTAATTTTCACCTTAGCGTGTACTAAGTTAATGAAACGCTTTGAAGAAAGTGGAACGTTCACTCCCAGTAGTGGAGATCTAAAATTACTCTTACGTAAGCATCGGACATATGTATGTATTCAGAAGAATGTTTCTAATATATAAATTGACTTATGTACATAGTATGTAAATTATTTTTTACCTTTTTAATGTGGTATATTACGTTAACCCTTAGATTGTAAATATTTTTACGGTACCATCAAACTGTTAACATCGGGTTCTTACGTACGATACATTTTTCAGCAGTTAATAATTGTCGAAAAGATAAAAAAGGAATTCATATAATATCTTCAAACGTACTAAATTATGATTATCGTAAAACTTATGCCAAATAATTTTCTCTGGGCAGGCGAAAAAAGGTTTTCTACTTATTACCTTGCGAGAAACCCAATCCGGTCGAAATAGCCTGGGCATGAGATTCCTACCTTCACAGTTCACGCGTTAATCTTTCATACGTAATCTTAATCTTTGATATGTAATATATGGAATATTTACGTAGCAGTTCCTTTATCAAAGCGTCTTCTTATCAAAAGTTTCTGCAACATTACAGAAAATGAATAGAAAAATTTGATGATATTCCACAATATCATCTTATCTTGAGAAGACTATTGAAAATGCTGATTCTCAATTATTATCAATTTTCTTATCGTATCGATTTATAGAATCTCGATTTGTAAAAGCGATTCGTGCTACGTGAGAAACACAAATAAAAGATGGCGCAAGAAAGATTCAGGATATTGTGAAATATATCCAAAACATAATGTCGATAACGAATTATTAAATACATTTTCACACTACATGTATTGTACGGATAAGAAATAAATTAACACATACCGTGCACAAATAAGCTAAGAGACGTAAAAGAATGAAGCAGAAATATTTGAATTGATGATTTTAAATTACTTTTAATTCCATTTTGTTATTAAGAATTTTTATTATAATCCAAGCCATTGCTTTAAAATGCTCACACAACGAATTTTTTGTTACATACCATAAATCACGAATTTCTCGATAAATAAATTTGTGTACATGAAATTTGCACTCTTTCTATTGTATACTGTTTCTCATATCGAACGTAACAAACAAAACTTACTATTGATATTTACGCACGTACACTTATTGATATTTGTTGTAAGTAGACTACGAATTGTTCCGCATTCAGAGGAAATTTGAAAACGGGAAATTGCACAAAATCCACGTAATATGACAACATATATAAAGTATACAAAGTATAAGGCTTTTTATAATATTTGGTAGGTAAAACAATTCTCTGCCGAGGATCCACTCTTTGTAGTCTCAAAAATATGAATTTGCATACAAATGCTAGTCGTAGTTAATTCCACAATCTGAACGCTTTTTACTGCTTTTATTTCCAAGTTACTTTATTATGAATCTGTTATTTCATGCAAATCATACGTGCTTTATAATGTAAAACGATAAATAAAATAAAATTTAATCTAATTGAATCTAATACACGTGGCCGGATGGTGTATCGATATAAATATTCATTGCTCGTAATAGCGAACTTTTCGTTATAAAAAAACACGTGCAATACGCGGAAAAACACAACTAATACTCGAGAGCATTCTCGCGAAATCGTGTCGCGTTAAAACGCGACAAATAGTTAGTTTCCATAAAAATTAATTTGTTCCGTGGCCGTCAAATACTTCGAATCACGCGCAACATAATTTCGAATTCGATTTTTCTTTTTTTCCGTGGCGCGCATTAATTTCGGCCGCAAGAGCTTTAAGAGTAATTACTTTATCATTTCACTTGTTTATGCCGCTCCTCCCTTTCTCTGATTTTACCACGACCGGTACTTGTTAATTACGCGGTCGCTACGTTAATTTGTAACATCTACTTTAACCACCGTGTACATTTACATACGCAACTAATGCGTTAGAGTAATTTCATGGAAAACCAATTACGCAATTAGAGGTTTCGAGTCGTTGTTGAGAAGAAAAAATTACCGAATTACCGGGACGGGATGCGACGACATGGTGCAGCTGGGAATGCCGCTGGCTACTACCAGAAGCTAGGACGAATCTCGTGATATGCGATATTCAAATTGGCATCGTGTTAACACCAGAACTGCCAAACCAGTGAGAATGGCTGATATAAAATCTTTGATTTCTGTAATTATTAAAATCATGCAACCGTATTTTTGGTACCATCAATGTTTACTTTCAATTAAGCTGGAAACGTGATTATATATACTTGTTTATTTTTGTCACAAATTTTCCTACAAAATATATTTCCGCACCATTGTATTTCTTACAACATTTACATACCAATTAATTCGGGACAAGTATATTATTAAATTTCGTATCGTTCAGCAGTATATTGCGCATGATTACAAAAATTTAATATTATGAGAATGAAGCGTAGAACCTGATTAAAAAACGACTTTTGGAGTCACTGTGTGTGTGTATAATATATTTAGGTATATGTACGTTAACGACCGGTATTTTTCTAGTGTTAACGAATAAATAACGTCATCGATAGTTTTTGTTTCTTAAACGAAGAAAAAGCATATGATAAATTGAGAGATCCCTTATATTCGTGTGCAAAATTTCGTATTGATCCTTTTGGATTATGCAGTCTTTGAATTATATAACATCTTTGAATTTCACAAAATTTTCTAAATACTTATCGAATTAACACAGTTGTTGAATTGATCTTTAGAGGATAGATTTGAAAAGATTTCCTTCCTTGTCATTTATTTTCATTATGTCTCAGATATAAGTTGAAAATTTTCTATCTATCTATATTTCTTATGTAGATTTATTATGTACATACTGATCTCATATATTATGCAAAATGGAATATCTAACTAGAATCACTTCGATTAAGTAATGAGTTTAATAAAAAATATTTATTGATGTGCGTAAAAAAACAAACTTCATTGTTCTCTACGTGTTCTCCTATAAAAATACCAATCACGTCAAATTACGTCCCATCGGAAATCATCCAACTTTTATCTCAAACATTTTTCTTCAAAATCATTAATTTCTTCTCAATCGAAGTGGTTCTAGTTACCAGCTCCACCCTATATGCATGTATTTATGTATATATTTTATTATGATATGAGCAGGGTGTTCCAGAACGAATGACAGAACTGGAAAGTATTCTGCGTGCAAAAATAAGTAGAAAACGCAGAATAAAATTTTTTTGTTTGGTACTTCGTTTTCGAGAAAATCGAGTTTGCATTGGGAGTCGTCGACACTTCGTTGACAACCACACTAAACGCGTTCAATCGAAAGTTAGCTGAGTGCACATGTATTCGACGAGTTTTCAAACTTGATTTTCTCGAAAACGAGACCTGAAACTACGAACTTTACTCTCTTTTTTCGACTTATTTTTGCACCTAGAATAATTAAATACGCGCATTATAAAAGAAATTAATGAAAAACTTCTAGAGCAATGTAAAAATGCATAATATTATAAGATAAGATGGATTGTGTCATTTGAAACGTCAATGTACATATATAAATCCTTTAGTATGAAACGAATAGAGGCGAACAAACTTTACACTTATAAACGGTGACAGTTAAGACAGTAATGAACTATCATCACATAAATATAGGGATCCAGACAAGAAAGTTTGAACATGTGTAGTTAAAAACTGGTTTGGCACACGCGCATCGTGCATTTTAAATTTATTTTTCTCGAAAACGAAGCACCTTATGAAAAAGTTGCACTATTACCTGTTGATTATTCACTCTCGATTAATTACTCACAAGTTGCACTGTGATTGACAAATTTTCAAACTCTACTTAAAAATAATTATCGAAATGAAACATCATTTTACTCCACGTCATTTTCAACTTTTACTTGTAGTTTCAAGTGATAAATAACACGTTAAAATCTAAAAAATGAAAAGTATTCATTCTCCTTTTTACGCGTCAATCTTTTATAACTATTGCGAAACTTGGAAAATTTTAATTGGCAATACGACATAGCCAATGATAAAAAGCATACACGAGAGCATACGAAAATATGTTAAAATTGATATGCGCTCTTTTTCTCGTGGAGCGTTCAGGTGTTCCTATCCTTGAGATAAAAGCTGTAGAAATTGTTCTTATTAAATTTATTTTGAGATTAAATGAACCACTTTTCACATCTTTCTCGCGCAAATGTCATACTTTTTGTAGATTCACGTTCTACATAATTTTGCATAATATTACCTGTTTCATGACATGTATATTGATGTGCAAACAGTAGCTATCAGTCCAATTACCTAATTATTAAAAAAGTACATATACATATATATATTTCTTGTAATTCTATCTCATTCAAATGTAAGTATATGACATTGCATGATATCTTTCCTGGCGAAATCATCAGGTGAGGCGAAGTTGTAGCGAACCAATCACGTTAACATCATACGATGTATTACGTAAATAATAAATGGCATCGGTGGAGGGGGGCACAGGAGTGACTTTCGTTCATTCACTTTCAAAAAAGCGAGTCATACGATTCTTGAAACTGTGATATTCTAGAAACCTTATCGATAATAGTTACCGCTTCTTAAATGTTATTGTTCTTAATGGAAAACTCATTTTGCACTCTTGCAATGACGTACAACACGTATTTAAGAATTTCATTTTAATAAAAAGATAAAATGACACGAGAACAGATTTGTAAATAAAATATTATAGACTATAATATAAGCAGAAACATTGAATCTTTTTTTATCTTAAATGATTAATTTTAAGATTGACGATTCTTTCTGTGTGTTGTTTTACTGATACATAACTCTTTTTTTTCACACATAATTTTTTATCTTAGTAAATTATAAATTGGGATAGAGATTTAAACGAAATACCGAATCTGATGTGATAATTTAAATGTCAAATAAGCAATTAAAATTCATACTATTGTAGTTACATTATTTTGCTGTGATTACTTGAAAATAAACTTAAGGCTATAAGTTGAACGATAAATGAACATTTTTTCACTTTTATATAGGACTGAATATTTTTTCTGGATATTGTTGTTGTTGTTGCTGTTGTTCTATTATTTAAATCGTATCAATGATGTGCTACTGATATAATACCAGATTTTTTTATTTATATGTACGATTGAAAATTGTAAATAATAAACAAATAAATAAACAATGAAAAATAGTAGAGTTGCTTTTGCACCAATGAAGTAACAGTTGAATATTGATGTAACATTTTATGTGCTGGATATAAAAGAGTAACCGGGTGAAATTTTTCTTGCTACGTGATATTTTTGAATAACATAGTACTCTACTTTTCACGGTCCTGAAAAGAATATTAGGAATAAGAACAGTGAAAGAATTACTGTCTCGTTAATGGCTTTTTAATAACACATGCTTACCGATAAAAGAACGTTTCGTCGCTAATGGTGATGCTATTATATGATCAATTTTATGATAAAAGTTATATCTAATACATGACTTTATTATTCTATCACTAACAAACATGTCATAACGACGAGAAAAAGAACAACGTTTGATAAGTGTTATACAAAGGAATTATTACGCAATTGATAACGTTAGGGAAAGTCATGTTACAACTAGAGAACGTGAATTTTTTGTGAAACGCATCGCATCGGTATGTCATCCGGTCATTTAACGATAACAAGATGTTACATAATTCTTTCGCAATTCAGGCAATAGTCTTTGAATTCGGCCAGTCTCTTATTCTTTACCAATAAAACAGATTTTTTAATCGTAACATTCTTCCTTTTAAATAATATAACTTGACTAAATAAAGTACCGAATTTCCCATCAATTTTTGCGTATATCTTGATACTGACAATCCTTCATATGTCACTCTTTTATACCAAATTAAGTATACCAAACAATTTGAAGTTTGAAGAGGGATTTCATTAGAATATCGTTAAGAATTTCACAGAAATATCAAGATGACAAATAGCGTATTCAAAAGTAACTGTCGATCAAATTGATTAAATAGTGTCTAAGTTAAACTCCGTGCAGTATCATGACGTGAAAACAGCCACATTAAATTCCCAGTGATTTACGAACTGCGAGTGTGTTTGTCGTGTAAAGAGAGTCAGTCATAAAGCACCGGTTAATTCCAACTTGTGAACTTTTTTAAAGAGCTACGGGAATATCTCGTCCGAGATAAAGATATTGTCCTGAAAGTTTTTTGATATCCTGCCTGTCTAGCGCGGTGGAGGCTTCTTTCTATCCGGCCCGGCCCCCGTTAAATCATTTTAAGCGTCACAAACAGCGTGCAACTTTTCGTTATGGGCCCCGAAAGCAGCTTCAAAAATTTGACTTTTAGAGATACGGTGCTCTCGCTTTAAACAATTCTCGTTCAGTGTATTCAGTGTATTTTTAATTCTAAAATTACCTATTTTCTATTCACTACGTGTATTATAATTACTCATTAGGTTTCTATGCCGTTCGAATCCTTTATCGTTAAATCGACGATGGAAGTTCCTTCTTCTTTCCGGTATTACATTTTCTTTTAATCTTCTTCAACTTAGAAGAAGCATCCATAAGCTGTTAAATTCGTTACGTTGACAATTGTATTTTATTTACTTTTATTTTCTGCCCTGTAGTTACATTAAGATATAGTACAAGTCTATGAGTATAATGCGTAGTATTTATTTTGAAATTATATTAGTAGAACTGTATTAAAAGTTTCCTCTAAGAGGAAATGACCAATATACGAAACTAATAAATTCGCGAATATAATATTTAGTTAACGACGTCCGATTTTGAAAACAGGTAATTTCAGCATAGACAGAAGTAAAGCAACTCGAGAAGGATAATTTATAGTTTAAACGAAAAGCATTAAAAAATCTTTGATAATCCGAATTTAATAATCAACACAGAAGTACAAATTTTAAATGAAGATGAAAATTTAATTTTCTTTCTTGCTAATTTTAAAATCAATAAATTTTTGTAACTGTGTTGCGAATGATATAACCCAAACAGAGAAAACGAATAAAATTAACATCAGTTGCGCTTTGTAAAGAGCACCTTTGATACCCGCAATCGTTCACAGAGTACAAGCAAATTGTGCAGAATAACGGATCTTTTCCACACGTTTAATGATGAGTTTCTACGTGTAGTAATCGACGATATCGCCTGGCAGGTTTAATGATTGAAAGTGCGGTTGTTCTAGCGGAACCAACTGATATTTGCGAGAGGACTCTTTGATCTTTCAGCAGAATACATTTCAGGAAGCTGAAATCTAACGCTTTGCAGATTGGTTTTTTCTCCAATTCCTACCTCTATCGTTCGTTTAATCGAACTTCTGTTTGGTGAAATCGTTCCGTTCTCTGCTCTGCATTCTTCCCAGACAGGGATTGTCATTTCTCAATTGCGCTCTTTTTAGTAGCGGAAGATTACACGATATTTTTGTCTTTCAATTTCCTGAAAGCAGATTGAAATTAGTTCTCGAGGATTGGAAATTACGAATAATTGAAGCTTTCCTTCCAAAATATGATTCATTCATAAATTTTAGTCATCGAATCGTCGTTATTTTAAAATTGCGCCCTGATGCGCTCCTAACCTAATGACATCCCTCAAATGTCATCTAATTCTAAACTCGTATAGAATCCTTTAACGAGTCCGAAAATTCTG
Organism: Bombus confusus; assembly: GCA_014737475.1. Taxonomy (NCBI): domain Eukaryota; kingdom Metazoa; phylum Arthropoda; class Insecta; order Hymenoptera; family Apidae; genus Bombus; species Bombus confusus. The sequence goes on along the minus strand of JACXIV010000002.1, from coordinate 6,139,973 downwards.
TTAAAACGAATACTGACAATGCTGAAACTATTCGTACTTAATCAATCGTTAACTCTGAATCGTGAAATGCCAAAGAAATATTTTTTAAATTTCTATCCCGAGAGTCCATTTCGAGCTGTAGTGATTATAATTAATACAATTTGAAACATCTATTTTCACCCATTTCCTCGTGTAGTCGACCTATCTCCGAATAGCGATTTTTCTAAATCAATTGACATGTCTTGACTTAACCCTCGCTTTGCTTAACGAAGAATGCAATCAACGAATTCGCTTTCCTCGCGCTCAAGACGACATCACGGAGTCGGAAAGACAGTTTTAAATCTGCTCTCTTAAGTCTTAAATCTTCTCTTTTACGTCTAAGTCGTACGTCCTCGGTATAAGTCTAAGTCTTAACTCTGGCTCAATTTTTGTTCTCCCACGCGACACACGGTTGCCCAGCTACACAATGTTAACTGCGAATCATAATCACTCGAATCAAATCACATCGAGTCACCTTAATACAAACGACATTATATTTCGTGCGACAGCGAAGCATTAAGCAAGAAGAATCGTTGGAAATATATAGCATATTTAATTTGATTACTATCTATTCTAATCTAACCGAAATAGGGGATCGGCTCACTTCGTGGCGTCGGTCATCGGATCGTAAGGGGAATTTACGCCTCTCTTACGTTAGCGCGACTCATCGCGAACGCGTCTACCCGCGAAGCGGTCGAACACTATTATTGTTAAATATACAAAAGACAACATCTCCATATCCATTTATTATATTTTAGTGTCCTAGTATTCCGTCTTTATGATCTTCGAAGAAACCAATTGTAGAAAGCAATTTGTAATAACTGACATAAGCTGTTACTTTGACACTATGTATTTCGCTTTATTCTACTTTCCAGTCCCAATTCTTTCAATATTTCCTATGTATCGAACGAGAATTCTATTCGAACCCCTTATAATTTTCTACTCCGAAAACCACTTTCCGAAACGGTAAACGTATAATAAGTTATACGATGTATTTGGATATTTCGATGGAGGAAATGAGATTTACTTTCTCCTACAGTTCCAATTCCCCCAATGTTCCGCATACATAAAAAATGGATTCTATTCGACGCCCCTAGAATTTTCTATTCTAAGAACGAATTTATACGATACTACATATTATACGCCGTATCGATGCAATTTTCACAATAGAAATCAGATCTACTTCATTCTTCGATTTCGACTCTCCTAACAATCCTTTATTTTCTATGTAAAAAAAAGATGTTCCTATTTCAAAGCCGCGTAATCTTTTAGTCTTCGTTATTTAGAAACTCCGATAAAATCAGATCTTTTTACCTCTTCATTCTAATTCTCCCAGCATCTCTTTATCCTCAAAGAACGAGTTCTACTTCAAACTCTTATAATCGCCTATTCCTTATTATTTGGAAACTCGGATAAAAGGTATCAGATCTTCCAATTCTAATTCCCTTTGTACGAAAGGAACAGCTGCAACAAGTTGCGAAACGAGATTGTTGCTTCAAGTTCGACCTCGTTATAGCGCGGCCAGGTCCATCTTCAAGAAACATGCTCACGATGTGCCGGTATTTGAATGATGCAAGAAGTTCTCCGTCGAATTGGCATATTTAAAGGCGGATCCTTTTTCAGCCGCCCTCCTTCCCCTTACGATATATGCAAGCATTCCTTTTGCTCTCCTCATGTACGCCTAACGAGTGGTATTCACGAGCTGACGGACCAGAGTAATCGCTTGACAATGAAGCGCTGTAAAAGTTAGAAGTGCGTTCGAATCGCAGCCTCGGTTAAGAAAATCCGTCTCGCGGTGTTCCTTGCCGGAAATCCTGTTTCTGACACTTTCGACTAGGCTCTTTGATCAAACGAAGCTCACGGCGATAAATCTTGGAGTAATTTTTGTCTATTCAAATGTTTAGAGTGACTGAAATTCAAAAGCAATAATTTAGGGAATTCTATTCATTTTTACCTCTGTCGATAGAAAACGAGAGATCTGAAGACTCTACTTTGAAATAATATGCAAAGCATACTTCCTCCTTAGTCTTATCGCAGGTTACGATCTTTTTATCGCGTTCTGTTATCTCAACGAGTAACAGAAAGGTTTAGTTTTACGATAAAAGAAGCAGTTGAGAAATAAAGAGAATCAAGTATGCTGCCAACGGTATTACGAATCGACGTGCAGAATGTATTAGAGCCTATCAATTTGCCAGTTTTTCACAACACGAACGAGCAGGATCATTAACTATATATGTGTCACGGATGTATGTATAAGTCATGAGAGTGGCGTTACATATCTATCCACGCCATCGAATCAGTCACGATCATGAATATTCAGCAGGAAGCGAAGAAAATCTTGAAACAGAAGAACATACAAGGTAAAGTATGAAAAATATACTTCGTCGTTACTTCTAAGGTAAATAAAAGTTTCTAAGATCGCTAGGTATTTTCAGAATAAATTTCAGTTATAATATTCTGTTTAAGTTCTTAAAAATATGTTTGCCATTCTCTTACGTCAAAGTTGACATATTTGCAGCTCAAAGACTGAAATTCATTTTGAATTAATCTATGAAAATATTTATGAACAAGAAACATCTCGTTAGAAGGATGAACATTTATATAATGCATACATAGACATATATATGTTATATGTATACATACATAAAAACACAGAAGAATAAATTTCCATTCGGAAACATTTGTAGGAATTAAATAAAAGGGAAATAGTCATGTATATTATGTAACAATAGGTGATATCCTGTAGGTATACCGAAAGTTTGGAATCCTGTTTATACTACTTAAGAGAACCACACAGGGCACTTGCGTAATTAACTCGTTAATGTTAACAAAATACCATAATTTATGAAAATTCCGTATTAATAATTCTAATAAATTCTCTTATGTAATAGTAGAGCAAATAAAGCGTTTCAAGTAGATTTTACAAATTGCGAATTAGCTAATTGTATGCAAGCCAACACGACAGCCATAAACAATTATTAAAAAATTATTGACTAATACCTCTTTCTCTTTTTCCTAAATGTTCATTGTACAAGGGCAATGCTAGTTGTAAAAGATTATTTCCAAAATTTTCCTTTCCTTGCTTCAACTCGGAAAATTTCGAAAACAATTTATCCAACTGAATTCTAGAAACCGAAAATAATACAATCTGTCAATCTACTAATATCATTTGTTCATTGCGTACGGGAACCTTGGTATTTCTAAAATCTTGTATCAGGATTCAACTTTCTTGTTAGAAGGAAAAAGCAATTTCTATCACTGAAACGAAAATTACTGAAAAATCGTTGTTTAATCGAATAAAGTCTACCGATACAAACGTCTAATACAATGAAAAAAGAAGAGGAACCATCGTATTCGTTGAATTGATTACGCAGGAAATCCAACGCTCAGCATTCGGAAGAAGCTCGTTTCGAAGTCAACGTGGAGAAGCGACTCCGTTGAAAACAGTGGACGTTTCGGTTGGAAACGCGGTTTGGCCTAACTCCGAGGAATCTGGATCCGAAACTATCTTCGAACTGCTGGCAAGACAGTTTGCCTGGAACTAGAATTCTCTTTCTCTCTTTCTCCCTTTCTCTCTCTCTCTCTCTCTCTTTCTCTCTCGGGAAACTATCCATTCCGTTTCTCCGTTCTCTCTATATCGGTCCGTTTGCACATTATCCTCCGCTTCTCCCTTATCCATCTTCAAATCCTCGACTTGCCAATTTTCACGCTCGCGCTCTGACTCACCAATTGTCACTTGACATCGTTATACCATGCAATGTGATCGACTTTTTACGAAACACGACGATAGATGAATATCGCCTGGCTTCTTCTTTCTGTATTTTGATAATTCATTGGCCGTGTCAGTAAAATCAGTGTTACGTCGCGTAACAAAATCGCGCGCCGTTCCTTGTTGAGGGAGGTCTTCAAGCGCCGACCGCTCGTAACTTAAACAAACAGTTGGCCAAATAGTGCCGTAAAGCTATCATCGACAAATTAAGACCGCTAGACCGTACGTGTCATCGGACCTAAGAGCGGTCCTTAAGATATTTCCTTGGCATCATTGTTCGTTCCTGGAAAACACGGAGAAAGCGGATATCTTCTCACGTATAAGACCACATATATCTCCGAACAGGAGACTTTTATTAAACATCTTTAATTTTAGCCCCGCTTGGCCTAACGAACAACACAATCGACGAATCCGCTTTCCCCGTGCTCCAGACACACCCCGTACGAACTTTCCTCCGTACGAGCACGGAATCGGAAAGTCGGTATAATACGAGTCTTCAAACACCTACTTGAAATCGCCAATTGGGCTTAATCGTAAGTCTTATATCTTCATACGGCACAAGATTGCCTATTCATACTTCACATTAACTCGAATCAATAGTTCATCATTGTAACGAACGACGTTCTATATTCCGCGACACGAAGCATACATCCCGATTGTAAGAACACTTTGATACCTGATGTGAGAAAGGTTGTTGTTTAATATATAGTACAGTAGCTGTTACCACAGCGATATACTTATTCGAACTACCCCTATCTTTCTAACCGACACAGGGGATCGGCTTACTTCGCGGCGTCGGTCATCAGATCGTAACGGGAATTATTATTATTATTATTGGCGCGACTCCTCGCGAACGCGTCTCACCGCGAAACGGCTGAACAATCGGTATATAAATATTTTTTTCCGGGTTGCCCGGCAAGTTCGTTTCCACTTTAAAAGGTACACAGCAGCCTAATTACTGAAAATTCTGAACAGAATTGATTGTAATTTTAAAATAAATAAATTAAAAAAAAAAAAAACTTTAAAAGGTATTCGATGATATAAAAGATCACATTGGAAAGTTTCTCGACGAAAAATAAGAGAATCGAAATGTAAATTTCGGAAAACGAACTTTCCCAGCTGCCCAATACAGGTACCGTACGATATGTGCCAATCGATATATCTATTCGTAAATACAAAGGTTGAAAGATAATTACGGTATCTCGAGATACTTGAAACACTCGAGAAGCTTATTAATTTAAGTTCTAATTAATTATTAGTCAGTTTAGTTAACTATTTTTCTCTTTCAACCTTCCTGCATTCTTCTGTAAATTGTTTGTTTCCTCGTCTATTCTTATACAGAATCTATCAGTTCTTTCCTCGTTGCCGCATTTGAATCTCGTTATCATCGATTAATCCCTTCTTAATAATAGTTTATCACTGATTATACCAAAATGCAAATTCATACTTTTGCAAACGCAACAAAAGACAGATCGAAGCAAAGATTTGTTTCACTCGCTAAATATCGTAACTATATATATATATGTATACTATATATATGCCATATATATAGTATACATACTATATATATGCTATATATATACTATACATATATATATAGAGTATATTTCGAATATTTTACATAAATAATGTGTGTCGAAGGGCACTCGGTCGACCGTTAAACCGACTGTTATTATTAGACATATGGTAATTACATACTCTTACGTGTTTATAGCCGTCGGTTCGTTTTTCTAGCTTGTAACTTGGGCAACAACAAGACGACGGTTACAACGGTCTTTTTGTCGCTACAGTACCCCCTCGCCAATATGAACGTTCCGCTTATTAATTTTTGTTTATTAATTGATCCAAAACCTGCCTGGTATCGGTCGGGAAAACGGACATCTCTTTGAATCTCAAAATAGATTAACTCTCCGCAGGATTCGGTACTATATTCATCGGAAAATTGTTCGATATCGGCAGGCATAACGAAAGCAGGTTTTATCGGTCGATCGAGACGACCGTGTTTTTATTATTTTGTATGGTGAAGTTTTTGTCTCGGCGTTGTACGATTACGCTGTACGACGGTCCGACGAAACGTATGATGATGACGCGAGTTCACGAAAACTAAAGTTCTTTGACTTGATTCTATCGATTCGTTCCTTTACTCGATTGTCGTAATCTGAGTTTGTTGAGTCGCGGGTAAGAAAAACTCTGCCGGTAGTGAAATTCCCGTGGCATAGATCATTTCGGCGGCCGCAGCGTTCAAGAGCTGCTCGATAACGGTTCGAATGCCCATCAAAACAATTGATAGAATTTGCTACCTACCCAATTGCTCGTATCGTGATATGAATTGCTACTTTCAGTTGTCGATGCAATCGCTCTACCATCTCGTTGGACGCAGGATGATAGGCCGTCGCAAATGCTTCATGCCGAACAACCGGAATAATTCTTCGACAAATTTTGACTCGAATCCTCGATCGGTCGTTATTATCAAGCGTACGCTAAAACGAGTTATTCACGTAGAAAGGAGAGCCGAAGCAACGGTCGACGGAACCATATCGATTGTGAGAATGGCTTCTGGCTAGCGCGAAAAACGGTGGATATACACGTCAGACAACATCTGAATCCTTACAATTATTGCATAACTGTCCACGTGTATGTTTTCGGATCGCCCTGCCGATGTTTCGAATGTTCCCACTGGCAAGGGTACATGCCTCGTGACTTTACATCGTTGACACGGAATACATTATCGCGTCTGGATCCGATAATTTCTATTTATGGATGGCCAAACGAAACGAGTCGTCGCAAGATTTTGTGTAGCGCGTATCCCAGAATGGGAAAATCCATGTAGCGAATTAAATACGCTGCGCCGCAAGGTTTTCGATACATACGGTTCTACAATGTCGCCTGATACGTCGTAATATAATGGTACTTTATTATCAGGAAAACATATCTTTTTTTAGTCATAACGAGCTCGTATCGCAGTTGACGATGTAACTCTGTGTCGTTCTCGTACGCGGCAGCCAGAGTTTCACTGATTTGCTTATAGTTTCTATGCGAGATAAAACGTCGGCTACGTTATTTCGTCGACGAATCGTTGACACGTCCGCGCCGCATTTCGCAGTCCGAACATCGTGTTCGGCTTCGAATAAACCGAACGAAGTCGTATGTGATGATAAGCGCGACCGAGGTCGACCTTAAGAAAGATTCGCTTACCGTAGAGATGTTGCGCAAAGTCTTCGATGGCGAATACCTGTCGGGTACTGTGCGTGCGTTGAGCACCCTGTAGTCGCCGCAAGGTCGCAGGCCTCCGTTTTTCTTCGGGACGTGCAGCGGTGCTGCCCATAGACTCTTAGATGGCCGTATTTTTGCTGCCACGCCACCATTTCGAATTCCGCCTTCACCAGCTTCAGCCGATCAGGAGCGAGACGGTGTGGTTTGCTGCAGACGGCAGGCCCGGGCGTCGTCTTCATGCGATGTTCCGCACCGTATCGAATTTTCTTTCGTCCGAAGACGCGTAAGGTCCGGGAATTCGGCGAGAAGCCGATGGTATTTCGATTCTCCAATGATCATTTTTATGGATACGACCTCGGAAGTGGCCGTGTACTCTCGGAGAGGTTGGTGGTCCAATCGATAAGGCGTTCGTGGGTCCACCAACAACCCATAGTGGCTCAGGAAGTCCATGCCAATGATTGGTTTGGCAACGTCCGCCGCTACGAAATGCCACTTGAAAGCTCGTTGAAGGAACGAGTTCAGGGACATCAGGATCGTGCTGTACGTCGTAATTAAGTGAGTTCGTGATCGTCCTTTTTCGAGGGTCCGTGCAGTTTGTTCCGCGGGTACACGCAGACGCCAGCGCGCGTGTCCACAAGAAAATCTTGCATGCTGTTGTGGCAAAGATGCGGCGGGAGACATAGTCGTCATCGTCGTACGTCGTATTTACGGCGGATTGCTCGCGTTTCCCATTCCGGTTGCTCGCGCGAGCTTGGCAACTTTGATAGTAACATAGGTCTGTTTGAGTCTCATTTTTCTGAAATTCGATCGTGATCTGATTCTACGATACCTGCAGCTTGACTTGGGTCGACGCCGACGGTCGATGCTCAGGGCAGTGAGTTGTGCTCGTAATCGTCTGCTTCCTCCGTGGCGTATGTCGCGCGTACTTCGCCGTTTCGTTGGGACATTTTTACTGAACTCGTGGGTAGAAAACGTTTTAAAATTTCACTGTCGCCCTTTATTTTTAATTACGTCGTGGTCACCAATTTCAGGTGGATTTAGGCAAAGATAAATAATCGATGAAAGTTGAATAACGTTTGTTGCGAATTATTGTTCGCTATGGATGATCGCGGTATAACTGTTCGCCTAGTACTGCTGGGTTTGGAGACTCGAAATATAATAATCGCCTTTCCGTATGCCTGTGTCGAAGGTGCCTCGGTCGACCGTTAGGCCGACTGTTATTATTCGACCTTTTGGCGGTTACATACTCTTGCGTGTTTATGGTCGTCGGTTCGTTTTTCTAGCTTGTTTTTACGTCGTCTTGTTGTTACCCAAGACGACGGTTACAACGGTCTTTGTGTCGCAATAAATTTTTATTTCCCTTCTTTCAAATCGCAGAAATATAATGCAATCGTCGTGGACGAAATTCGTATCCGAATGAACGACTCTATGGAGGAAATTGCGCAAAATTGTTTTTCTTAGAAGCACAGTCTGCCAGAAAATAATCTATAAAAGATGCATAAAAATAAACAGGTTGGAAGAGAGAAGAATATTTAATCTATGGAATCGTAACTTTAACTTTCAATTCCTAACTTTCTTTTTTAAAACTTCCTAATTTTAATAAAATCATTCGCTGTTCCGCGTCTTGCTTTCCTAATCTGCGCTTGCCATCCAAGAAGACAAATCTCGCTGAATTGTTTTTTACAAACTCTGCCTTCGTTCTCCGTGTTTTCTACTTCGCCTGCTGAAACCAGACCAAAGACAAAACGTTTTGTCGGTTTTCTTGGCAATGAATTCGCCAACTTGGCGAAAATTGAATAGATAGCAAAAATGAATGGATGGCGGTGCCAAGTTCCCTGGCAAGAAGGAAAAAGAGGAATACCAACGTAGACAGGACAAAGAGTCGTCGTTCAGTTTATTTTAATCGAATAATTTCACGTATCTTTTGCGTGATATTTCCTAATCATTTTTTCTTAATACGTCCATCATATTGCAAAGAGCGTTTTGTCCTCTTTCCACTACGGTCAATTTTTTTTCTTGTAAATTGCAAAATTATTCACGTACTTATCGTATCAGAAGCTAATTACTGTACGTCAGAAGAGCAAATATTAATAATGAAGATATTTATATAGTAGAAGCAAAGGATCGACTAAACATGAAACAAAAATAAGCGAAATAAAATTTTGTATTTCATAATCTTTTTAATCGAGAACCTGAAGTTCCTAAGATGATTCCAAAAACTAGATTAAAGTTCTTTCCAAAGTAAAGATAACGAAAATTACTTAGGAAAAATGGTGCACTACTTGGAAAAAGTTCTACGATCCCAGACTATACTTTTGCGGAAGACCGATATAAATACATAATGCACGAACGATATTTCTCCTTTTTAATAATCTGACCGAACTTCTTATATTAATGTGAAAATATTACTTGAATACTATGGTATTGGATATTAAACAAATTGTATTTTGAGAAACGTAGACTATAAAAAGTAAAGTCTTTTTAAACTTTAAACATATTGACAGAAATGTATAGATTTTACAACCATAAAATAAGAGGAAATTATTTAAAAGAATATATTTTAGAATTCCCCTCTGTTTAATTCGTATAATCGGATTTTCAATAATAGGTTGGCAGAAAATTTAAAATTTAGGACGATTCGTAATGTATCATGCGCGTCACGAGTATGTTTACGTCCTTACTAATAACGTTCTAAATATGGATCTCGGCCCTAGCAGAAAATATACGGACTACTAAAGAAAGTATATTTCAAGATAGCAGACATATACACGTAGTGTCATTAATCTTGAATAATGAACTATTTTGCCAATATACATGTAAGAAGTGCAATATACATGCAATTGAACACTCCTCATAAACAAACCAAACTATAATTGCGTTCTACTTATAAATCGATAAACATTATTACTTCATTCGTGTCTCCTTTCTTATATACATCTGTTATTGTATCATTACACATTACGCATTAGATATTACGCGTAATTAGTGATTATATTTTATGTACCGTATATTATTATTTTTTTTATTTTAATTAATACGGATCGTGTAATTTATTCCGATCCATAACACTCACTATAAATAATGCATTCATTAGGTAAACAAACTTTATTTGTAATTTTACAAGCATTTAATCTTAATAATAAGGGAGAAATAACGTTAAGAAATTTAATACGACTGTTAGTTTCCTGTGTTTGCGTGCGTGTATGTTTCGTATGATCACGTTGTTTTAAGATCATTAAGAATTGTTGATTTAATTTTGAAGGTCGTATCCAAACATACTTGATGTATCTTTAAGGTTGTATAAAAAGTTTGGGCCTTATATTGTAGCTGTAAATAATACCGAGAAAGATAACTTTCTGCCTCATTACGTTTCACTTTCGATGCGAAGCTGCAGCTCGCTAATCAATTCGCAAATTATATCAAGATCGCTTAAATTGCAGCTAACGATAACTGGCTCAACTATTCTCGTTAAAGAACAATGCAGCGTTATCAAAGAAGCCAGAAGTGATTTTCCTTGAGAACCAGATTACGCTTATTGTTAACGCTTACCACTGTGATAAACGCTTAATTTTCTTGAGTACTGTAAATAAATCTAAATGTAGAAGGCGGCAAAAGTCGTCATTTTTAGTTACACGTCGTACAATTAATACAGTATACCGCCTTGTAAATTTGAAAAATTGGAAAAATATATATATTGTTTGGTTTCACATGCGTAAAATACTGCGGTAAAAGGTTTCTTTTTTCTTTTTTTTTTTTTTTTTTTTGAAACTCGAACAGTCAACGAAGTTACAACGTTGAAAACGCATATCTGTCAAAAACACGCTGTTCACTCTGGCACCTTTGATAATATTTATTCGATATACTTCGAATTCTTTATAAAATTAGCTGCAACGTAGCTTACCATATTTTTTATATTATATTTGATTTAATTTTCACAAATTTCTCACTTCGTAGTTTTGGATAAGCAGCGATATATAAAAATAAGGCTAAATGTTGGATAATGAACGCTTAAAAAATTGTAGGAAAAGAATTTTAAATCAACCTATTTTCTTGAACCTGCAGAGTGGTTCTACGCCTCTTAGGAAAGCATGGCACGATATTATCGCCTTAATGCAAATTGATATTTAACTTTCCGATACTCAATACATCGAAGCAAAATTATTCCGTACGAAGCTAGGAATATTATCTACATGCAAATGTCCGGATTAAGCTACAAATATTATTTACTTGATATAGTCTGTATATACCTATGTATGTCACATGTTACATTTTCTTTTCTTTCGAATCGATCAGAATGTTGCAATTAGGAAATTTTATTATCGTTTTACAAATTTTGTATATCAATTTTTTGGCAATATTTTTAAGAAACGGTATTTCTAATTTATACCATAAAAGAAGCTCGTCCCTGCTTGTATCATATCTCATACCCTTCTAAGTCGATAATTATGAAATTACAGTGTATCTGAAGAGCAGTTTGTTTTTGCATTAATATATTGAAAAATTCTTTGTAATTGATTTTAAAATGAAAACGATACCTATTATACCAGAGATAAAGATTGTTTAAAAAATTTTACAAACAGAAAAGTGACACTTATCCATCAAGTTTTAACGAAATCAGTGGTTCAAGTAGTTCATAGTTCGTAGATGGCGCCACGATACGAATCATACTTTGGATTATATGTATATGTATTGCATTTTAGATACAATTTATTTGAAACTGTAGTTTAAGGCAAGAAATGGCGTATAAAATTGATGTAATATCCAATGTACCATCTTATTCCGCGTCTTTTGAACTTCTATTTTTTTGTGATTTTTTTTATGTAATTTCTGACGTTACCGATTCAGCATGAAATAGTATATGACATACGACCATAGACGAGGTACAGATATAACGACATAACTGGCTAAGGATAAGATAGACGTGACATTAAATGGAACTTTGTGTATCAGTTTCTGATATACCGACGTGGTAGGTTTGTAATTTATTTAACGTTTTTTAACCAGTTATACAGAATACACATAAAATAAGGATATTTACCACTATATCATATGTATACAAACTTACAGATGACTTTAGAATTGTACAACACACTTAATTAAAACATAAGTACAATCTAGTCAGAGCCAGGATATGGATTTTCTCTATTTTTTCTTAAAACAAACTGAACTTTCCTACTCATATCCTCCGTATAAATAGCTTTACATATTTCAAAATTAATCCTCCTTCTTACTTGGGTAGGTTTCTCGTAATATCTAGTACGTCTATATTGTTCAAAAATACCTTCTTTTGACAATATACTATTCAACATACGAGAAGCTTTTTCCAGATTATTATTTTGAACCATAACTGTCCGAGCAAGAAACTGAGCGTGTCTACGCATTCCCATCTGAAAAGGATATACAGAATTAGTCCTTTATTAATATGTTCTTAGTTTATTTTGTCAATCATTGCATTTGCATATGCATTTTAATTATCTTTTACAATGAGATTAAAATATATTAATACATGTAATAGAAAAATATTTACTAACATAAAATGGATACTATAAAACAAAGGTAAGTAACAAACATGTGGCATTAAGTTATTCTAATATAATTTCTTTAGTAATATACTTTATCTCAATAATTATGTTAAATTTAAATAACACTACACCTATAGGTTAGTAAAGTATTAAAAATGTTAAAATTACTGTTTACGTTTGTCATTTAAATTAATTTCAATATTAATCAAGTAGAATATTTGACACGATACCTTGAATTTTGATTAAACACGTGCAGTTATTCAAAAAGATTTCAAATAATCATAAGCGTACGATCACCAGTTGTAAACATAACCTATGTAAGTATACTGTTCCGATAAATCGATATATTCAGTTTCTAAGCGCGGTTTATTTGAATGCTCTATTTATTTACATTATTAGATGAATTACTTTCAATTAAAATATTCCCCGATTTTATGATAATCGATGCTTTGGCTATAAAGTAATAATACATTTTGTAAAAACTTTAATGTGTACTATATTCTCTTACGTATATTAAAATATTAATCGATTTCTTCTTTTTTTATCCTCTCAATAAAGATCAACTATAAAGATTATGGATAATATATATTTATAAATATTATCGCTTTTACCTGTTACAGTATGTAGTCCTTAATTCTTAACTCCTCGTGGACGTTCGCAATAAAATCGCATATGACCCAAAAAAAGCATGTTCAATATAGTAATGATGATGAAGTATAAAATTAAACAGGATAAAATCTGTACGTGTAAGTTGTTTATATAAGTGTCATTAATCTGTGTCCATCCATTTATTTAATTTAAAAAGTATAAAACGCAATTACGACGATTAAAGATACTTTAACAACATTATAATCTTATATAAGTAATTACTTCTCGGTCTTTCAAATTATACCGAAATCCCCAGCGGCATATACAAAGCCATATTGACAAGGATATTAGAAGCAACACCACTGAAAACGGAGTAGCATATATGTGTATACGGAACATTTGATTTTCTTAGCAATTTTACAAACCGCTTTTAGATTTTCTGTACTTCCACCTTTTTCCATAAAGTTCTTCATTCTATAACATTTAAGGTGATTCGTATTATTAGATTGTTCTTTACATTTTTTTACCAATGACCTATGCAATCCTTTTTCATTAGCATTTTATATTTTGCAAAAACTGTATTTATCTATGTTTCAGTAACGTTTGTAAATTTTGTTAAAAAGAATTAAACAAATTGGCGGTACTATAAACCGTAGCATAATTACGATTTACATAATTACGACGAGTTTGGCTGTAACGGCAAATAGAATGAAATAAAAAAGTTAATAATTCCCAATGTACTTGTATAATGTAAAATGTAAATGTGCGATGTAAAATGTAAATCTTAATCACTAATTACCACATTCTCCAGAGTTTTCATTTTGAAACTATAAGCGTTTAAAAAATACAACAAAATTGAATTTCCCAAAGAACAGTAAAACACCCTTAATTTTATTTATTAAGTTTACCTTACATTTACGTCACGTACATTGCATACTTTTACATCGATCTAACTAGTTGTGTAAAACGATATGCGGTCAGTAAATTCCTCTTCCCATGCATCAACTATGATAATACATTATTGTGCTTGAAAATACACGTCTTCTGAAAATATTTGTTTCGATATTAGCGAACACGTGGACCGGAATTTTGTAGAATTTTAACCTAGAATTTAGAATGACGAACAATCAATGCTTGTATATTCACTCTGTCATTTGTAAATCTCAATTGACACGATTAACCAGGAACGTTATCGATTGAACGCGAAGAATCGAAACGACACTGTCACCTAAACGAAAAATAAATATCGTGCGGCAAAGTACTGCTACGTTCAGAATATTTTACATTGAATAATTTCAACGTCATATATCTGTCATGTGAGTTTATGCTTTAATATATCGTCCATTTCTGTATACGCGCTGTAAAAGTGTACATACCATTAAATTTTCCGATTTTATTTTCGCTTTGTTTGTTCCTCGTAGTATGTACGTATATAAAAGAAAATACGAGAAAAATGTGTCCAATTAATCGATTCATTCAGATCAGTAAACAACAATGATTTGATCGATCGAGTGAGTGATCAATTTTCTGTATTGTAATATTAAGTATGTAATTTAACTAAATGAAATTAAGAACGCGCGTCGAAGATATTTAAAAAAAAAAAAAAATACATCTTTTATATCATTCGCAGGACAGATGTTTATATGGGCTGTGTATGGTAATGAATTGTTTGATCGATAGCTGCGTGTGCAGAGCTTAACAAATTTCTTAATCCAAGTGTCCAAAACAAAGAGGGTACTGTGTCGTATTTACGCGAAACAAGGTGTTCAACGTTTTAATCGTTCCTTGTAACCAGGAATAGGAGATTATGCCACCGAAACGAAAGAAAGATGCCAAAAAAATATCCATCGAACCGCCACCAACGTAAGTTTAGAATCACCGTATGGCTTCAAACATAAATTATAGTATTTTCTGGTGTGCCTAAATCGATTTATGGACTATAATAACGCGTCTATAAAAATACTTGTTGGTAAATGAAAATTGCATACAGCTTTTGACGATCGGTTACTTATTTATCGTCAAACTTGATAAACTAATAATTGAAAAATGAAATAAGTTTCCGAAAAAAAAAACGATATGTCTTGTAATCTCGCTCAACTGATCATCTCATAGATATTTCATTTTCATTTTGTAACGCATCAAAGTGCTGAAACAAATTTTATAACTTCATATGACGTTTTCAACACCCATGCTTCTATTTATTTTTTAATACCTTTTGTTCCAGAGCCGTCATTTCACAGAGTTATTTGTTTTTTAATATTTTTTATCTCACAGCCTTCGTATTTAACACATGTAAGTATGTATAATATCACGATATTTCGTAATTAAATAACTGCATTATGCGCTTGACCGCTTCATTAAAGAAATCTATGATTTTATTTCAACGATCTGCAATTATGACGTTTCATTTTGATTTTCTCCATTTTTCTCTTTCTTTTTCGAATAAAGAATCGAGCCGGATATGCTGGAAGTAATCGAACCGGAAGAACCATCGAAGCCGCTGATATCAGCAGTCACTGGACAACCATTCGGTCCTCGAGTCCGTTACATCAGCGAAAAACGGGAGGAAGAAAGTACAGATGACGAACCTGAATCAGAAAGCGACGATGAAGTAAGATACCTGCATGACGAAGCTCCGGAAGTGCCGTCAGAGTTTTGGCACATACAGAAGCTTATCAGATACATGAAAGCGGGTAATCAAACCGCAACTATGGTGGCTGTCTGTCTGTTAAAAGATTACGATCTGACCAATAGGGTAATTTACCTAGTTGTTATTCCATATAATTATAATTTTAATTATTAAGCCTAAAATTTCTAAGGAAATGTTCGAGGTATTCACAAGTCGAGGAATTTAGAATTAGTCCTACATTTCGTTCGCGTGAAATATTCTCAAAAGATTATACGTTATTTAATCGTTGTTACTTGCATTAGACACGAAAATGGAAATTAATCGTATATCGCAATGCCGGAGATACAAACGTCTAGAAAACCAGAAATCTACTCTGATTATCGATTGTATTTGCATGAAATTTATTTCATTTATTTTATATTGAATAATGTAATTTTTTCTTAGTATTTTTTTTATTAAATAATCCATTAATGAAATAATGGAGAAAGAAATAGGCGGAGGACTTTTTCATACAAATTTAAATTTTCCAACGATATACCCCATAATTAGAGTTAATAAAACAGGACAAATAAAATACATCTTTAACTTTCTACGATAACAGATTATACAAAAGGCGATTCGAGAGATGGGAGGTCTGGAGATTCTGGTGAATCTACTCGAAACGAGAGATTTGAAATGTCAGAATGGCTCCTTGTCGGTTTTACTTCAGATCGTGACATCTACAGAGATGCGACGGTACCTAATCGATCTTGGTATTGTAACACCGTTGATTCAAATGTTAAAGCATCCAGCTAGAGACATTCAAGTTAGTCTTTTGCTTGTTCTGTATACTCTCTTATACTTCACTGATCGTTCATTTGCACAAGAACATTTATCTTTGAAAGGATTACAACAATCTAGCAAATCGAAAGAAGAGATATATCTATCTCGTTCGAATGCTCGTAAAATTTTATACCCATTGTACAATAATAACGATGGTACACTTTTTTGAACAGATGTAATGAAAAATTCATTCACAAAATAAAATAAGAAGATTCGTTTCCAATAAAGATTAATACAAAATAAGTTACATTAATTCAAAGATACGATCGAATCGCATAAAAATAATGAGAATAAAATAGAAGGCTTAAATTTTATAATTTTTATATTGACGTCCTATTCTATTGTTGCGAAGGTTTTAGCTGCAGAAACTATGGCTATTGTTGCACGAATTAGGAAAGCAAGGAAACAAATACGAATTCGAGGCGGCATACCTCTCATTGTAAGCTTCCTTAATCAATTCACAATTTCTTAATTATTTATTTCACTTTTTGATCTTGTGACCAATGAAATTATTTGTGAAATTTCTTATGAAGCTTCTGACCAATTTTTTGGAATTCCTAGCGTATCGTCAACGAAATGATCGTATAACGAAAATTTTATATCATAAGAAAATTGAAATTGTAATTTAATAGTTGGATGTGATGGACGTGCCAGACTCTATTCTTCGAACATCGTACAATGAGTTGAACGAAACTAACAAGGAATTAGTTGCGGTTGCGATAGGCTGTGCCAAAGTTTTAGATTCTCTGAGCAGTAGTCCGAAAGTGAGAGACACACTTCACAAGTTTGGTGTGGTGAAACTCATGGAACGTTTCCTGAAATCACATCACACTTCTCTTGTAGTGCCGATGATGGGAGCTGTTCAACAATGTGCAATTGAGGTGAATGAAATTTAAATGTTAAACTGTTATTTCAAACGTAGATATTTGAGAATTTCAGGTAATATTCCGCGATAAAAGTCAAAATACCTGATTTGCAATCTGTGAATACTAAAATTTAAAATATTTCGAATCTTTTTTAACTCGATTTTTCGCGATAAAATATATCTTATTCTCTAGTGTAACTTTTTCAGTGTAAACAGAATTATTATATAACAATTATCTTTCGTTTCTCATCAATATTCAATATTATCAATACTTCTTATCAATGCTGAACATATTATCTATTATCAAGATTGATACAAATGCTGTTCATATATTCCCGATAAACGAGATAATAAACAAATGCTTATCTAAAAATTTATAAAACATTTATCGATTTACATATGTCGATCGATAATTCTTTCACAATTACAGGACGTATTTCGCAAAGCGTTCGAGACCACAGATATTATCAGCGACGTTGTACGACACCTGCAAAGTGACAATATTAAGTTGAAAGAAAATTGCGCTCTGGCGATATTCAAATGTGGAACAAACAAAATCGCCAGAGACGTGGTTCGCCAGACATCTGGTCTGGATATATTGTGCAAGCTTTTACAGTGCGAAGAAGTCCGGTCTAATAAACAATTGTTAGCTGCCGTCACAGGCGGAATATGGAAATGTGCCATAAGTCCAGAGAACGTAATAAGATTCAATCAAAATGGTTTGGTCGCTGCTTTGGTGCCATTTTTAGAAGAACACGAGGATGAAGACGTGCAGGCGAATGTTGTAGGAGCACTGGCAGAATGTTGCAAAGATCCTGTTAATAGAGACGTTCTGAGGGTCAACGATGGTCTGCCAAATCTGGTGATTCTATATTTATTTCTCTTTATGAAAATATTTTCTATCTCGTCGCTCTAATGACAAGCTACTTTAATTTAATATGTTAAGTCAAAATAGAGATTACAGGTTTTAGTTGTTTACAGGTGTTTCTTTATCTGTAATGAGAGGTATTAATCATTACTTTCCTAATCTCCTAGTTTGATCTTGGCTTTTAATACACTTCGGTACTTCTGAGCCTCTCTGATATCTATTTGCTACTTTAAAGTGGCCATTATCTTCGCTTTAATCCTCTAATTCAATATTTTAATATCTTTGTTTTTTAAATTATCGCATAAAGTTTTCTCTCGTATGTACGATGCAGGTTTGAGTTACAGTAGCTGAAAAAGTATTAGAAAGAAGAGAAGAAGCAACGTAATACATTCATGATAAAGTAAACGCAAAATTCATGGCATTCGTTTTAATTTGACTCTTCTTTTAGAATTTCTTTACAATTCTTTTAGAAAATCTCTACTTCTGAGATTTCAACTTGAAGTTAATTTCAAATATGAGCTGGAAAATTCACAGTTTTGAACTGTATGTAATCTATACAAAAGTAGATTGAGATATAGTCTGATATACACGTTAAAGGAAAAGAACCATGTCATTCAATTCTCCTGTAATATATTTGAAAAATCATTCGAGGTCCGACAAGTATGATCATCGTTAACATATTAATATAAAATATTAATAACATGTAAATCACTGTGCAGATCAAATTATTAAGCTCCACGTACGAGCCTCTATTGGAGAACATACCATTGGTGATAAAGGAGTGCGCGCAAAATGAACAATGCATGGACATCATCAACGATCCAGAGCACATCAATGATGGTGTTCGGTTGGTCTGGTCGTTGCTGAAACATCCTAGCGACATAATCAAAAGAAACTCCTGTCTCGCATTGGTGTCTTGTATCAAATATGCCAAAGACTCTCCGGAAATGGTACGGGCGTTTGTAGGTGGATTGGAGCTTACAGTCAGTCTTCTTGAAAGTACCAATACCGAGGTACTGAGCGCAGCATGTGCCACTATTGCCGGAATCGCTACGGACCCAGAAAACTTGGGTATTCTCAGCGATCATGGAGTAGTGGAGAAACTGGCGAATCTTGTGACCACGGTAATTTTTGCGATTTTTATTTGGCCCTACATCTTTTCTTTCTTCTTTCCTGCGGGATATCCAAAGAATTTTAACAATCCTTTCGGGATTTTTTTGCGATTCCTTCAAAGGGTCAGTCTCTGTAGTTTCAGAAGAAGGAAGCGTGTTAACATATTGCAGATCAGACATTGAGTGATAGTTAGAATTTATGTGTTGTACTAATGGAAGTATTTTGTCAAAATATTTTGAGATTGGCAATGAGATTTTCATATTACGTATTTCTTTTTTTCCATTTTTTTTCAGATCATTTTTGTTCAAATTATCGTACAACTGATTTAATTTAAATAATTTGCACAGAAATCTAAAATATCCCTTTCATGATATTTCAGATAAAAGTATATTTTTAGTGCATAATGTGTATCAGCACGTTTCTATTGTTATGTAAAATAGGGAGAGAGAGAGAGAGAGAAAGAGAGAGAGAGAGAGGGAATCTAGTAAATCCAAACAGTAAATAAATTTCCTAAGATTTTTGCATGCTTTTATCTATAATTTCAAGTTTGTTCATTATGAACATATTTTATTATTCTTTTTGCCCGAAAAGGAACTGACTCAAATTTCTTATTTAAGTAATTCGTAACACATAGAAATAACGACATTTTACTAAACTTCTGCATATTTGTAACTATCTAATTTAATAATCGATATACTAATGCTTTATTTCAATTTAACATTTTACTCTCTTTTAGGAAAATGAAGATTTGCGTGCAAATTTGACCTTAGCCATGGCTCACTGCTGCGAATGGGGGGAGAATAATGCTAAATTTGGTCGATTGCACGCGGTTGCCCCATTAATTGATTACATGACTAGCAAAAATACAAATGTTCTTAGGGGAGTTTGCATAGCGGCATACCATTTAAGCAAAGAGCCTATGAACTGCATCACCATGCACACTGCCGGTGTTATAAAGGTATGTAGTATGTACAGTAATGTTTTCCACATAAAAAATATTTCAGACTACGCCATTTCTACATTCTTTTTTTTTTTAATAAGGAAATTATTAAGGTGAAGATCGTGCGATATTAGGAAATATAAGTTAATAATAACGTTCCATCAAAATTCTTCAACAGATTTATACAAGATTTTTATTTAAAACGGTCTAAAGCCATTTATTCTATAATTTCTACGTGTTCTACAATTGTTGATGTGTATATATATTAAAAATTTACAGCATGTACTACGTTTGGTGGGATCAGATGACCCGGAAGTTCAAATCGCCGCAGCCTGCACTATTCGAAATATTAGGAAACTTGCACTAACAGCAGAAAAATTACACTTCAAAGAGATGTACGTATTTTTGTTATATCAAATGTTTTATATATATTATTTAATTAATTTTACCATTATTAAATTGCAGAAGTACACTAGAAGAAACAGATTATCGTTTGTAATATATCAGCGCTGCGAATACTGTACGAAAACCGTCATTTAAAGAATATGAAATAAAACATAGCATCTTTATCGAAATGACCTAAAACACATTTATTAAAATTTTATCAACCAATAATAAATCTGTATACTTAAATAGAATTATGTCTTCTTAGTTGAATACAATGTAATGGAATAATAAATTACTAGCGAATAGGAGTCTCAGCCTACGTATTTGGTTGTAATATTAACGTTGGGCTATGATTTTTAACAGAAACAATAACAAGGAATGAGCGAAACTCTTTAGCGCGCAGTTGTTTAAAACGCGACTGACCAGTCGACTTGTATAAAGAGGAACAATATAAACAAAACAGATTATTTTTCACTCATTACCGTAAAATGTATTGGTCTACCGATAGTACAGGGTCAATTCCGACCTGTGAGTTGTATTGTAAAAGGTGCGCTGGTTTTGTCACAAGATATATTGTCGGTTTATTGGCTTGAGAACGTAAATGTATTTGTTTTCGTTTCGTCTCGGTCACTCGATGTTTACGTTTCCATTTGTATTGAACATTTTGTAGTTTTGCAAATAAATCGTAAATATATATGTACTTTTCAAATGTATAGGATTTATTTTAAAGATAACGGAACCTACTACACTTTATTTTATAATGTTCGATTAAGCGAATTTGGCAAGGATCAACAACGACCTGACATTGCCTCTCGACTGTTAAGATATTACTGGTCAGTCGCAAAATGCCACATATTTTTTCAACCTCTTATAAGATAATAACGTATGTTCAAATATAAGTTTGGCGCTATAAATATACTTGAAGCTCGTATAGAAGCTTGTCTTTATACTTGTGCAAGATTAATATCTAATTTATCAGCAAAAATTTTGCGCTTACCTACAATTCATTAATTTTTAATGTCCATACATCATACACATGTAGCATTATTTATGTCATATTCTCAATCTTTATATTATCTAATCCTACCCTCGCTTACAAAATTGTAAATATAAATCTCACCATTCGTGTGACGTATTTTTTACAAAAGTCATTTGTTTGGTGATTTTACAAATCATTATACACTCATTTTCAATACTAAAAATATTCACCTTGTTTATAACCGTAATATCATGGCATAAAAATATCTTCATATAGACATTTATACTATGATGGAAAACATTTGCTGGGATAGTGATAATAACTGTCTAAAATATCATCAATATCCAATCACAAATGAGATTGTAGGAATTATTTGTTTAATATTACTAAATTGGCTTGGCTTATGTAAAAATCTTGCAACAGAACCTAACATTACACAGCCATTTTTATAAGACTTGTAATTATAAACTTTATGTATCGATACAATCTTTATTTGCATTTATGACAGTATTATGTATTTATTACATTCGTTCAAAATTTTGCGATCTGATCCTGACGAGATATAGAAATTTGTAATATACACAACAACATGTGTAATTGGATTTTATAAATATTCATAACAGCGTCTGAATAATAGGCACAATCGATTATAAAATTTATACTGCTATATAAACATTATATATAGGAAATTAAGACTGTCAAATATATTGTAGTTTCCTTTTTATTAAAAATGGACGAGACGAGAAAACAGTAAAAATTTTTAAGGCATGCTTTTAAGCCTCCAGGAATTCAAAATTGTAAATATTACTCTTGCTTTTCTGTCAACAACGCATTTGCTGCAGCTTTAACAGCTGAAATAAAAGTATTTTGTTTATTACATTGTAATAAGTATTAAAGTAGTAACTATGTATATAAATATATATTATCGTATGAAAAAAAATATACCAGCATCCTGAGCGGACGATATCAATGCGTCAACTTTGTGATGATATCTTAAAAAGTTTGGTCTAATAATACAATTGTATAATATTAAGGAGCCATTACGTTCAATAGGTGCCATTAGCCACATGTAAAAGAGACACTGTAAAAACCAACAATATAATAAATATATGATTTACATCTTATATTTACAACAAATGTAATTAACATATAATAAAGTACCTTAAATAGCCAATAGACTGGAAACCAACATAAAATATAATCTGCAAAAAATTCAACAATTGTAAAAATTGCGAAGACCACCCAATAAGTCAGCCACTTTGTATCATCCTCTTTCTTTGGACTTTCCAAGGCTTTCATAGAACAATAAGCAGGATATATAAATCCAAAGATATTACAAACTAACTGCTGACCAATACCGAACACCAAATATAATGCTGTAAATCCAACAACACCTGAAAAATATTAAACAATACTATAGAAAAATCCAGTGAAATTAATTATTGCAAGTAAAATTTCTAAGCAAATTGCAAGAATCTTATTGTGATACAGTAAAATGTGGATGTTACACAAATGCGGAAAAAATCGATTATTCCCTACGTTATTATTATACTTATGAATATTCAAGTCATCGAATGCTTTTGTGGAATCTTATCCTACAAAATAACCGCATTGTCAAGGTTCTTTTATATTCTACGATCTATACGATATCGTTGTAGTATAGTAAAATGCGTGTGAAATGTGCGTAATTTGAAAACTTTTAAAATTAAATTTAGAATTACGGTTAAATTATTGTTTCCAAGAGAAATTTGTACTAGGTTCTCGTTACGTAAAGTGATAATTAATTGGTTTATCAAGCAAGACAAAAACTGCCACAAAAAGCTTACAAAGTATATGATTCTAACGTCCATACTTAAAAAAACATAAAGTCGATCGACTCCTGTCTTTTTTTCGACTTTGCCTAGATATTTTGCCCATGTTTTGCTTTCATCGTGTAACGCTTTTTCCAACGATTGTTTTATGGCTGCTATTCTTGCCATTCTGTTCGAATTTTCAATACACAAAGTTACAGTTACAAACGACACTCCGTCCACGAATTTGCAAGCTCACTACTAACTTTACATGTATCGAATCGATACCGTTGGCGAATGACACATAGAAAGGAATATCAGGACTTCGAACGCGACATCTATTGATAAAATACGAGAACCACTAAGAGCAGAACAAATTTAAACGTATCACATATTTTTGCTTATTATTTGACAATATTTTATAATATAAAGGTTGATGTATTGATCATGAAGTAGTGTAATAATAAATAAATCGTAAGTATGGTTTATTTAAATATAAATAAATATTATTCCATAATAAATAAATATCTCATCACAGATGTATATATAAATATATCTATAATTGTTAATTATGTTTCTGATACTTTTAATAACTAATATTTTTATTCGTTCTATTATAAAAACGAAAAGAAACTTAATTAATAGATTTACAAACCTCTATCATGTCATTTATCATCAAACTCTTGTAATTAAACAGAAACTAATTTTTCATTTGGTAAAGTAACGATCACAAATAAAATTATATAGAACAAATAAAAAATTAGGTCATGCCAGAATAAGAAGAATTACGCAACCGTGTACAATTAGCAATACTTTTGTTTTTATTATGAAGTGTTTTCATTCCACTTGATACAGTTACACATCGTTCGAGAATTTTGATGCTATTACATGTTGTAGATCGCTTATTGTTAGTGGGCATACAATTCGATTAAATATTTATCACATTTACAAGTTGCTCTCCTTATTATTATTATTATTATTTTTTATTTTTTCTTTTCTGTTTTTTTTTTTATAAAAATACGTTCCATTGTTATAAATGTAGATCAATTTAGTATTCGACGGAGATACGTGAATATGCGAGGATAGTAAAAATTACTACTTAGAGATCTACATTCGATAACATTCTCGCGACATCGTGTACGAAACGAGTAGGAACATTTTAACAAATTATTGTTTGGCACCGCAGCTGTGTCGCTTGTCCACTTTTTTGCTCGTTGCTTTATGAAATACGGGCAAAATACAGGAAGAAGTGCTGATTCATGCCTTGACTTAGCCAACGTAATATGTTTCCGGTAAATCATTGCTTGCGCACAACGTCCAATTACTGCCAGTGCGAATGCTTCATTGTGTCCCGCATTATGCGTCCAACGAAACTGCTCTTAAATTAATGTAGGTAGATTGCGGTTTAATGGAAAAGTTAGCATTTTCATAAACGAAGCACTTGTACAAATTAAAATGCAGATTTTTAAAACGACATTCTAATACCTCGAAATGTGATAGCAGAAAGAATTGACTCTACATGAAAACAAATAGAAAAGAAATTTAGTTATTACATCTTTTAAATCATTTGAATTTGAAAAAAAAATGTCTCGTTAACTGCATTTCCGTTTAATCCAATTTTGTTGAGATATTGTGCAATTTTGTAACAGCGTTTATAACTATAATACTAAAATCTTACTTATTCAACGATAATATTTTAATCTTTCTGCTATCGCTTTTAACAACAGCTGTACTATTGAGTTAGTTAACCAACCTAAACAATTCGTAAACGATAAAAAATGAAATATAATGTATGTTAAGATGAACGAGGAAATCTTGCTTTACATTTAGCAAAACTCTTTACATATGATTAGCGATCATTTCTGTCTTCTTAAATCTTAAATCTGCCTAAGAAATTTGTCTAATTTTCGTATCTCTTGATGATGTAATTCATTCATTTTGTTGAGTACAAATAACTTAAGAGATTACTCCTCTCAAGTGGTTACTTAGTTAATCTCTTATGTGATATCGTTTTGTGATCGTCTTTTCTCTTTATACGTAACATTGTAATTTCATCAGCAGATGCAATAAGTAGGGCGATAGTTTATGTCGGACGATATTACGCCCCCAAGTGTTTCGTTCACACGTATTTCATCCCGTTTGCAAGCACACCTACTTATGATTCTCTCTTAACTCTTTGTCGCTTGAAATCTAATTATAATTTAATATTTTGATTCGAGTCTCCATTATGTCCACATTATATCGTTTAAGTTTGCTCGCGAAATTACTAGAATTGTACGCGATCGCAACGATAGAAACGTATTCTTTGATATCTTTGATTCTGTTATACCGTTGAAAGTAGAATTAGGATTCAATGTTCTGATTTTACCAGTCTGTACGATTTGTTAACTTTTGCATTTTTTCTTTCTTTGCGTGTCTTTACTCTGAGATTTGCTTACGTAACGAATATCGTTCTACAGCTTCAACTTTCATTGCAACACAGAAATGTGTCTGTCCTCTCATTCCATTATGGTAAATTATTATGTACAATTGACCCTAATTCTTTCATGTTTGCTAATTGCTTAAGACAACTTACTAGTACGTCCTAAGCAATTTTCCTCCGTTCAACTGAGATCTGAATATTCAAGGTTTGAATCGAGCACCGAATAATCGTAATTTATGCACGAAGAAACCTCTCTACCTTTCACTGCAGATCCAACAATGAGAATCAATAGCATTTGATGTTACAGGAAGTGTTTATAATACAGCATTTATTCAACGAAGAATGCTTTATATTACACGGACTTTACACGTTCCTCTTGACTAATTATCATATTGTACAGAAGCGACTTTTATTCTCTTATGCAAAATAACACTTATAACGGTATATTAGAGTCCGCAACGGCCGTACAGTTAGTCCTTATTGTTATGGGTAAAAAAAATTGTTTAAAGCTGTCTCCTCAAGCGATGATATTTTCTTAGATCATCTAACAAAGTACATTATGATAATTCTTATCGTATGTATTTATATCTACTTCGTACGCTCTTTCGTTCGTTTTCTCTCATTTCCACGTCAACAATTTGATTTTCTTATGTTTTTCTAACTAGATATGTATGTCGAGGATCATCCGTATTTACATGTTCGCAGTTTGATGGAATTTATGCTCGATCGACTTGGCCATCGCGTCGATCGCAATTGTCGTTTATATTTCTCGATGTTAAATTCATTTGTAATATTATAAAAACGTGTAAAGTATGCACTTACTTACACATGCACACTATTCTAGCTTACATAAAAAAAATTCCCAAGGTCTCATGGTGTAACGGCTAGCACTCTGGACTCTGAATCCAGCGATCCGAGTTCAAATCTCGGTGAGACCTTGATCTTTCGCGCGATATTTTTTGATTCAGACAAGATGCTCCATTGTTTTAGCATCATACGATACGTTCTTAATTATACAACTAGTTCTATTTTCAGGTTTAATTGTAGATCATGAAGTAAAATTATATTTTTTGCGACATAATTTCTCTTGATATCGAAAGTGGAAATTGAAGAAAAAATTAACGAACGACGATGAGAACAAGTGGCAAGTATAGAACAAAGCTACAAAAGTGGTAGTTCTTTTTGTATCTTGTGCTGCGATTATATTTCTTTCTTTCTATGAATGCAAAGTTGAAAAAAATCACAAGAAAAGAACGAGAAACGTGTGTATCAAGAACTGTCGTTAGATATAATTTGAATATGAATCAAAATAGAAACATTTTTATGCATACAGGTTATTAAAAAATAGTAACTTAAGAAAGTAACGTAATAGAAATGATGAGAAATCTTATTTTGTTTCTGTGAAAAAAATAACGCGACGTATACATCAAGTTATATCAAGAGAAATATCTGCAATATCTGTTTCACGATTCTTCAATTGCAAATTCAATTTTGATTCGAGTTGTAAAGATTTGAAGATCATTACATCCGGCCAAATTTTATAAATAAATAAACGTAGAAGATGTCCAAACGTGGATCAAATGAGCACATGCGCAGATCTAAATCTATTCGCTTGTAAGAAAAATCGTTTTATTCGAAGAGATAGAAAATCGTACAAAATTTCATCGGACTTATAGTTTCGGAGTCTGCAGCAGTTTCTTCTCCATCGATCGCATTTTGATGCATTTGGCAAGGAGGGCTATTATAGTGAGGATGGCACCGAGAAACGAGACTATTCCTAGGACAACGAGCACCATAAACCAGTTTTTAAAGCTGCCGATTCTGTCGCCGAAATCGCAGTTGCAATTCTCGCTCTCGTTGAAATTCAACGCTGAAAAGTTTACCGGCCTGAGAGAGATCAGCTTGAAATCGTCCTGCACTTGACGTCTAGTGGTAGAATTCTGCGATTTCTTTATAAATCTGTAGGATATCGTGTAAGTGAATTCTTGGCCATCGTACGAGCCCTTCGCGCTGTAATATTGTATTAACAATTCATTTCCGCTCGAGGTGAGAGGAACTTGAATGTTATTAATGTCCTGATGGGACACATCGCAGTAAGACCACATCAAGACGCTGTTGTTCACCTGGAAGTTCAATATTCTCATGTTTATTTTATTATGACGAGGAGAGTTGCGATTTATAATTAGCATAACAGGAATTGCAGGATAAAAAAGTTCGCTGTAGGATGGAAATAGGATAGTATAAACGAAACGAGGAAGAGAACATTCTTGAAAGATACAAATGTTCCTCGCAATACAAAAGTTTGAGTGAATTTAATAAAATATTTTTGTAAAAAATGCGAATCAGATTGATGCGAGGTAATGGAAAAATATGTAGTGGTTTTGTTATTGAACGAAATGAGACGATAGTATAAAAGTAATATTAAAAAATTTATTCATGCAACTCTTGCTAATGATAGTCGTATGTTGTTTAACACGTTGATTAATATGAGCGTCACGCCATTTGACATTAAACCAGTGACGTCCTAAGGACGACGAAAGTAATTAATAACTACATATTCGTAAACTTTTCAACGCTTTTAATATTGCGGTGATAATATCAAAGTACTAAATATTCTATATAGAAGCACTCGAGCGCTGAAACTTTTAAGCAGACCACAACACGTTAACGTTCTAAGTAAAAGATGCAATATTCATCTGCAGTCAACGTGTTAAAATACACAACAAATTTTCATAGTCTGTTTCATAGTTTTCCAAAACATCTTTAAAGATTAGTTTCACTTAAGTATACGAAAACTTGTAGTTATTTTGAACAATTACAACAACTCTTGATTATTCCATTCGTGGCCATGATTTATGACTTCGACTATCTAAATTGAAGAGCAAAAGGAGAAAACAATGAATGTTATAAAACAGCTTTATTGAAAAGACCGAATTTTAAACCACTGATGTTTTAGACCACTAAAGAAGGAACCGCATTCAATGAAATTAACCGCATTGTTCATAAAGGGAATGTTCATAAAGAGAATGTTCATAAAATTTATATCTTACTTAGACGTCATAAAAAGGAACGATTAATAAGATATTAATCATTTTTATCCGCGTTTTGCTCCAGTAATAGACTGGTTATGCTCCGTACATACCCTTTTTAATCAGTATATCAAATCTTTAATGTTACCTTATGAAGATTTTTCGAACATTATAATCGTTACAATTTATGCCATCTCAATTCTCATAAACAGAATGTGCTGCAAAT
Source organism: Bombus confusus (assembly GCA_014737475.1). Classification (NCBI taxonomy): domain Eukaryota; kingdom Metazoa; phylum Arthropoda; class Insecta; order Hymenoptera; family Apidae; genus Bombus; species Bombus confusus. Next base: position 6,110,793 of record JACXIV010000002.1, on the reverse strand, counting down.
TGGAAAATTTTTCCCGTTTTTACCCCTACCCTTCGATTGTTCGTTTGAATTATAACAAGCAATTCTTACACTCATAGAACAGAAAATACGATAAGTATGAAACTTAAAACAATATATATTATATAATATAAAATTAAAAAAAAGAACGTAATATGTTCATAACGTCTGAATTCAACTTGAATCGAAAGTAAATGAAAAATTTCTTACGGTAGGCGCGACAAAATTAGACCCTGTACCTACGTAATTTATTCGCTTTTTTTTTTAAAAGAACGAGGGCCATTTTAGAACAATTTCGAACAGCACAATAAGACAAGCAACAGGAAAGCTATTATGTTTACCACACAACCCGTTAATTTCTTACGTTGGCTCGACGGTTACTCACCTCGATCCCATTGTAAACCGCAATCTCGTTTCCGGAGCAGTAATTCAGGCTGAAGTTCCGTTTCTGCGAAGCGTATTCCTGGTCCGGCTCGTTCCTGATTATCTTCATATGAACGGAGATCTTTTCCGACGATCTGCCCATAAATTTGTAACTGCACAAAGTATTCGGCGGATACCAGCTCTGCAACGACTTGATATTTTCCCTGGTTCGTTCCGTACTTTTGTAAACGAACTCGCAATTTCGATCGTGTTTCACGCCGGGCGCCTCTTCCGTTTCCTGAAACGACAACTGGAACCCGTCGTGCATTATAGTGCCGTCCTGTTCCGCAAAGAACTCCACGATAATGCTCCTTCCTTTCGAAAGGATCCGTGGAACGTGACCCTCTCCGCAGAACTTGGAGATTTCAAAGATCTTTCCGTCCACGTTCTCCAGCAACGCCAGATAATCGCCCACGCAACTGGTGCTTGCTAATTTTTCCGGTATTCGACTCTTCTTTGCGTATCTGTAGTCGGGAACCTTATTGGGCGAAGAAACATAATTCGATTACTTCGTTTCATCTCTACGTTACGTTAGATCGTCTAGCTAGATTCGCGTGTTGTATCAATGCCTTGCGCTAGACGCAAAGCGAAACGTTTAATCAACTTGGCCCGCAAAAGGAAACTTCGCGAGAACTGTTTAGCGAGAGTTTGCTAGTTACTCTTGTATCCTTGCAGCGAAATTAAAGCGCACCGGTATCTACTTGCAAAATAATTTCTCCGGATACAACCTCTATTTCACGCCAACAGAATGATCGATAAGTATTTATCGAGTTTCCAGGGATATTTATCGTTGTTGGTTTTCATTGAATGAGAATAGTCGGGGAAGACGAAAATCATGTGAGCAGCAATTATTGAAAGAATCGGAAATTGCTTGAAGATGAAGGTTATTTAAAGAGAGACAGTAGATATATCGATTGTTTAATTTTGACTAAACCGATCAACATAAATAGTTCACTTCTCTTTTCAATATAGTTAAATTATGTATTTATAATTTATATGTGATGCTTGTAAATAGAGTTTGTAAAACAAACATGTTGGTTAATACGTTATCTGAAAGATCAAAAGTAATACTCGTTTTGCTAATAATCCTTTTAACGCAATCATTCGTGTTTCAGTGAGAAAAGGATGAATAATTTTGAAATTTTAAGAGCGATTTTTATAAGCGTAACATTCGTTCCTTATAAGTCACGCAATTTATCCTTTCAAATCTATCGATTGATATTTTGGACATGCATAGTAAACGGAACACCTTGTAAGTTCAACTCGTCTATCCGATTGCTAGCTGAAGCACCTCGTAAGTTCGGTTATTAGCTTGCCAAGCGGTAAACCTTATAAGTTCAACTAAACTCAGATAACCTCTGTATATATCGTAGAATAGAACAACAACAGATACCGCGATCAATACATATCCGTACATCTTTACTTGCCAATTAGTATTTAGCCGAGATTCTTTCTTCTCCGCTATCATTGTCGAATAGCACGGCAATCAATCAAACGCTAGGCAACTTGATCGAAACGGTCGAGATAGCGTCGGAAAGTGTCGTCCGAAATAAATTTCCGGGGATAACTCACCTGTAACGCGGTGATCTTCTCCTGGCTCAAGCCTTTCCTCGCAATCTCGTGTCCCAACCCGTCGGGCAAAATCCTCGCGTCCGAAATATCTCTTAGATCATGATCGAAATTCCTTTTTGAGCTTATCGAGTCCATGGACTTCTTATGGACACGCTGCGGGTGACGAAGTCTCTTCTGGATAGATTCTGGCCGGATTCCTTGATCGCGATAGCCGCCGGAATGCCTGAAGCTGCTTCTCGAGCCGTGGAACGCGTCTGCTGAAGACTGTTCGGTGATCTCTTTCGGACGGCCGATATTTCTCCGGATATCCTCGTTCGCCGCTTTTCCATGGGAATTGCCGCGCGGACCCTTTGATCCGTCCGCTTCCTTTTTGGCTTTCTTAAGTCTTCTCCGATTATTTCTGCCCCTCCTGGTCTTGTGCGACGTTTGGCCAATGATAAATTCCACCTCCTCGTCGTGATCCGGGCTCCTCCTCGCTCGCCTCTCAACCGGAATCTCTTCCGTTGGAGATCGTCCGTCTTTCGATCTAGCGACCCTCGTCTTCGTCACTTCCGCCACGATCTCGACGTGCTGTTCGCAGTTCTCCGTCTGGCAGCCGTCCTGCGACGTACGGTTCATCAGGTCGAAAAGGTCGTCCGGCTGTCCGCCGATTTTAAAGCGACCCGCGCTCGACTCCAGAGCAATCCTACATTTGATACCGCGCGGATACACGCCCGGATAGCCCGGGGATGCGAGCTTGCAGGACCTTCGATCGTTCCTCACGGCGCACTCCAATGGGCACTCGGTCGAAGAGGACGGGGAGAATCCACGATGTCGTTCGGCGGCCAGCTGGGCAGGTAGTATGGAAAACTGGGCGGAGAAGATCACCGGATTTTCGGCGGCGAACTTTACGTCCGAGTCCATTATGATCGTTAAATTCGGTCCCTTTCGCAGGAACAGCCTGCGGGATAATTAAAAGGGTATAGCCGAATAGGTAAGGTCTGGCTGGATTACGTTTTTGCGATTTCACGAACTAAAACGTAATTGATTCGCTGGTGTTTCTACGTTTAGCGATATCTAGTACGTAGTGGATGAAACGTAGAGGTCCGAAACTTTCCTTTAACATACCTAAGAGTTCGTTGTGATGTTGTTAAAAATGTTGGGAATTTGAAAAGCGGATAGTAGGTTCTTTGTTAATTTTTTTAATTTTATTATGTGTTCCTAGAATTTGGAATACATATTTAATACAAAAATTGGATAGTTTTTCAATACATATGAGTGATTACGTTAATGATAAATCATTTGGGAATATTTTGTTACGTATTCAATCAATCGGTTTACATGTATCTCTCTATGAAACAGTACTACATATAATACACGCAATAGTTATGAATAAATCAGGAATAGCTAATAGTAACAATGTTAATTTCTCTGCTATTGTAATCAGCATAAAATACAGCTGGAATAAAAAGGTCAATAAGATACGTAATTCGGTAAAATATGAGTTTTCGAGATCGGTAGACTCGTACATCAACGTAGCAGTTATCTGTCCGGCAAAGGGTTAATTGGCAATTAATTAAATTCTAGAATACATTATAAATATAACAAATGTAACTATCCATTTTCCCAATCATCGTAATTGAATATCGAAGTAAAATTTAATGATGCGTTGTTATTATTGCAGCAAATTATCTTTCAAACTAAATAACATATTGCGCTTTTACATTCGATAAATTAGAGAATGATTAAATAACTGCATTGAGATGATTCGTAACGCAGAAACGTGTTAATAAGGATTACAAAAGGGACCCGGAAGCCAGAAAATTGAAATTAAAGCAAACCAAAATTATCGGATATATCGAAATGGGCAATATTTACAAACATTAAATGCCGCGTTTATAAGCGGCTTGGAATCGCCACGTTTCGACCAACAGGCATCTGTTTAATCCATTATCTACCAGAGGTACTTACACACATTTGGTTTACAACTTGCTGTGAATACTATTCCAACCGGTTAATTATTTTTCATTAACGATCCCACCAATCACTCCTCCCTTTTATCTCCATATTTAGAACATTCGTATTTCATCGTACAAAACATTTCGTACTCTGATAATGATTTATTTTAGTAATTGCTAAGTTCTGTATATTTACGAATGCAAATTTCTTCGATATTCGATTATTCAGATACGAGTAGGTATAATAGAATAAGAATAAGAATAAAATATGGATAAGAAATGGAATAAAATTCATGGGAAATTACGTATGCAAAGTATACCTATCGATAAAGTAATTACGTAAATCTGTCAGTATAATTATGTGAAATATAGTAACAACCGATTGAAGATATAAGAGAAACTCTTTGCATAACGATCTTATAATGATCTGTATAATGTAGAGTGATGAACAAAAGTAGTTGTGCAATCAGTTTTCTTGATAAAATATAATAACTGAATTTAAAATCAAAGTGCATCATAAGAAAGGACTGAAAATAGTCACGATAACCTTTATTATAAAATTCAAAACTGTTCCAAAATCGATTCTCATGTCAATTTAACAATAATTGAGATAAAATCTTATGTTTTATTCAAAATAATTTTTTCTGTATTTTTATTATAGAGTCCAACGACAATAAATTATAAAGTATTTAAACTTTAGAATTCGAAAGTTATAGATATTTTGCAAAAAAATTGGCTGAAAACGCGTGTGTTTTGCAGATTTACGTAGAATTTTATAGGAAAATCTGGCCTGTGTCGATATTTTTGTTTATGACACATCTATATATAAAATTCTTTGCAATAGTAATATAATTGACAGTAACTACACAATAGCTAATATCGAATTGAAATATATTCTACCTGGTTGTGTTGCCACTCACATAGCCGCAATAACGTCCTGTCTCATCCTCAAAATCCTCGCTGCCATCAGAGAATTGAACGTAGGCGCCTTCGCATCTGGTTTCTTTCAGGAAACCAACTTGTAACCTTCTAACTTTTAACTCGATCACCTGCGTCGGACCAAATTTTGTTACAGGACGTCTTTATAGCGCTTTTAGAACATTATTACGAAATGAAATTCTGTATAAAAAGATATTTACGTGTTCGATGCCCAATAGCGTGGATTTTCATTTTTTAAAGAACTGTTAAATCTTTCTACGAAGGAATATTAAATTTTATTAATATGTTTCGACTGGAAAAAAATGTCCGTGAAGGTTGTGTGTCGCGTTTCTATGAGATTTCGTTACCAGCAATTTGACTAATCTTCTCGTTTTGATGAAACTAACGAATTTTGTTTCGTGTATTGTTATTTTTATTCGATCTATTTACTCTGTTCACAGAGCGAAAATTCGATTTATAGAAAGCAAGAAAAAACATAATAAATGCAAAATATTTAATTCACAATTGTTAATAAGAGAATTTTTTTTTTACCTGAGGATCTCTAGGAGGCGCTCTGATGCGAATAATACATCGTCCCATTCGTCCCGTCCATCGTATCCATCCAACGGAATTCCTGACAGTGCGATTGCATCCTGTGAAAGACAAACACGTATTTTAATCCTTCGTATAACAAGAGCCGCGTTTAATTAGACGTAAATTGTTACGGCAGAAAAGTGTAACAGGATATGAATTTGAAAAAACAACTGTCCATTGTATATCTATATGAAATCCGAATGTAAAAACAGTTTCGTTATTTTCAATTCAAGAACATTTCCGACGAACGCAAATAATATTTAATTGCACAGAACCCTACAGTCGTGAACATTCGTGTCATGCCCACGAGTATCCAATTTTTTGTTCGTTGCAGTAATATTAGAATTATTATTTTTAATTCTTAATTTTTAAAAATAAGAAAGAAAGAAATCCCCAATTCTTACAATAGCTTTCCTGACAAACTTACGATTTTATAATTTGTTAAATTCGATGTTAAATCATAGAAAGTATACTGCTTGAGTTGATTCGATGTTCATTCCTATGCATTTGTATTGCTTAGAAAGTTTTATTAAGTCCTCCTGCATAATTGAACCAACGTCATTGATTAAATTTTGTTAGTAATAATAAATTTCCAGTATTAATTAATATTTTAAATTAACAAAATCAATAAAAATGTTCTAGCCATTGTTTGGTTTCTCTTAATTCAATTCATTTTCCTTCTTTCTTTTATACTCTGTGATAAAGTTATATAGAATATACGATCAAATTAACGAGGTATCTTATAGTTTATATGAAAAATTTAATCCATTGCAGGCGAAAGAACATTTTACTCCTGTATTTTACATAAATTTCTACACGTCCTTTTATATTTTTGATGAAATTATAGAGATTGTTGCCATTACTATTTGAATACAACTCGTTATTAAAATCGTTCAGTGAAACAAAAGGATGCAAATATACTTGATTCTACAAAAGGTACTACAGAGTAGCAGTTAAGTGGATTAAAGTCAAACGAAAGGGGTACTCGTAGCACAGCGAATGTTAAGTAGTTTTTCTTCGTAAATTTCTCTGTAACATCTCATTAGCGTAATAATAATACAAAGAAACATAAAACGGCTTGCTAGCTATTTCGAAGGTAAAAGCAGAACATTTATAATGCTCTTATAATATAATTTCGTAAGACGGTCAGCTTTTAACGTATGCATATAATAACGAAAAAATCTGCTCGAAGCATAAAAAAAGAATTTTATGCTATTGAAGAACGAGGCTACTGAACAATTCAATTGCGAAAATATAAAAGTGTCGAAAAATAAGGAAATGTCGTACGCAGATCGTGGTAAAACAAGATGTTAAAATCATTTTTACGACTATTCTGGTAATTTGTTCTATTCCTTTTCAAATATTCATTCCTGATAAAAATTTTCAAAATTTTTTCGCACGTTGGCTCTTTTATAGGCTGTACAATTCACATTATAGCCAATGATACGATCAATTTAATTCAATTGAACTATTCTAATTCGAAACACAATGTATTATATGTAAGTACATATACGTATTCAACGCTTGTCCAACGACTCAAAAGTGTAAGTATATACTTTAAATTGAGACTGATTACCGGACTGCCGATATTGATACATTTATGACAAATTTCAGTCTGCAAAAAAAATACAGAATGCAAATAATATATGAAAATATATCAAATATTCGTCGCAATATTTAAAGATATACAGTACCTACAAAAAGTATCGCACATATCCTTATTTTGTTGATGAAGCGTCTTTTCATCAGATTCTATAACTTCATTTTCATAGCATCAAATATTTGTATTCGTACGAAGGTACTGCTAAATGATACGAAATTTAATACAATTGCAGCCGATTAATCAATATGTAAATGTTATAACAAATACAACGGTACATGTCAAGCAAACAATGCAAAACAATGTATACGTTTAACCTGCTAGCAGCGTAACAAATTCCTATCTCGTTTTCAGTTTCGTTACATTTTCTGCCAAAATATGCAACTGCACGAACATCCACCGTCTATCGACAACATTCCTTCCTACCATTTTCACAAGAAACAATCCAAAACTGCCAAACAACCCAATCTTCGAGAGGGTGAACTTCACCCCTTCGCAAGAGTATCCGTTAGCGGGAAAGCTGCGTGGCAAGTAATTCCGAAAGTTATACGGTCCTTTTAATCGTCAGTGTCCGAGGATCTTTCCCCGTTAGTCCAACGCAATGGCCACTAATCCGGGCGCGTTCCAAGCGACATAAAGTCAAAGAAGCAAATCGTTAGAGCGCGAAAAGCCACTGTATCGGCCGGTGGCAGACGGGCGTAATTCACGCTTATATCGTTACTCGCACAACGCTTCCATTGTATCGTGGAAATAATACCGGCCGTATCGCATCCGCGCCACGAATATTGTTAGGACAATCGCGCAAACAGGGGACTTAACGTTTTGCCCGTCGCTCGCACGTTCTATATTGTACGAAGATTGTACTGTATAGAAGCCCGACGAATCGAGACGGCACATTAAAAATAAGTGCGCGTTTCGAAACGGAAATGACAGTACACGCGACTTGAACAAACTGAAACGCGGATGTATTCCTTGCTTGATGTCTGTCCGAAGCGTTCTCGAGCTCTTGATGGCTTGTTTTAAGAAAAGCGGAATCCTGAGATTCGTTGCTCTTCTCCTGAAATATCCTTTATGAATCTTCTTATAACTTAGTAAATCGTAAGTGGATCTAGAAATACGTACCGACGAAGCTTTCCGCACGAGCAAGTGTCGATTCTAAACTTCTGATCAAAGCATAACCGCTAAAGTTTTATTTAATAAGATACATCTCGTTGTTTTCATAAAATATGGTTAGATAAATACACAATTATATCGCGAATTACAACTAAATGTCAATAAATAAATTCACCGATGACGATAATGACACTCCAAAGTACGCATTCACCGATATCGTAATTCCAAAGTGCATGCGAAACGAATCCATACCGCATCAGTATTATTAGTTTTGTCAGCGATCAAAGTTAGAAGAATAACAAGTATTTTACCATTTAACCACTGTCATTAGCGGTCAATATATCATCTTGACTGTCGTTAAATAAACGTAATTTACAGCACCCGATAAGCAGGATTTCCTCGCGATCCGATCTCATTATCGTAACCAAAATAATGGCGAACTGTTTTCACGCATAACTGCTAATATCGTCACTTGAACGGCTCGTTAATTAAACGATTTCTCCTACCCCGGTTCGTTCTGTACACGAGCCTTAATCGTAGCCGGTGATCACGCGCGTGCTATATTTCTGCTTGCCGGACTAATCCGACTATTTTCCGGCGACAGAGCTCCGCGAACGAGCCCCTAATATTCGCGAATGTCGTTCGATCCTGATACGCAATTATAGTATGGCCCCTCGTTAATGAGATTCCCCGTCGGACAAACGATCGAGCCCCGGCTAAAAACTTCCAAAGCGTCCTCATCTCTAACCATTCTGTACGCCGTTGTTAGGGATCCGGCCAAAATATGGATCGTTCGATGATTTTAGCGAAATACGAAACGGGGAACTTGCGAGTCGGGGATAGGATTTTGGACGAGATTTTTACACGAGCTTTTACGATTTTTCATCGTGGGAAAGAATTGTGTTTGGGTGATTCTACGATCTTTTATTTTGGGAACAAAAATTTTTCGTTGGTTTTCGGTAGAATTCGATTTCCACGAAATTTGTATATGATCTGTTGTGATATTTTTGTCGCGAAGGAGATTTACTTCGCAGGATTCTGGATTATTGAGAAATTGTGTTTTATGATTTTTTATCGTGGAGGGATATTTTTTTATGATTTTCAATAGAGCTTCGCTTAGACGAGATTTATATACATATAATCTTCCACGATTTTTCATTCAGGCGGACTGTATGTCGTAATTCTCTACTGCAGAGAAATAATAATATTTCATAATTTTCTGTTGTGCAATAATAATCTTTCGTGATTTCCAATTGTGGTATGCCATTTATTTGGTAAGCAATCTCAGTTAATTTTAGCTATTCAATACTATAATACTGTTAGATTATACATAATTTAATATTAGCCATACAACGATAAGATTAAAATTGAAATTAAAATTAGAAATTATAATGTGATAATTTCCTAAAATTTAATTACAATGCACTTAGTTTAAGAAACCAAAACTGAAGTTAAAACTAGAGTGCAAATTAAACTATATAAATATGTAGCTTACTTTGAGCCAAAATTATAATGTATCATAAATAGAAGCCATCTTCAACGAATTGGAATCCGTGTTACAAGCGTGATTCAACATTGTGAAACTAAAGTAGAAAGTTGAAAACTTGTTTCCATAAATTTAAGAATGATATAAATAATCATACTTGTTACGTATTACAAACATAAGTTAGATATATGAGGATTGAAAGAGTTAATTGTGTATCTTAAATGATGAATGAGTGGAATGAAGTATAGTAGGTAATAACAAAAAATGAATGACCATGGAGATACCCGTGGAATATAACGTCAGAGCGGATAACGAGATGGTAATTAATTAAATTCGTATCGTTTATGTGTATTCGTAATGCGCTGTTTCCTTTTGGTGTTTTTATCATTTGTTTAATTCCATATACATATATTACGAGTAAAGAGGTAAATACCACATTTAATCCCAAATTTGATTTCATTTAATGATAAAATTATTATCTCCAATCGTAGCTTTTATTCTTCTGAAAAATTTATCAAACATCCATTTAAAAATTTCAATTATCGATATCGGAGGAAAATGTGTATTTTTATTTTAACTTCTGCAACGAAAGAAAGATAATCAGTTATCCGACAGCTCATTTTGGACGTCCATCACGGTAAATGGGAAAATCTGATTTAAAACGCGCTTTTAGTATGTTAGTTTCTTTATTAATAATCTGGAGCTCCATTATTCGTATAATTCACTTCACGTACAACGTTCCATATGATTTTTCAAAATTGGTTAAAAATTTCTCGAGCGAATTCCAATGTAAAGTTACTTGTGACAAATTTTTTTAAGAGAACTTCTGGCCGGGATAAATTGAAAACAATTAAAGTCGAGCAAAACCTATGCGCGTATTAAATGACTCGAAAAACGAGGGAGCAATGGTTTCTTGCGATGAGAGTTTCTGGCGATGCTTTCAAACGTGAACGCACTTATGCGCAGACAAAAGGAAGATAGAACGAGTTAATTCAACTATCTTTCAAAAACGAATCGTATCTCGAGATATCATTCTGGCTTCGAATAAACGAACAAGAGTATAATACATTAAAATATTAAAAGCTTTTCCTGATACTTAGTTTCTCCACGAAATACCGTATGACTTCGTTCGTGGAGCAAAGTAAAATTCGTCGTATAATTCTTCAATTCGTTTGCAAGCAATTTTCCATGAAAAATCTTCTCGGTAACATCAAATCGATTAATTTACGAGGAAATCATTTTCATAAAATAATTTAATTTCACACGATCGCGCAGATTTTCATTTTATATAATCACAATTCATTTTATACTAGCATCTTTATACAATAATAATTGAAAATTTCATAAAATAACTGAAGCTATAACTGGCGGCTATAGAAAATTCAGAAGCGTTATTTGCAATGCGCATGGAACAGAAAGCGTGGATTAAACGCAGGATAAACAAGCACTTTGCTGGGAAACTGAAATTCAAAAATGAATTAAACGCGATATAATAACAGGGAACGATGTTTATATTATATTTCACGATGATGAAATACGCGGAACTTGATATTAAAAACCATCTTTCTAGACGCAAGGAGCGAAAGGTATGCGTTGCATTGCGTTGCATGATTGATGTTCCGAAAAGATAGAAGCAGAAATGAAATGTTGACAGAAATTTTCATTAATGTAAGTGAGAAGAAGAGAAAAATACTATCGAAACAAATACATCGAAACTTCGAAATTTACGATTCTTATTTCGACCATTTTCTCGTCAGACTCATCAGCTCAAATCATTTATTTCATCGCGCCTCGATAAATCACCTACCGCGTTCTTCTCACGAAATTTCGTTCACGAAACCTCATCAATTTCTCCCGACGAAACGTGGAAAAGAGGTATGAGAGGAAGGAAAAGTGGGAGGAAGAAAGAAAAAAAGGGGAGGGGGAAGTAAAAAAAAAAAAAAGAGAAAAAGATTATTCGAAGTAAACGAGTTAGTTTCTTGCGTTGGTACCGTGAGCGACGACGAGATACTGTTTGTCAGGAAGCACAAACAGTTCCGTGTGTCCTTCCAGTTGGTTGGAAAAAGAGTGATTAAGGATCGCGGTGCTGACCGGCACGAGCGATTCGAATCGCTCAGCGGCGTGCGGGCATCTTCGAGGTAGATCGACCGATTAGGGGCTGACCCACGTGAGGAATCGTTGCCGAAACGCTGGACGACGGTATTCATGGTGAAAACAGGACCTTATTTATTCAACGGCTCTCTGCTCCGGGGACTAATGAAATTACTCAGAGGCCGACGACCGACAGGAGTTTACCAGCTAATTAATTGGCATTGATGCAGCCAATTCCATTGAAATGAAGCGCCGCTCGTTGATGCTATTTCCTCTTTGCGACTCTTATGTTCTCCCCCAACCCCATGTTATTTCTCCCTTCCCTTCTCCCCCACTCTTTCTCCACTCTGTCTCCGTCAAATCGTTGATCTTTATCTCTCTTGATCAGTCTCCTTTGCATCCTGTCGCTAGCCGTCCTCGTCTTATCGTCAGCAATCTATGATACGGACGCGGCCTTTTCAACCGTTTTCGCCGTTTCCTTCCTTTTCAACCCCTCCATCCGCCTAGCTTTCTTCTTATATTTCTTTTTCTTCTCTAACCCCTCTCCTTTCTCGTCGTTCCATCCCGTACTCGGTACAGCGTGACTTCGTCGTCCTCCACCGTGATTTCTCGTCTCTCTTCTCGTTTCGCGCTTACCCGTCCTCCTCCTCCTCCTCCCTTCCTTTTTCCTCTCGTTCCTTCGTCCTCGTCATGGCTTCCTCCACCCTATTTTTCTCTCCCCCGCTTTGTCCATCAGTGCACCGATTGAATTTCTACGGGTAAAATGCGGCCATACTAACTTAATGGCGCTTTCAAACCGTGATGCACTTGATCCAGTTTAATTTTTTTCGCCAGGTAATTGTCTCGATTTTTTAACGGCGAAATTACCGAGCCCCCGTGGGGTTTTAGTAGTCGAGCAGGCTGCTGCCACGCGGCTTTATATTTTTATCATTCTCACCGTTGCCGGTTAATACACGCCCAGCGTGCGCCAGTTTTTACGCGCCTCTTTCAGTCTTCTCGTATCCTGTTCTCTGCCCACTCGACCTTCTTTTTTCTTTCTTTCTTTAATCAACAATTTTACGTATGAAAGTGACCGGAGGCAAGGGGAGACGGTTGTTAAACAAAATTTCTACTCTCTGTTAATCGCACTGGCTTTGTAATTTGCTCAATTCAGATCGTGTTCAAAGCTGTACGGCTATTTGGACGCGATGGAAGGTGAATTGCGTCGTGTGTGGTATTCATTAAATTATGTTATTGAAAAATACGTAGGTACGCCGTGAAATCGACTATTTCGATGGAATCAGCTGCGCGTTATTTAAATTACGCGAACTGAGAAGCATTCAGTAAATTGGCAGTGGAACGAAATGGAATTAAACGCAGTATGGAAGGCAAATTGAATGGACCCGCTAAAAAATATTGTTCTAGAATTTTCGAGTATCGTAGAATTCAGCGACGCGCGTGAAAAATGCTGCGTACACGTAAGTCCAAAAGTCAATCCCTGCCAAGTAAAATGCTATTTCCTGTTTGGGTACTGCAAGTGATTTACGAGGGGAACGTACAACGTTCGACTCATCGATTCTGCTCGGGTTTTGCATATGGTTAGAGCGCACTGTATGTACCAGTGTGCAGTAACAGGATAGAATCTACAATTTAAAATTTGACAAGAGACACTACTTTTTACAGATACCATCGAACTTTTATTTCTAGTAGGAAACGTTCCACGAATCCGTAAAAAACCATCTTTTACGATATCACCAAAATTTCACGAAAATTTTTATAGCAACGCATTTTATGTGCGCTTTCGATACTAGGATTAATAAAATATTTGTCACACGCTAATTAGATTTCTAAACTAGAACAAGTTTTACATCTTCCCACATAATTTGCACGACAGTTCGATAAAAGAAATATCGCCCAGGATAAAACGATACGTGCATAGCGGTATTTTTATAATCTAGGATAAGAATTTTTTGTAAAGTAAAATCTTCCAGAGGAATACTCTATCTCTGGCATTTCACTTAAAATAATTTTCATTTCTCCGCGTACCTGCAATCTAAAAATACTCCGATTTTTTTATAATTCCGCTCTTCCACGTTCACCCCATCTTTTACTTACAAATATTCCCTTATTTCCATGAATGCGACGCATTTCCGCGTCTAAAAGCATACAAAAATCCACCCTGACAAACTCGATGCGTAAGCGACGACACCGTTAAAAAAATCCTCGAATCTCCCTTCAACAAAGGGGACCTAATGATAAAACATTGAAGCGTTTTTTTCTCTTAACAGGACTTGCATCCACCTCGAGGCTCGATTTTAACGCGGTCTGGCCGTACTACTTGGCAACAATCGCGGTCGTTTGCGGGATAATTTAGTCGCGTGTTGCGCGTGCTGCGAGAAAAAGGAGAAAAATCGAGGACAAAAGAGTAAATGTAAATTCGTTCTTAACGAGATATTCCCATAGGTGCATGTCCCGCGGGGAAGATTGCACACCCTTGTCTCTCGGCGAGGCGGCAAACGAAATCGTCGAAGTAGTCGAGCTGAGATTCCGCCCTGTTAAAACGACGTTAATCCCTTTTATAATAATATCCGCGTAGATTGAAGGACAACTTAATTAGCCGAGATTGTTAGGACCTCCGTGAAAGACCGCGACAATACCCTGCCGGACTGAAATTTGCCGATTATGCGGAGAATAACGTGGACTCCCTATTACAGATTCATTTTCCGCCTAGCAATACGCCTTAAGATCAGCTAGCGCGTGTCTCCTGGCCGCTCCTGCGCCATAATTTGCCAAGTAATAACGAAACATCAGCGAATCGACAAGTTGCAAATCGTAAATTGTAGACTTCCTCTTTCACAATTTTACGATTCTTACGTCAAACGGGGCGGATAATCAAATGACTCGTAATTTATAAAATTTATCTACCTTTAAGCTATCGTTTGCTTTATCGGTAAACTTGCTAATGCGATTTATTCGTATCGGTAATTTAGTATTTGTAACTTGCGACTTGTAAAACTTCGCTAATGATATTAGTTCGATTGTACGAAAGTGTTTAGGTCTGTGTTATCGTGAAACGAGGCTAGTTCAGTTAGAATTTACCACAAGGACGAGTGGACAGTTTTTAACCCTTTCAATTCAATCATCGAATCTTTTTATCCTGTTTTGTTATAGCATCTTTAAGTTTTGTCCTATATATATATATATATATATATTAATCCTTTAAAATAAAATGACCATTATATTGCATAACTCTTATGAGCGCATCTGTAATTTATATCGTAGAAGAGCTATATCCAAATCAAATAATGAAATTATGGGCCTCATGAGCAAGGTTTATATAGAATTTTCATTCGATAATAAGTCAAGATATGAATCACATTTTATAATGTTACTAACACTATATCGTGAGTCTAGCTTCTGACTAATATTTGAAGTGAAAGAGTTTGATACGAGCCTGGAATCGTTTTGTATTAATTATTAATAATAGGGACATTTTTAAAGTGATTCTGTAAAGACGTAACGCGCTAAAATTGGAGATAGATTTTGCTGAAAACGAAAATATATTTATGTATAGTTAATTAATAATTAATAGCTTAACATAAAATGTGTACAAAAATACAATATTGGGTAGACGCGTATTGGGTGTGCACCGAATGTAAAAGGATTAACGATTTATTTACTCGTAAATTGTTTTGCTGGAAAGAATATCGTATAATTTCGAGATGGAAATAAAACAGATGAAAATTTTATTCATTCAATATGACAGTGTATCTCTTTAATTTTCTTAGAACTGTCTGCGATTCGAATATTTGTAACATTGTGTTTTATAAGGTAATTATTCGATAAATTCAAATTACTCCGTTGCTTATTTGAAATAACTGATAGAAAATACTGGTAGAAAGTACTGGATGAAAATACGTATTTTTTACGTATTTTGAACGAAGATCTTAGTTAAGACAGCATTTTACGAAAGTTTATATAGGATTTCATTTGAATAAATTTGTTTTTTTAATACTAACGGAATCGTATTTGATAGAAAGAAATTGTTTCACTTGAAAAAAATGTCTGGCATGTACCTAATTCTTTTAATCGATCAAATAATTTGCTGGAAACATCTATAAATAAGATTTTTATATTCTCATAAAAATTCCTTATTTTACGCGCATCGAATTCAAATATCGTGATTAAGATTTTAAATTCAAATAAAAAATCCCCTCTGAGAATTTTAATAAACGAGCTTTTAATATTTTCATAAAAATTCCTTATTTTACGCGCGTGAAATATAGATATCAAAAGGAAGCTAGAAATTGTTGAAAATTTTCACGATGAAATTTCAGCTCGTTACTTTATGACGTCGACAGAACGACCGCGGGAGGAAAAAGCGAACTCGCAATCGAGTTCGAGGAAGAAATTAAGTAGCCTGTACATGAAGGAACTCGCAACAAACAGATTGAATTAATCTGTTAATCTGCGGGTCTGTACGAGCAGACATGCAGAAACGTGGAATCTCTTACAAATTAGATTAAAGTAAAACGTCGTTAACGGAATGACTGGAAGCTCCTTGCATAATTTTCACCGTAGACCGAGCAGAGCATATGGCAACATTTCACGAATTGAATCCGGACGACATGAAACAGCCCCGTATATTTCCATATGCGTCGCCTGGCCTTTGAATACGATCGGGCCACGCGATAAACTGGCGAGAAATTAGCTTGCATAAATCATACGTAGAATATAATAACAAAATCTGATAGTGTTGCCACGCTATTGGGAGTCGCAGTTCAACTAATTTTCAGAAACTCTAAGGATACAATCGTGTAAAATTAGATGCAACCCCCGTGAGACACTACGCAAGTGTCCTGAATCGATACTGTCCTCTTCGGAATATGTTGCTAAGCGTTAAATGCAAGAGATTGTGGATTTGTACCTTAATTCCGAACTTAATATATTGTTCATATGGTAATGTATGAAACGATGGATTTCGTTGCACTAATTCTTTAAATCTTTTCCTTTTCCATAAATATTTTTACCTTTGTAAATGAATCTTTGTATATCTACTTTATTATATCTCCCTCGACTGTGCTGTGATTTCTTAACTTTTGCAAAGAAAAAGGAAGATCTGTAACGTTTTAAGAAAATATTTGATACAAACGAGAAGTCATGCACACGAAGAATTTTTTTCTACTTTGCTCAAATTTCAAATATTTTTTAATATCAGAACGATACAAGATAAACAAAACGCAACAGAGCTAAAGCTGAAAATTTCTATTTTGCTGACATTTACATATATCTACATATAATCGCATCCTTTTCAACATTCAGTGAAGTATAAATTACCGAACCAAATCAAATGTTTGGCGCAGTGAAAATTATTCTTCGAATGAATTAAAATCTATCGTTGCTCGGCATGAATATTTTCAGCATGAAATATAATTTGAGAAAGACTGTAAATTGTAATGAATTTAATTGGTGTAAACTTTGTAAGTATCCTGGAACAGGAAACGTAAAGAACACGCGTGAAGAGGGTTGACATTTTTGGTTAGACAATTGGCTTTCTTTTTCCATTTTTACGTGGAATGAAATAAACATAAATGCTGAAACTATTGTATAAAATTTAGAAGTATATCAGAATGAGAAATTAGTCAATAAAAATTCAGAGAATAAAAAAAAGCAAAACTACAAATTATAACTACTAAGGTACCACATAAAAGGACAAATATTTATGATATATATCCGATAATTCAGAGAAACGAAACCAGAGAAAAATAATTGCAAGAAACGTGCTCGGAACTTTTAATTAATAATAACACGATGAGCTACCCGAGTTTATCAAAGTTCAAATAAAAAGTTAATGTAGCATAACGCAGATGGTATGGCGTAATTATAAATATCATAGATTTTTAATCTGTTTAACTTTCCCTCGGCAGCGAGGTATCTTTTTTTTCCATTTGTAAGAATCTCGTTTTAATCATCGTTTGGAGGAAACTAGTTCGGGAAGTTGGGCGTGCAATTAGCGTGTCGGAACAAGCGAAAAAGTTGTGTCAATCGAGAAAAACACGAAGGTTTAAAACACTGACTAACGACATAAAGGAATACGTAATAAGGGCATGCGAGTCAAAGGTAAATGCTCGCGTTAATAGCCAATTACCAAGCAGTTTCCTGGTAGAACACGTTGCTTTCGATGAAAGCCTTACGCTTGCTAGCCGTATAATCGAAAATTAGGGTGCAGTTAGCAAGTGCTTAAGCAACAACTGTTTATTGATATAGTTAATGAATTTCCGCGCAAACTGTTAGGTCTCGGCAAATACTATTGCATACAACGCTCCGTTCCTCGAAAATAAATGTTTTCCGTAGAATATCGGGAGTGGTTCGTTAGAAAACAAGAAAGCGGAAAATTATGCGTTGGCAGAAATTTTGGAATATCGTGTAAGAAATATATATCAAGAGAAAATGTTATTTGACAGCTTCGATGTATTAATATTTGTTAATATCAATATAATTGGTGCGTCGTAGACAAAAATAGCATAGCGAAAAATAAAATTTATTTCAAGAGATATAAACTATTAATATTTCTATAAACGTATTACATTTTTCCGGAGACGCGTTATATGTCTTATTATCAGAGATTCTAGACAATCGAACATTAATTAATAATAAAAAGCACCTAATAAAATGCCGCATTTTTTACGATAATACTGCTATTATGTAAAAATATGGTCGGATAATACCGTTACCATTATGTTACATTGACGGTGATAATTAATTCGATCGTAGCAGAGAAGGGAGCAGCCAATTACCATAATCAAACTATTTACGAAGAATTTTCGCTACTTAAGTGAATCGTTCCTTATTGTGGTTGTTTCCCTTGTTCCGAAAATGAATTTGATAGAGGAAAACGACGGAGTCTCGTATAATTTGCAAAGTACAGAAATTCAGAGTCAGAAATTTCGACTTGAAGTACAGAGATTATTACAATCTCTGATTTTCATGATACTTTGCACTACGATATTACATATTTTACATTTATAATTTTATCCGTGGCAAAGAAAAATTACTTTTATCCAAAACGTAACAGCTTCTTTAAACCAAATAAGCATTTGTAACCAATTGGTTCTTGAATGTTTATATCTCTAAATAAAATAAATCAAATTTTGAAGTCGACACGCAATAGGAAAAATATTTTACGCTAATTCTCATACTATTTAAAAATAGTATATAAAATATCTCATTTAAGAACTGCGAAATTTCAAAATATTTGATGAAAAAGTAATCTTCCCCGTCATGCAATTTATACATATACACGCAAGCTAGAAATATTCCTGTAACGCTAATGAATAGAAGAACGTTCCAAATTTACGATTATTTAAGATAAATAATATTAATACAATAGATGGAAATAAATTAGAGATTGGAGAGAAAATTTCAAATCCTGTTAATACGTAAAAACTAGAATACGTAAAAACTGAATAGAGATTTCAATACATGCATAATTATAAGTATGAATCACGATTAAATTGTCCACCTGTAGCACGCGACGTACGTGCATGAATTGTGCGCACCATCCATCACCGCCGGTAGATAATAGCAGGTATTGGATCCATGTGCTTTAAAGACACAGTGCTTTGGGGAAGGTGGGATCAAAATTGATCCGCTATGCATTATCGTTATTACATTAAGTGGGTCGGAGTATAACCCACTAAGCTTCAAAGGCTTATGCCGAGAATTGAGTAAAGGTTGGTTATTTATACCCTAGCCGGTGAACGCTAAAATCCAAAATTTCCAGGAAGACACAAAACGGCTCAACGACATGTCTATAAAAATCCAAGAAATTTCCAATTCTACGTACATGTTATATGAAGTAAAAAATAGATGTCGATAATTTTAAACGACCATTTTATATTCTATTTTAGTAATTGTCTGGTACAATCATGTGTTATTTAAGCAGGACAGTTTTCTTCTGTTTGTGGGGTTGTAATTTTGAAGATATTTTTAATTCTATGTATCGAAGGGACGTAAAATATAGTTTTGCCATCCTGAACGTTTAAGCATTTTCTATTCTATTTTAGTAATCACCTAGTAGTTAAGTACACGCGTGCCTTATCTTTTACGGGGTTGTAATTTTAAATAGAAATAGAAGCACGAAGTATGCACGTTAAAGTGCATCTATTTCTGCCTAAACAAAAGGGACAAATATAACAGAAGCATCTCGAACCGCATACTTCGTACTAACATGTTAGTCTAACTCACGGTATCTACCTTTCCAGGTTTTCTGTTTTGTTTAACTTGGACGTTACCCGAGTGTCTGGTTAGCTTGTGCATTCTTCGATGTTTTAATGTACATTTATAACTGGCAGTTCTCGACATCTATGCTTAGTTCGTGTGTAGGCGTTTTGTTTTAAGCAAAAGTTTCATTTGCGTATCATTATACGTGCATCAACATTTTTCTCCTCTCCAAACTTTACTTAATATTCGTGCAAAGCTTGTTATACACTTTGGTATAGTTTGCTAGGTTTTCTTTAAACAGGGTTGACAAGAAATTCATATGAAGTTTAGACGTGTTTTAAAAATTCTAGTCAACAACCTTTATGAAGATCGAGCTACATAATTCTTTGTACTTATATTTCCTCGATATCAATCTTTTTATATTTAACACAATATATATTATTTCCCATGCTAAATGAATAATGCATAATGTATAATAATAGAGTGTCTTGCAATAAGAATGATAATAATTGCAATCTTTTTTAGCACTGGTTAATTTGATCGATTTTAACTACACGGAACTCATTAAACGATGCTTTTATATAACTTTTCGATCCCTTACATTTATCACCGACTACTCAACTAACTATTTTCGTCCTTAATTCAAACGTGATAAAAATGAAATTTAAATTTCTCTGGTTAGAATTGCTTTAAATAAAATTTGTAAGTCATGCGCAACTTGATTTTTAATTACAAGTTATTACAAGTTCGTATATACTACAGTCTAACGTTATTTAAATATAACCGGAACAAAAGTAAGCTGCCATCATTTCCCATCCCTCTAAGATCCAGTTTTCAAGCTAACGTTCCCACAACGCGCTCCTGTTTAATAACGTAACGATATTGTAGAGCGATAATTAATGGCGGCTGTTGGAGGATTAAAAAAAAAAAAAGTGAATGAGAAATGATTACACCTTTGACGGATCATTAATGAAAATCTACTCGGCGGAAAGCCGAAGAACAGCATCGAATATTGTTGTCGGCAGCACAAACGACATTACCAAGCCGTATAATTAGTAGTAAGTGAGGCGTTATTAGTAATTAATTTGCAGGTTTTAAGGAACGAAGCCTGCAATCTTCATAATTCAAAATTTTATACAGAATTCGGTCAAATTGCGTGACCTGTTTCCCATCGTCTTCATTTATCTCGAAACCCTTCTCGTTCGCCCCTTAAATCACTGAGATTGAATGAGGGACCGAACAAAAATTAATAACTTCTAAAATTTAGGAGTCGAACTATAATTACTTGAGACAAATCTGTATGCTTCTTTGAACTAATTAATAGTGAAGGAAATATGCAACGTAATTTTGTTCTTAATTATTTCATTCTAATTTTCGAACAATTTTACGAACCTATTTTTGTAATACTGTAGGCATTTTGTATAGCTATGTTTTAGAAAATATAATAACGGCTTTAATGTATAAAATAATACAAAAATATATATTGCATATAAATAGTTATAAATATTTTTTTTTAATTGAAGATTTACAAGTTTGTGGAAAACGGAGCGATATTTTTATGTATTTTTGGAACTTGCATTTATGTTTGTGCGTTATATTTATAAGTTTTGCATGGAATTACTGAAAAAATCGTTATTAATTGTTGATTCTGACTGTTATGTTAATTATTATGCTAATGAACGTTTCATCTATGTATATTCAACGCGATATTTGAGAAATGTAAATTAATTTTTATTTCTTTTTCGTATTTTAAATAATAATACTACCTCGTTTATCTACAAAGAATAAATAAAGATTAATATCCAACTGAAATTAATTCTAAAAAGAAAACACGTGAATAATAAAAGATCAAATGCATGTTTCATGATGTGTTTTCTTCTACATAAATTACAACAAAATAATCTAATAATAAATGAATAATATGATAAACATCGAACAAAAAAAGTAACTTTTCTGTCCCTTAATTTCTGTCAGCAAATTTCCTAATTATTTTCTATCAAATGAACATCTTTTTACAAGGACCAGCATCCAATAAATTTCTACCGATTAAAGTCTTGCACTGTATCAAACAAAACAGAATAAAAAAGTTTCAAGAAATACTAAATTCTAACAATAAGCAATTACTTGATTACCTTCGCAATTCGCTTAACCCATTAAGGACTCGGCAATAGTCTGTCATAATATTATAAATACTTCAATTTCTTTAAATTTCATAAAGAGGTAGCAACGAAAGGAAAAAATTAAGGGGGCCTATTTGATCGTCAGGGTGTTGAAAAAAAAAAACAGAATTCGTTAATGTAAATCGATTGGAAAAGATCTTATAATTAATTAAAAATAAAGACACTCTGCTACGATCAGTTAGAACAACGAACGAGTCGTGACTGCACACCGTGTCAGTTCTTCGGAAGACATACTCTGCTACTGCCATAAGTCACGAGCCAATTATAAGGGCGCCTTTGAGCGAGTAAAAATCGCAAGCATTCGCGGTCCATCGACGCGAAGCCGCGTAACGACTAATAAGTAGCGCTCGCATTAATAATTAATTAGCGAGCTGTCGGCCAAGCGAGCTGACCAATTTCCATAATTCAACGACCACGGCAATATACAATATCGCGCGAGCCCTTTCGAACGTGAGGACCTCTAGCCCAGCAATAATGGCGGGGCCGATACTAATAATTACTGGTGGATTCGCACGCGAGTCAATTGCAAATTAGTCGGCGGCTGCGTATAATTGCCGAGTTTTTTGCCGGTGTCGAATCGTTAAGTTCCCCCGGTCTGCCTTGTATGGTAAACAGCCATTACGTCGCTCGAATAACGTTACGTGGGACGCGTTGTTCCTCCGAAGCCGCGTGTACTTCGTTTTCCATTCTCCACCTCTGTCAAATTTTACGCATCGAGGATCGGTTAAGCTCGTTTAACGTTCAAACTACCGACGTAGTCAACGTGACCGATTCAGAATTTTTCATAGTAGCTTTATGTCTGATTTCTAACGGAGCTTTTATGGGGATTTGAATGGTTTTTGGTGAAGTACGCAGGTATGTTGTATGTATATGGATATGGAATTATCTTTTCCTTTGTCAATGGAGCAATAACATCAAAAAACAACAAACAGCAACAACAATCGTAGGATGAACAAGTTATAATTTTTCGTAGTAATTTCACAGATTTGCAATGCTGTATTGTTGGTGATATAAGTGATTTTTAGTAAACCTTGTATATAGATAAGGGACTTTCCTGTTTGCTACTAGAGGAGGTAAAAGCAAACAGTTCGCAATTCTTCGTAATAATTGTATGGATTGGAAATAGCGTACTTCCGCGGATTTGAGACTGATTTTTCATAAAATATATAGAGAAACGTTTATTTGTTACGCCTTTCGTTTGAATTTCTTTCGTACAAGCTTCATGCTTCAATTGTCAATAGTTCTAGAGTAAGTACAAATTTGTAGTTTTTCATATTAATTATCTCGCAAAATTAAAAGTAAATAAGTGAGTTTGATTGTCGTCGGTACTAATGTGCAGTTTCCTTTGATCGAGTGCAACGAAAATTAAAATTGTTGTATTTATTAGTATGTAAGATTGGACGAACAACTTTGTTTTAACTCGATACTATGGTGATTGTAGATGGCTTTGTTAATATCGTATTACGTTCCAAGCAGATAGAAATTTCCCTTTTTGTTGAGTAGAAATATTCGCGGTAAAGTGGAGAATGGTGTAGTAGAGTGAAAATGCAAAAAACGGGTTATACAGGTCTGACGATTAAATAAGAACTCCTATGTTTCAGATTTTTTAAGATCAACATAGGCAAAGTTAAATTCAAAGTACTTAAATCTAGTAATGGCAACGATTTTGTTAAATAAATCGGAAAATAGGACAAAAATACGTGCGAATATTTATTACCACTACGTTATGCATCAAGCAATCCTAAAAAATTATATAAAACAATAAATAAATACATTAAAAAATTTGCAGTCGTTATTTCAATTAAAAGCAAACCTGAACAACGAATTTTACAAACTTCCTCAACGCATAATCCGCAGTAACAAAATTTGCCTCTTAAAATTCAAACAAGTCAAAGCATCAATTTCCTATTGTCTGAACATTTTGCCAATCAAATAGAAATATTTAACAACTTTTATTCGCGTCCATTCGCTCGTTTATTCATTCGTGCAACTACAATTTAATATAGGGGGAAAAAAAAGAGAGAAAAACGGAAAAAAGAACGCAGAATCGAGTCACGCAATTATTGACGTTATTATTTCTCCGGTTAATTAAAATAGCAGGGCCACGGTAGAGCGTGCGGCTCGAATAATTGCGACCGACGAATTGTTTAATTTGAATCGTCGTGAGTACGTGGAATTTAAATGTTCGCCGCTTTACACCCGCACGATTTGAATACCAGTGACCGGTGGTGGCGAGTCGAATTAAGGGAAAATCAGAAATGATTGTCACGTTGTCGAACCGTTGGATTATGTTCGACTTCGAGCTCGATGCCGTATGAATATTCATAGCGTTTCACCCCTTCGCGAAAAATTCCTAAGCAACCGGCGGGGCGGTCCACGAATGCTCTATATAATTAATCGTATGCGTCGACACGTATCTGATAACCGGATGATCCTTAATTCAGCCGCTCTTTATTTTGGGTAACACCTCTGCCGCTGAGTATCGCGCGCGGAATTTCAAACAATGCTAGGGAATTTTTTATCCTCGGGGGAAAAAAACTTACCTCCTCGTTCGTTATTGAATCGACGCTGGAAACCGAGGCAAATACCAGCGTTCCTTTTTGCGATGAAATTGTAGAGATAGGAGAGATCGGAAACATGCTTGCATTGATTTAACGCTGCTATTTTATTTCGTTGTCCAGACGAAGTCTTTTTTCCATTTGTTCTTGTTAGAAAAGTTTATACATTGATTGTGTTATTCGATTGTATGTTTTTGCTTTCTGACGAATATAAATAAATAGAGATGAAACGAAAGAGAAATACGTTACTTTAATTTTTCGTACGAATAAAATGTTATTTATATTTGTTTATAGAGTTTGTCTGTTGTTTTATTTAATTTATCGTATATTTGAATATTACGTTGTTCTAATTTCAGCGAGATTATTAATTCTCTCTTTCCGTCTGTCCGTCTGTCTCTCTCTTTTAAAATAAATCTTCATACTTGTTGGAATAAAATCATTTTAACGGTCAACAAGTCTATTTCTCGAAATTTACTTTCTTCCGTGATTTATTCAGCGAATAAAAGCGGAATAATTCTAACGGAGAAATTTAATAATCGTTAAATTATCTTCACTTATTCTTCGAATTCGCATAATTATTCTCCGGGTTTCCAAGAAACCTTTTCCCCATTAACCGAAAGATGAAAAACTCATCCCTCTGGGCGGTCCGCGGGTTTGCATATTTCCCTTGAAAAAACTAGGAAAAAATGGAGGAGCAAAAAAGAAGGCTATTCTTTCTATCTAAAAATACGTCAGAAAAAACAGCAGAACATAACGAAATATTTGTTCCGAAATCCGTGTGCAAAAATTCATTTCAATATCTTCTACGATATTACCTAACCGTGCAATATATCAAGAGCGCAAAAACAGTATTCACGTGGAAATTGGTTTCGACCATGTTGGCCAAGGTTTTTATCGGGCAACGTCTAGTAAGATGAAGTATAGTCTCGATCGGATGAATTAATCTCGGAGCCGTCAGGTGGTGTGAGACTGAGGCATCGAGTCCGAAAATTCGCACGTACCTCGAGTTTCGACGAGAGCCCAGCAAAGATTGGCCAAGGAGAAGAGCAGCAGAGAAAGTAGGTAGAGCGCGGCATCCCATCTCATCTTCGTTGTTCCGGATAGCTTTCTCGGTGGCTGCCTTCACTCTTCTCTCGCCCCTCCTTCACCGGTCGCGCTCATCTTCTATCATCCCCCGGCGCGTTTTCAACGGTGCACGCCGCGAAGGCTTTCGTGTTCCGGCTCGAGGACCGCACAGCACAGGCCACCCTCCAAGTCGACGCCAAGCCGTGGAATACAAGGATGCGGGGAAACGGTGGAAAAAGAGCGAGAAGAACGCTCGTGTCAGCGTGCTCGGCTTCACGGTCGGTGCAAGGGTGCTTATCACCTGGCTGATAACACCTGCAAAACAAATAGCCAGCGTAGTAAACAGAGGCTGCGTTTTCTCGTGTAATTAACCTGCTGGTAATCCCAAGGTGGCAAGGAATTTCTGTTCTCTACTCCTCCTTTATTTTATATGTATATATAACCAGCGAGAAATTTGGAATATTTCTCAGTTTTATATATTATTGGACCTCCTGCTGACTATGTTATTAACGCTAGAATTATTACCGAACAAAGCGCGAGCTTGTGCCAACGAGATTAAAATGAAAAATACGTAGAAGAAAGTGTTTTATACGTAGGATGGCTCGAATTATAAATTTATAAAATATCTCTGGAAAATTGCGGATCGATCGTTTGTGATAAAAAATTCTGATAAAAATTCTGATTCGGATAAATTGTTTCGCGGAGGCCAGCGCTCGTTCAAATTTCTCTTTAAGTTAGAAATATGTGCATTTAGTGAACGACGCTGTGTAAACGCACGGTTCATTGTTCGGCAATTTTCAGTTTCATGTAGATCTTACTGAGCAGTTGTAATAATTTGTTTCGTGATTTGTTAATTTAAATCTGATGTCGATAATTCAATAAGAAAACTTGATTTATAATTGAAAGAAAAGTATTTCTTAAGATTTCACAAACATGAAATTGCCCTAATGCCTATGTTTGCAGAAAAGTTTCCTAAGTCTGCTGAAACTGCTAGAAGTAATTATTGCGTTATAAGATGGTTACCTAAGAAATAAAGAGAATCAAACTGTATATTCATCGTCCCTCTGTTCTCGTATATTCAAATAAAACCATATAACAATACACAAATTGAATAATACGAAAAAGTTAACTTTTCAGGAGTTCTACGATCCCCGTTTCACCACAATAGCAAACTTTCGTTTCATAATCCTGATTTTTTATGACATAAACTCGTCCTCGTTCCAAATCTACTAAATGTCTCGTAGTTTATAGGTTGGAGTGTAAGCATCCTACGTACATATACATACTTGTTTTACGCTTCTATTTTTTTTTTTTGTTTCCCGCTCTCCACGCTTTTTTCTCGAGCTTTTCTTTAGCGCCCTTAACGAGTCTCGTACGTACTGCGAAATTGAAATAAAAGCGGACGAACGAGTCCACGGTTTCCGCGCATAAAGCGGCTGATTTAACCGGATCCTCTCTCTCTCTCTCGCACGCAGAATTCATTTCTGCGGATTCATTCCTGGATGTATCTATGGGAAGCGGTGCTCACGGTGGTTACCTGCTCGCCGCCTCTATGAAGCGTCGTGAAATTAGTTTGCCAGGGAAATAAAAGGGAAATATGAGTGGAGATATTTAGTGGGCCGTGGATTAAGGGAAACATACCGTGGGGATTCTCTGTCCCTTCCTTTTTACGATTCCGAGCGGGAAAGTTACCCTCGCGCTCGAACAAAGCTGAAGACAGGAAACTTACAGACGTGTGGAAAGAACGAATTGGACATGAACTTTGAAATGAACATAATGTGCACATGCTAAAATATAATATTCGGACGCAGCAATATCTGTGTTTGTTGCTTTGTATGAGAGGGCATGATTTAAATATCGCGTTGCTTATTCTACGAGAATATGAACCATTTCTTTCTAACAATAACGTGTAAGAATAGATTTTTAACAGATAGCAGGTTGCTCACTTTGTTTGTGGATTTCGATGCTGCCTTCTTCGTCGTGTCGTAATATCTGTTACAGTTCATTTTAATAATCGTGCAATTTCGCGATAACTTTTACGCTATTCTCTCTGATGAATTATATGTTGTCTTTTATCAAAGCTAGTATTTTTCCCTTTTCGTGATATGTTAAATTGTTTGATGTATTATAGAAATATTCATGTCAATTTCTTCTGGCGTTAACCATACAACATTTTTACAATTATGTGGAATAAATTTATTTCGCAATTCGGACGGTTTCTAAGAATTTTTAAATCACAGAACGCAAACAAGTGTCCGAGTGTTAGTACGACGTGAAAATAAGACAATTTTACGTAAGAAATCTATCGTACAATTAAACGTTACTGTTAAGAAGAAATTCGATCTCGCATCTCTCTAATTACAGGTCAGAGCACTCGCGTAAGGCACAACATCGATCCCTGCTACTATCGCGCGCGAACAACTTTTCTAAGATCTCTCGGAACAGAGGCATTCGTCACGGTGCGGAATTGCGCAATCAAAAGTAGCCGGTATTCCGCATCGTAAAGCATCCGTGAGTTGCCGTGATATCCCGTGAGCGAGCAAAATCCCTAGCGTGTCCCAGCTCGAGGATATCGTTCGGTGATCCATTAAACGATAACGACCATAAAGATACAGGTATAATAGAATCTTTCTTCAATTTCATCGCGGGCGTAACGTCGCGGCGAGGCGGCCGGTCGCGGATGGGCCGTTTTTGCAGCGATAAAAGTGTCTCTTTATCCGAACCACGGTGAACTTATTCCGATCCCGTGATCCTCGCGCCGCGATCCATGGGATTCGCCGACGCGTCTACGTGCACGACCGCTCTCGTGTTTGCCTTGCTCCTTATGCTAAATCCCCGACGTGGATCGAGAAGGGATGACTGGATGGGAGTTCTTTTCGATCTTCTTCAGGTGGCTTGGCCGATCCGGCGAGGCGGTGTACGTCGTCGGGAAAAGAAATGGAAACGAACAGAAAAAGCGAAAAAAGAGAGGAAAGAAAGCTGGAGAGAGTCTGGGTTAAGGAGTTGGAACGAAATTCCGAAAGTTGCTGCTCAGTGAAACAGGTCACGGAACGAAAGAGCCGTCGCGGAGGAACGGTGGCGGTCTTTAAAAAGTTTTTCCTAGCTCCATTGCGGCGAATCCGGCGCTGGGATGCCGCTCGGATTCCCCGGGGATAAAACAAAGGATAATCAGGTCGCTTTTTATTCCCCGGACGGGTTCTGTCGGGTAGTTGCGAAGCTGCCTCTGGAATTACCGGCTTCCGACCCTTCTTTTCCTGTCTTCACCACTTCTAAGCTGCTCGAATTAGGCCACGTTAATCCTTCGATGCCTGGCCTTCGCTTCGGGCCTGCGGCAACCCAACAGCCAGAGAGGTATCGCTCTTCTTCTCCCTCCCTGTCACGAGACGTCTTCGTTAAAGCATCCGTCTTTCGCCTTAAACAGACCACTTCTCGTTCATCGACGAAATTGGATTACGACGTGACGAGCCTCGCTTATGGTTTTTCGATGCATCCCGCGATTGCTATCCTTTCGCTTCGTACGCGGTTGTTGTTCGCGGCGTTCGAGAGTCGTAGCGGTTTTCTAGGAGGTTTTTCACGTTTTATTTACCGACAATAGCGAATAGAGAAATTGAAATGGCGAACGATGTAACTGCCAGAAGCGAAGATTTGCAGTAGAAACGGAAAGACATTTCAGTTAATTTTGCCATTTGTGTTATTTACGCTTTAAACGTTCTGTATTATCATCTTATCATCGTGTGTCATCTTTGCAGATTCAGACGGAGGATAGATAGTAAAAATTATATGAGATTAATTGCATCGATTATTTTCCAACTACAATTTATTCGCTACGTATGATCGTTGTATTTTTCGATAAATCATTAATAAATTAATTAATAATTCAAATAAATTAATCTACCACTTGTAGCTTTTTTCAGAATTTCAGAATACATCTTTTTCCACTAGAAAAGTCGTTTTCACTTTTTTCCACTTGTTTCGTTCCACGCGTTCGTTTAAAAATCAAAACCACTTCAACTTCTCATATATTATCTTATTATTTAGTTCGACAATTACTAATTGTGTAAATGTGATAGAAATTCTTTGCTTCATTTGGCTTGTAACGCAAATTGCTCTCCTCATACGTTTTAAAATTGTTCATCTTGTTCGTACTAATTTTCAATATACGAGCTGTTATTTAGCACAACTGGATAATTTGGATGATTTTCATTACTCGTATATGGTTATTTGATATTACAGATTCTGACTGTTATGATAGGTATCATGATCGATTATAAACGTGATATTACATGATATCTTCGTAATTGTGAATTTGAAATTTAGTTTACGATCCAGGTATCAGTTTCCGTGGTACGCAAAACGTTCATGTTTCGAATATGTTCTAATTTCAATATCGTATTTTGTAATTAGTTGAAATATTACGATACACGTATGTTACCAACTTAATTAGATTCTTTTTTTTCTATTCTATTAACGAATCGTACATTCTCGCGGTATGAAAATAAAACCTTAAAGTCATTTTATTGTAATTCTGAGCATTTAAGCAAGGAAGATATAATTTATTATTAATTAGTGAACAACGCTACTCGATTCATACGATTCATATTTTTGCTTCGTGGATGTTAAATGACTCAGTTTTATCAAAACATTCCGATAGTCGCAGGAAATATACACAGCGATGCGATGCACTTATCGACTCTGCGCGAACTAAAATGTCCATCATTAATTCATTCATGAAGATAAGATAAGTTATTGCAACGTGAACGAGAAATTCTTCCATCAAGAATCGCAGTGATATTGCACGATATTGAGAGAGTTTGTGAAACGTTTAATCGATATTCGCATCGGAGGACTATAAAATTATTCTAAAAAATAATGTCACAGAAGAAAGATGATTTCGATCATTTAATATAACCATGAAAAAGACAATAATAAAACAAAAATTTGCAAGTAGATGAGTCAAAAAAAAAAAAAAAGAAAGGAAATGTAGAAAAAGAAGAAAATAAAAATTAATACTATTGAATATATTAATTAAATTTAATTTAAACAAAAATAATTCCATTTCTGTTATGGAATTATCTTATATGGGCCGAAATTAATATATTGCGATATTCCTAATAGAAAGGAACTAATTTAATCCCTATAAAGAGATAGAAATAATAAAAATTTGTGACGTAGCTTTGTTTCAAATTATATTCACTTTTATCGCCAGTTTTCTAATCTTTTTAGTGGGTTTTAAACGATTAGAACGTGGTCTCGGTGGAAACGATAAGAATCTTGCTATTACTGTTCTTTCGTACAACGTAATTGCCGTATTCACGTCTCCCGATTTTAAAGGAAAGTTTCACGCACAAAGGAAATGCTAAGAACAAGGACTGGGTATTTTGTATTCAGGACACGTTATTAACGGACGTAAGCACACGTTTAACAGAAGCTTTTTACACTCCTATATTCAGCACGCGACCTTAACAGTTCAACTATTCGGCAAATTCTCGACATCGTGCCGTAAGGCCGTGTTCTGAATATAACAGTGAGAGCAGTCTCGCTCATAAAAGAACAGAAAGCTTTAATTTTTTATAATTCTTGAATGTCTACGTGTTTAAATATCAATTTACAAAAGAAAACTTTCTATTCTGTTGCGACTTTCAATAGCTTTCCTATTTACTAACCTACATAGTATCGCTTTACCTTCTTCCATACTACGTGTCATTGCTTGTAGCAGATTATTGCTTTGGTAATATCACGTTTACGTACACGTAAGTCACTGATAAACCAAGCTTATCGACTTTATTTTCCGAAAGTTTCTCAATTTTAGTATGAAAACAATTTTAATAGCGTTTAATTCTTCAGAAATCGACTGATTAATCTGAATGATGTCGATTAGTTTGGTTCTTTCGTGCCTCATTTTGCCAATTTAATCTTGAGATACACGCGGAAATTAATTCCGAACATGAACCGTTTTCTAAAATGAGAAACGTACGTTTTTTAGAAAATTGTTTAGCTTAAAAGATCAGGAAGCTGATTTTCTACAAAAAAAAAAAAAAAGAAAGAAAAGCTGACATTGTATAATTTTGATATAAAATACCTAAAAATAAGATCTACAGTATTTATTAATAAACAAAGTATTATCCATCGTTTCTTAGAACTACATTCTTATCTGTAATTTCCTAATTCCTCCTGCATAAAATTCTTAAAAATCGAAAACAAAATATTTAGTTGCAACATTTCTCTATACGAATTCGACATCTGTTACTCTTTTCAGTTTCCAGCGGCGTATTATCATCATAAAATGATAGAATAAATGAAAATCTATCCGTGTGAAGTTTAAAGAATCGAGTAGCCGATCATATTCTTTTATTTCATCAGATATGGCACTGGTAGCACGCGACTAGACATTTTCACGATAAATATCAAAATATTTTCATAGTTCTCATCTTACGGTAATTTCAATTCCAAAGCACAACGGTAAAAATCCCAAAGTTCATAAAAAATTCGTAGTTTATCTCACCCGATATAGAATTCCTCGATAAGTTATTTTCGTGCAACGTCATATTCTCGCCCGTTCTATTCCGAACGAGTTGTTTCGTCTACCGTGAAATTTATGTTCCCCAAAGAAGGAAACCAGCGACGCGCGTATCCAGAAACAATGCCAATACCTATACACGATGTTATCGTAGCCTAAGTAAGTACTCGCTTCGAAAGTTTCGCTCCTTAATGACGATCGGATCTCGAACTTCGAGATCACCTCGACCGTAATGATCGAACTTGCGATCGAATCCACCACGGTAGAAGTTGGAACGGTCAGTGTTACGACCAGCGGTTTCATGCCGTTTGATTGGCAAGATTTCTCTCACACGCGCCAATAATCGTACAAACTCCGAAAACAATATCAATGGAAGAGGGTCTGATTCGATAGGAACCGATAAACGTTTGTAACAAAGATGGACTTGAAAACTGAACATTGACTTCTCTATACTTTTCTATATAATATCCTTATCCAACTGGCGCGAGTTAGATTGGAACTGCTCCATAGAAAGATTTTTATTGAAACAGAACTGTGGCTTTTAGCTACCGAAGGAATCGAAAGAATAAACAAAGGGGCAAAGATAGAGAAAACACATGTTTATGCGATAGTTGGGTCTCCGAATTATAAGATGAAGCGATTCATTTGACGTTTTATTGTTGGAAACGTGGTCTGGTTTCCCCATCTCGATCATGTCACCTCGTATCGTGTATTAGGTTGTCCTAAAAGTTTCTTTCGCTTTACAAAGAAACAATAGATGCACAACATTGTTTGTTTTATATTGTTTTATTGAATTATGTCTGATCCATTTTGTTCTATTAAGATAAAGACCACAACATTTGATAGATTAAGTTTCATGTTTGTACAAAGATTGTTGAAAAGGGCATGTTTGTAGAAGAAAGACATTTTTCGGACAATCTAATATTATTGATTTACCAGAAATTACGTGCACATTCAACATGGAAACATTTCCGATATCTAGGCTTCGTTTGATCAGGTTATTAACGAAGAATGTTAGTTCAAACTTTCTGATCAATTTACAGGTGAAAATTGTTCTGACTGTTTATTCATTCTGATTACCTCTTTATTAAATTCCACGACTGCAAAAACAATTAAACGCGCATGTGCACTTAATAATGCACTGCCGACAGCTTGTTGATTGCGCCCATTATATTTATTAACCGCTACATCGTCTATTGCTAGTACATTAAATACAATTTAATTTATGCAGCAAGATATTCATTTGCCATTTCGCGATCTACATTTACAACCTTACGTACAATTTTATATCCCCATTCCGATTTATGTTTCAATTACTCCATACGATACGTTTAATCGGCTATAAATAAACGACGTACTGTCTTTTATGAAAATCGTAGATAATGTACAAATAAAACTTTTGAAGCATCTATCGTTCAAGGCAGAGGTTATCGAAAGAGCGTATACGAAATGAAAGTATTTAACTGTAATTTAATTATTGTGTAATACACGACAAAGTGTATTATCTAGATGAAAGAATCTTCTCGCGTAAAATTGTAAATTATTAACACAAAATATTAGTGATTTGCCAAAAAAAAATATGTAGGTCGTGGATTTACAATCGTTACAATTTTATTAATTGTAATTCACAAAATTCATTTATATAATCTCTTTTGTTGTTCAATCGTTCCAAAGGTTTTTTATAAGTGGGCGGTAATTCGTATTTCCAATCGTAACTACATTTTGATAAATCATTGTGTAAATATCGAGCATACTTTGATCCTCGCAAAGCAATTTGGAAAAAACGATCGATCTGACTTGTCATTTTTTGGAAATACCTTCGGTAACGGATTATTCTTCTATCGATTGCGCAGTAAAAGCCCATCGATAAAATGTTAAGAGCCATTCTCTATCAATGATAACAAAATTAAAGCATCGGCACAATTTTATTAGCGCACGATCCACTGCACACTGCGTGGGAATTAGCGAAAATGTTAAAAATATCAGAAACCTCTATCCCTTTCATGTTCGATGTTAACGCGAATATCAAAAAATCCTCGATATACAGGGTGGGGCATTTTAAACAGGTCACCTGAATAACTAGGTCTAATGCATTTTCTCCCATCTTCAAAAACAAGCGAGTTATTCAGGTGACCTGTTTAAAATGCCCCACCCTGTATATCTGACTTAACTTCAACTATTTCCCACGTATTTAACAACCACGTATACCTAATATTCCTTGTGGTATTTGTTTCAATCACGCGTATATGGATTTCTGTCTACCCTTGAACTTCCCGACGTATACATACTTTCGAGTCAATAGGGGCCTAACAAATAGAAGAGCACACTCCATCTGGCCGAACCGCGCCAGGGACGAAACGAAGCTCGCCCAGTTGAACAAATTTCCGTTTCCGTACAAGTGCGCGTAATTTGAATCTTTGAACGGTAATTGGATAGTTTGAGATACTGCCGGCTTCGGTCCAACAAGTTACTTAGTTTAACTACTTTATTGCCTGTGTACACTGTTGCCGGCCAACAGGAGGGATCGAAGTCGTTCGGCCACGCCGCTTTTCGTCGCTTACTTACAATTAGCTGTTTCTAATTGCAGCCACGTTTGATCGACTTGGCCGAACTTTCCTCGTTCTTCGTTCGACCGTTCGCTCGCTTGATTTCTTCCGTGGCCGACTTCGAGTTCCGAGGTGGAATTAAATCTAGGCAAGACTGGAGAACTTGATGAAGCAATCGTAACGGGGACATATCGAGTCACAATCGAAGAGACGATAAAGAGAAGATGAGATTTACGCAGTGGCTATTTTAATCTCTCAATGTTTTAAACGCATATCATAATTCTATTTGGAGCAAGATACTTGTATTTCGTAGCGGAACAGACAAATTGTCATGTGTTATATTCGATTGTATTCATCCTGATAGTCTTACACAACTGAACTAATATCATTAGCGAAATTTCGCAAATAAATTTTATAAAATACAGGTCATTGAATTTCTATTGAATTTCAAAATTATGTTTTTCTTTCTATTGTTTTATAGTATAGGAATTTAATGAAAATTATGTATTTACAGGTTAATATAGAGACACTTTCGCCTTTGTTAAAATAAATTCACTACGAGAAAGAAAAGTTGACTTTTGGAAATATTAATGTCGATTTTAAGCGATAACCTTCTTTGGATAGTATCGATATTTTTTGAAATCGTCGATTATCGTGCTCTATATGCTTGTGACGATAATTTAGTCAACCTTAAGATCAGAAGTTATAGTTGATTATCTAGTTTCTGACTCTTCTTTCTGTATTCTACGTATAATTGCATAGCGAACGTTCAATATCGTATCGTACCTCGTTTATTACATCACCAAATGCATTGGACTTTGTATGGCGAGAATTTATCGACAACGACGCATAACAAGCAACTTTTAAACAATATTTCCTCATGACAAAGAAATCTCACGATACAAAACTTGCAGTATAAATTACATTTATAATAACACAG
The DNA here is from genome assembly GCA_014737475.1 of Bombus confusus. NCBI lineage: Eukaryota > Metazoa > Arthropoda > Insecta > Hymenoptera > Apidae > Bombus > Bombus confusus. The sequence goes on along the minus strand of JACXIV010000002.1, from coordinate 6,075,054 downwards.
CATTTTATCGTTACTTTATAAACATCTTCAATTTCCTAATTCGCTAAAGCGAAATTTCAACTTCATATAACACGATTTCGTTTAATAAACTTGGACGAAACTTGTTAGATTCGTGGTACAAGGTCTGCAACGAGGTTAACAAGAAATAAGGCACTGCGCTCAATCTGTTAATTCTATTGGAGCGATGAACTTTCTCTGTTAAACCGAGATTGAAATACGCATTTTCGAATAGTCTAACCCAGAGAGGTGAGAGTCGATTAAAAATAGAGAACCATGAGACACACACATACATAGAGAAAGAAAGAGAGAGAGAGAGAGAGAGAGAGAGAGAGAGAGAGAGAAAGCAGATTTCAGGTGCGGGATCGATCTGTTCGAGGAGCTAGCCGAAGGAATGGCGAAGGCGAACGGGTCAGAGACGGGCTAGAGGATAATTTTAGCGGCAATTACCGCATCCAATTGGAAGTTGAATAGACGAAAACGACCTTAGACGTCGTAAAAGAGACGACAGGCTCGCTGGAAAACAAGCACCGTCCCCTGTGAATTAGAAAAGCTACCGAATGAAATTCGACTGCAGCGAGGAAATGTTCGTGCGAAAAGCGAGCTTTCTTGCTTTTATCTAACCCGGGGCCAAGTCATGGAGGGTCCCCTTCAAATTGGATTAGGCTCGTTAGTTTCGTTATCAGTCATGTAAACACACGACGTGGCTCTTTCTTCGTTTCTTTTCTTTCGCGCCTTCGATCCGGCAGTGCCGAGTTTTCCTTCTCCGCGACTCCGCCACGCTTCTCACGTTTTTGGTAATACGCGGCACTGCTTGTTTCGATCCTGGTCGCGTGATTTGCCGTATCAGCAGTACCTTGTAATTATCAAATTTATAGAATTACGGCGTGCACACACCGATAGGGTTCGCGCGAATTTATGGCCTGTCGATAATTGAATGAGTCGGTGCCCGCGACGGACCAACTTCGAAATTGAGTTGGTTTCGGTAAATTATGGATATACACGTATCAATCGATTTTGTATTCATTAGCGTAATGAACGACAGAATTCTGTTAATATAGCCATGACCGGGCGGAAATTCCGCTTCGTTAAAGTGGCAGCCCGGCTCTGCCTGTTTAATCCAATGTTTTTCCGCCTGCCGCTGTATTTAACCAAAGGAAAATCGAGTTCGTTGTCTCGCCGATTTATCAATTTAATGGAAAAAACGTTAAATCGTCTCGGAGAATCGAATTCCACTGATCCTGATGAGCCACCTGATCTGATTGCCACGAGATTGCGTTCGATCTGACCTAATCTGTGCCGCGAATTTCCGGTTTAGCCGAGCGAAAATCCATTATATTATACCGCCGAATTGGAACTCGAACTTTCCAACCTCGCTTTACGTCTACACAATACCTTCGATTTCTCAACGTTAAATATAAGCGTTAAAATATAAATGTTTACGACCTCGTATACCGTAGCGATGTATCGCGTAACCTCGCAACCGATCCGCAACCTACAAGTATTATAATTTCCCATCGACAACGACGTACCAGGATTTCCTGTCGACCTCTCCACGATGTACCGGCACCGGTTCGTTTCCAGAGATCTCCTCGTCACTCCAATCACGGTTGATTGCGTATTCTTGCACGGGACGCGACGGTGGACGTCCGTCGTTATTTCGAATTAGCCCGAATACCCCTCGCAGCTCGCTGGAAAAGCTCGTTCTCCGACGATTTATCGAAATAGAACAAGCGTAACGAAGAGCTGTTCCAGCCGGGAAGGGGAAATTGCCGCGAGTTCCTTGGCTCGACAATTTAACCGTGTCCCGTAAATAACGAACGAATATCCGGAACGGCAAGTAAAGCGTTCGCCAAACTGGCTGTTTGTCGACCATGGAACTGGCTGCAGCCAAGCCAAATTCTTCGATGACTCGAGCAGATATGCGGGCCCTCTTTATATCCAACAGTTTGTCCAATTTCGTATCCCTTTGCGATTCCTTCACGTCGTCCGCCAACGTTCCTTGCCTTTATACGTTCACACCGACCTCTTGCTCTGCCTCTGCGGAGTCGACGTCACCTTTCCGTTGTCTCCCTTTGTCCGGGATCTTTTGTTGCTCTTAGCCTCCCAACGGTGCTACACAACGACAGTCGATTATATTGTCCCACGATTTACTGACGCGACACTTCCCTACCTGGTTCTCGTTTCCGCGCAGTTCTGTTATTTCGGTTCTCCGCTCGACACCGGAATCATTTCCATTCACTTATGGATACGAAAGCATCGAGCTAAGAGGTTCTCTGCATTCTCTTCTCGGAATGAATGAATACGCGCCTCGATTTTGAACGCGTTTTGTTTGGCTTTACGTGACACGTGTAGCGTGACTGCTCGTGCTGTTCTTTGGCCGGAGAGAATGCTTTGAGAGAGTGCAGGCAATTCGCCTGTCGGGTAAGCTAGGTCCGCTTTCCCGGAATTTGTTAACTTATTGACGAATCTCTTTGCAGCGATATCGTTCGCTGATATTGACGTAAGAAATTCCTGGAAATTGTTGGATAATTCTGAGCAGGCGGTGGAAGCGTAACTTTCATCACCGTACTAATCCTTGTTATTATTATTATATGTTTATCGCAGTAGAACACGCAGAACTGTATAATGTATGAAATTATCGATTAATTAAATTACATGTTAGCGATAGCTGGCGGCAAATTACAAGCTGAGATTGCTATTAAATCTAATCCGAACTGTGATTAAGCTTGAGGAAAATTCATAATAGAGCCGTATCAACGATTTATTACTCGCAGAAATAGGAAATTCTGCAAAGGATGAACCATATATCGCGCGTTATGATAGAGGACAAAATTTGCTACGGAATTTGCAATGTCGGTCTTGCTATAAAAAAAAAAAAAAAAAAAAAAATAAATCTACGAA